>CM076578.1:496178098-496407397 GCA_034641835.2 Pinus albicaulis | reverse complement strand
TTAGCACTGAACTACAGGTAAGTACTAAATCCTTCATTATAGATAATTCTAGATCAAATATAATCTAGAGAAAGTAGTTTACATTTGTCTGTTTTTTGCTAGTTATCGTAGGATACTAGGGAGATCTGTATTGTCTGCAAGAACGATTTATTCGTCTAACAAGCTCTATCAAGACTTCTCCTCCATGCTGCGATGTTGACTTGGTCAACTTGACTGAATCAACATGATTCTGTTCCTGTTCACACATGGGGAGTGAAAAATTCAGCCACTAAGTTATCCCCTTTTCACACCAAGAGGGCTTTTATGCCAACATAAGACAAGTATGGGTATCTTTCACCCATTTATTCACCTACTAAGTGCAAGAAAAAAAAAAATATTCCCATTAGCTGCGTGCTAATTTTAGGAATATTACAGAAGCTAAAATCATGCCTATCTTCTATTGACTTGCAATGAAGGTGATTAATATTTTGGGCATTATCTATAAGGTAAATTGTTGTCAATGTGGAGATTGTTAAAAGTTTCCAACTATTTCCCTATATCTTGGGATAATAGCTAAAATTAGTTCCTTTGGTTTGTTTTTTTTCCTAATCTAAGTTTTTGGAAAAAACATATAAAAGGAACTTTTTTTAATGTAAAAATTTTCTTATGTAACTGCTTCAAAAGCTGAAAAATTTAGAAAAAATATGACAAATTACTTTTATCCATGTAAGCCTATAGAGGCAATAAGAAAACATAAAACAAATGAAGAGTGGGTTAAATGGTTGGATAATGTATGTCTGTTAGTTGGTTGTTGGAAATTTCCCTTGAATAATAAGAATATCGATTATCATTTCCCCGTGGATGTTTCCCTCACAAGGATGGTTTTACCATGTAAAGTAAAACATTGTGTCAATATTTTTGTTTGATTATTTTTTTGTCTTGTATATTTTCCATTATTTTCTGTAATTTCAATTTATTTGCATGTTATGCTTTTGATGTTCAACCCAACAATATTTCTGTCAAGACAACTGGTCTATTTCTAAAATATCTTCTCTTGAGAAATTCCTAGGATTCCTCTTTGGATAGTGGTTGTATCTTCAAGGAGCACTTCTTTTCCTCCATTGCTCCAATCACCTTTGTGGCTGCGAGTGGAGATAAAGAATTTTTTGCCCTTATCATTCCAAAAGTTGAAGCCTACTTCATCAAAATCAATTTGCTGCCACACATTGTCCAGAATAAGAAGAATTTTTTTCTTCTCAATAGATGCAAACAATTCCCTCCTCCGTTCATCATTGTCAAAGATTTTATCAAAGTTCAAATGCAGTATCTTAATAATGGATTTCTGCATGCCTTCAACCTCAAAGTTATGAGAGACAATAACCAAGATGACATCGTCAAAGATACCACTCATCTCCTTGAAATGGTTAAATATGAGCTCAATTATTATTCTTAGATAGCCATAGACTGGATCTTGCTGGTTAAGGCTGTCATTGATGTCCATATGGCATTAACCGAGATGTCAATATACTTGATGAAGCCATACTCGTGATGATTTCATACTCTTGAATGACCACACTTAATGATGGTACTTAATGAAGGTTGGAAGATATGCATGATATTGTTGATGTCCTGCATGATGACATTATGATCCTACAGTCAAAAAAATGGAGAAGCCCAACAATGGAAAAGCCAACACAAAGAAGACATGCTGTCCCAATCACCTTCTGCACATAAAAATTCAAGGACAATTACAAAGAAAAATGAATTTTGGCATTTTAGAGGCAGCCAATCACAATGATCCCTAGACCATCTTGAAGAGGATTTTTTCCTCTTTCTAACAAGCCCACACTTGCCCTAAAACTCCGAGTGGTTGATGAGATACTGAATTTTTAAGTTAAAAAAAAAATTTATTAATTGTGAGCCAACCTACACTCACACTCTCATGTCGGCCCTTTCCCCAATAGTCACATCCTTTCAAAGATGACACCACTGTAAATATAAAGGTAAAAACATTTGTTTCAGTCAAGAATTTCAGTGATTATCTTAGCAAATGTGAGGACTCCAACTTGGTGAAAAAGGCAGAGCACAGGAAAAAGGAACAGGTTCATATCTCGTGAACCCTTAAGGAGAAGAACAACCCATCTATCTAGCACCGCAGAAGCTACAAGACTATGGATCAATATAGCAAGGGCTCAGTATTGTGAGAAGTTTCAGAACAGAAGTGTGATTCCACTTTAGCAACTCGGATCTGTATTTTTGATCTCTCTACACATTGAAATTGTAGCTCAGGATAGTCATTAATGTCACCCTTAGACCAGGCCTTTGATACTACCTCGTGGTGCAACAAACTATGACAAAAATTCAGACTTGATTGCAGTGGGAAAATAACAGTCCAATGGAGGCTCAGTTATATACAAGTAAGAGGCTCAAAATTAACAGAAAAGCTCATTTAGACCTCCATCTAACCACATAAGTTACAGTTAGCTCGAACCTACAACATATTTGGCTCATTATAGTATAATATAGGAGCTTGGTCACCTACAGCAAATTTTTGTTATCTTGTGGACTAGTTACTTCTGCAATATCATTGTGTGGACAATACTCTAGTGCAAGTTTAGAACTCATATTTGCATGTTATCTACACATCAATGAAGGGTTAAATTCTGTGATTAGAGGCATTCCCTCAGATCTGTGAAGACATTCCCTTGTAGTAGATTTGAAGGCTCCTTGGACAGTGACATAGTTGGATTTCAGAATTTCCTCATGAACTAATATTGCAGTAGTGAAGTCAAATGGTGGAGAAGGTACAGTGAAGATATAGTGAAGTCAAAATCAAGAAGTTTTGGAGTGATCAGACAATGGGAATTTTGGAAGTGATTAAGCAATGAAGAATTATGTCAACAATGTTCAAGTAAATACTATTCACATTCTCTATTAAAAGGAGACAAAAGTATTGGTGTCCTTGGAGTAGGAGCTCCTAAACACAAGGTTGGTGCCTTGAGAAGATAGGGTCAAAGCCCTAGAGGTCAGAGCCTCATCAAAGTCCAAGTTGGTGCTTGGAAACAGGTTGGTGCCCTCACTCATCTATTGTATACTATTATTAAAAAAAAGGGATTGAAGTTCTTATTAATCCTTAATATCATTATTATACACCTCTCTGTCTTTAATTGTGAAGAAACAAACTAGAAATAATTAACAATTGAAAAGAAATATTGATTCACCCCCCTCTCAGTATTTCCAACAATTGGTGTCAGAGCCATCTTCTTCATTATCAGCCTAACAACTGGAAGAAGGATTCTTAGGCACAATGAAGAACATGGAAGCAACATGGAAACTGCCCATCTTTGATGGAACAAACTTTATTTTTTGGAAAAAGAGGATGTCCTACTACTAATGTCTCTTGGCCCTAAAGTATGGCACTCTGTTTTGGATGGGTACAAAGCTCCTGTCGGTCTTCCAACTGATCTAGATGAAAGAAGAACCTACATTTCTAATGCCAAAGCTTTAAATTCCATCACTAGTGGAATTACCGATTCCAAATTTATGAAAGTCATGAATTGTGACTCAGCCAAAGAAGTATGGGATAAGTTGGTTTCTCTATATTATGGGGACTCCAAAGTTAAAAAGGCACAACTTGAAACCTATAGAAGACAATTCAAGAGTCTAAAAATGGATGATGAAGAAGATATTGCATCATACTTCCTCTGAGTAGCTGAAGTGGTTAACTCTCTTAAAGGACTAGGGGAAAATATTGAAGAAAGAAACATTGTTCAAAAAATCCTGAGATTGCTTCCTTACAGATTTGACTCCAAAGTACGTGCCATAGAAGAAATGAAGGACCTAGATACTCTCAAGATGGATGAACTTCATGGAATTCTTATTGCCTATGAGACGAGGAAAGGGAGCCCAAATTTCAAAGAAGCAGCTTTCAAAGCCTCAAGATCTACAAAAGAAGGAAAAGGATGGAATTGCAACAATGATGAATCTGATACTGAAAATGAGTTAGCTCAATTTGTACGAAGACTAAAAAGGGGATCTAAGCTAAAAGGTAAGTACCCTCTTATTTGTTTCAATTGTGGAAGAATAGGTCATTACGCTGCAAAATGTCCTCATAAACATGATAGTGATGATGAAAAGGACTCTAAAAGAATGATGTACAAAAATAAAGGGTTTAATAAGAAGAAATTCTTCTCCAAACAAGATGAGTCTGATGAAGATGAATTTGTAGTCATAAAAAAGAAATCAACTAGAAATGTGCGTCATTACAAAGAAAGTGATGATGAATCAGATGAGGAAAGTAATTATGTTGGAAGCAAAGAAACGTTATTCATGGCATTTACAAATGATGATGACTCAGAAATAGAAGATGAAAGAAACATGGATAGTTTGCTAATGAGTGCCATTGAAGAAAATGAGAATCTACAAAAGAAGATAATTTCTCTCAAAATAGAAAGAGAGGAAGAAAAAAGAAGGGAAGACTTCTTGAACATTAAGCTAAAAGAGAAGGATGATATCTGTGAAAAACGTGAAGCTGAAATAATATCTCTAAGAAAGGAATTAGAGCAAGTCAAAAGGAGTTGGCAAAGCTCTCTAGCTCTTGACAACATTCTTAATACTCAAAAACCTCAACATGACAAGTCTGGAATTGGTTTCAAAGGAGAATCATCAAGTACAAAGAATAATGCCAGAAGTTATGTTGATGTACTCTCTTGCCATCCAAAAGAAGAAAAGTCATCTCGTCAGGAACAAAGTCCCATCTCAAAACCAAGAATTGAAGAAAGAGAAACTCCAAGGAAGAATGTTGGTTCAAGCTATGGATACTACAACATGTATCAAACTATTTTTCTTGGGCATTGTTACAATTGTAAAAACTTTGGGCATCAAGCTAAGAATTGCAAGGCTCATAAGAATGAAGCACCAAGATTGAATAATCAACCAAACCAACTGTGTGGGCCTAAAGAGCAAGAAAAAATCAAAACTTACAATTCCTTTGATCCTTTGGCTAAGTTTGATCCGTCTTGCTCATTATGTGATGATTATGATCATAATGAACAAAATTTCCCTCTCAAAAGGGAAAAAGCTAAAAACGTAAATCTCAAAACTGATAAATGTGGCCTAGCTCTATGTGCTCATAGTGAAGAAAATCATTGGTTCGTGGATAGTGGATGCTCGAGACATATGACAGGCGACCAAAATAAGTTTATCTCATTGAACAAGAAAAATGGAAATGTATCCTTTGGAAGTGGATCTACTAAAATCACTGGAAAAGGGACTGCTACCCTTGTCAATGGAATAGGAAAGGCTCAAAATACCTTGCTGGTAGAAGGGCTCAAACAAAATCTCTTAAGTGTCAGCTAGATTTGTGACCAAGGACATAATGTTGTCTTTAGTACAAAAAATTGTGAAATAAGAGACTCGTCCTCAGGAGAGCTTGTGGCGAAAGGAGTAAGAACACCAGATAATGTTTACATTCTCAGTAGAATCCAAGAAGATAAATGTTACTTAAGTCAAACAGATGAAAGTTGGTTATGGCACAAGCGATCGGGGCATACAAGTTTTGACAACCTAGTCAGCATCAGCAAAAATAATGCAGTAAGGGACATTCCAAAAATGTGCAAACCAAATCAAGTTGTTTGTGGCCCATGCCAACATGGAAAGCAAACCAGAACTAGCCACAAAACCAAGGAGTTCTCAACATTAAAACCTTTGGAAATCATTCATGTAGATTTGTGTGGGCCAACTAGAACTCCAGCTCTTCAAGGTGAAAGGTACTTTGCTCTATTTGTTGATGACTATACTAGAATTATGTGGATATATTTCATAAAATATAAATCCGAAGCATTTGAATGTTTTAAGAATCTTAAGGCTCTCATTGAGAATGAGAAAGATTCTAAGATTAAATGTCTTAGAACGGATAGAGGAGGAGAATTCACCTCAAAAGAATTTGATGAATTCTGTAAAGAGCATGGAATCGAAAGAGAACTCTCTACTACTAGGACACCCCAGCAAAATGGAGTAGTTGAAAGAAGGAACCGAACCATTCAAGAAATGGCAAGGACAATGCTACTAGCAGTCGATTTGCAACCAAAATTTTGGAGAGAAGCAGTTGGCACCGCAGTTTATACCTTAAATAGAACTCAACTAAGACCAAATAATGAAAAGACTCCTTATGAATTATGGAAAGGAAGACCTGCTTCAGTAAAATATTTCAGGGTTTTTGGAAGCAAATGTTTCATAAAAATAAATGATGACTCACTAGGTAAATTTGATTCTAGAGTTGACGAAGGAATATTTCTTGGATACTCCACTAGGAGCAAAGCTTACAAATGTTACAACAATCGTCTATGAAGAATAGTGGAAAGAATTGATGTGAATATTGATGAAGGCCTTCTAGAAAAAAGAATTGAAGATCATGAAGTTGAGCCTTTCTTTGAACAAAGTGAAGAAGAAGAATCTGAAAAAGAAGAGGAGAATGGAGAACCCCAAAGTGAACCTTCACAAACTCCCTCTAAGATCAAGTTTATTCAAAGACATCATCTGAAAGAACAAGTCACCGGAAATATAGATGAAGGAATTCAAACTCGAAGAAGGATGATAAACACCCCAATAAAAGATGATGTTGCTCTATTATCTAATAGAAGCTGAAAATTTTTCTCAAGCAAGCAAAGATCCTTATTGGATAAAGGCCATGGAAGAGGAAATGTCTCAAATCGAAAAAAAATGAGACTTGGAAACTGGTACCTCGCCCAAAAGATAAAAATATAATTGGAACAAAATGCGTATTCAAAAACAAGATGAATGAAGATGGACAAATAGTTAGAAATAAAGCTAGAATTTTTTGCAAAGGATACTCGCAAATTGAAGGAATTGACTTCGAATAAACCTTTGCACCAGTAGCTTGTTTGGAAGCCATAAGAATTTTTTTAGCATTTACTTGCTCAAAAGGATTCAAGGTTTATCAAATGGATGTAAAATCAGCTTTCCTGAATGGATATCTCAAGGAAGAAGTTTAGATGGAGCAACCAGAAGGATTTGATCTTGCTGAAGGAAAATACTTTGTATGCAAACTAAAAAAGGCCTTGTATGGATTAAAACAAGCCCCTAGAGCATGGTATGCAAAGTTGGATCACTATTTGTAACAAGAAGGTTTCAAAAAGGGAGTGGCAGGTAGCAATCTCTACATGAAGATGGACAAGGAAAAACTTATGATCACTCTTGTTTACGTTGATGATCTAATATTTTCTAGCAATGATTAAGAAATGAGCCATGAATTTGCTCTAAATATGTCCAAAAAATTCGAGATGTCAATGATCAATGAGTTGTCTTACTTTCTTGGGCTGAAAATATCTCAAACTTCTGCACGCATGTTTATATCTCAAGAAAAATATCTTAAAGACATGCTTAAAAGATATGGGATAGAATATTGTGCACCTATGAGCACACCGATGACCACAAAGTGTAAATTAAGCAAAGATGATGATACCCCTCTCATAGTGTTATAGCATCATTTTTCACCCTCATGTGAATAATGATTGTCTCTTTGGCCCTGGGCACCCTTTCCCTCTAGACTTGAACAAATTCATAAAAAAACAGTGTTAAAAATCCCATACGTGGTTATGCCTAGACTTTTCCGCATATATACGTGAGTCTGTTCATACTTTTCCATGTATGCCATTTAAATCATTAAAAAATATATAAATTCCTTATTTTCGTGGCAGGGTGATGGTTATTCTCGTAATTCAACCACCCCAGCTCATGGCCAAATTGTTTCCAACTGTTGAAACTACTTTGAGGGAGTATAAAAGCCCCTCATGTGTATGGCCTAAGGGAGAGAGAAAATTATAGATATTATACTCTGTTGGATCCGTATTTCAATTATGATGTTCCTGTGCCTCCTGCACTTCCCAAGTATATTCAGGAAACCCTTGTTTCCTTGAAGATGATGATCATCCTATATGACATCTCGTGTGCACACATCTTGGAAGAATCCTAGAAAGGTGAGGGCTGGATGGATCTAGAGGACGGTCTACTCGAAGGCTGTGGAAGGATTCAGGTGATCTCTCCACTTTATATTCTTGTACATGCCATTTATAATAAGAAGTACTATCTTGTTCCCGAATATTCACGTGTCTATATATGTGTGAAGATTGTTAGTTAAACATTCAGTATTACTTATATGATATTATACATGAATTATACTGACATCTAGGAACAATATATGCTGTACAACTAATGTTTCATGTTCGTTCTTTCTTGATTTCCAGGTTACGAAGCACGAGGATTTGCTGGGGGTTTGAACCCTATGGGATCTACATCAAACGTAGGAATTTCGGGTAAGTTCCGCAATTGATTAAATCTGGTTTTCAACATAAAAGATAGGTTAAAAGTGAGTCCTTCTTGAATGGTATGCCCCTGATCTGTGAAGGTTGCCGACCCAAAAACCTTTAGGGAGTTATTTACCAAAACAGAAATGGCGACTCCACTGGGGATCACATTTTTTTGATTTCCATTTGGGTTGTTTCATCTGTCTTGAAGGTTTCCCACAGTTTTAATCATTTTTTCCAGTTCAGTAAATCTTTTTCGAGTTAGATTGAAGACTTGGTCTCTTGATCAAGCTTGACCTTTTTTTTCTTTTTCCTTATTTAATTTTCCATACGCGGTTTTTTTCTTTTTTTCACAAATACGTATATATAAGTATTTCGTAGAAGGAACCGCGTACACACGAGTTGCCTTTACAACAGCCGCGTATGCACGCCTGTTGCAAAGTTGTGAAAGCGCGTATGTTTGAGTAAATTTTGAAACTTTTGGTTTAGAGATTTTTTGGTCTTGTCTGCCTATGAAGCCTTGTTCCTGTGATATCCTTGAAGTCTCTGGACTGTGTTTAAAGTGGTTTTATACTTGTTTCTCTCTTAGTTATTTGAAAACCGGCTCATTTGGTGAAGCCTTTGTTTGCTGTGCTTGCAATTCTGGCTTGAGCACGAAGATATTTTTTTGAAGACTCTTGGCTGTTCTGAGTATTCAGGATAGAGAGATTTTTCTCATTTTCTCTTTCCTAAATTTATGAGTTGCTTTGCATCTTGATTTTTTCCTGTTTTTGCATTTGGTTTTCTTGATTTCAATGACTAGGTCTTGTTGCAATTTTCGAAGAGTCTCTTTTGATTCTTTGGAGTCTGAGATTGCTCCAAGTTTATACTATTGTGATGAGTTGATTTGTTGAGTTTCTTTTCTTCCTCTTGCTCATATAAGTCCTGCTACGAGAGTAGCACAGTTGGCTTAGAGCATTTTGTTGAAGTTTTGCTTGAAATTCGAAGTTTGTTTGGCTCAGTAATTTTATAGTTTCTTGGTATTTTTTGAAGTCTCTTTTCTTCATTAAACTCAAAAGCCAAAAAGTATTTTTGTTTCCCATTGCTTTTGTTTTCGTTTATGGTTTATTTTCATCTTTTTGAAGCCTTGTTGAAATATTTTTTCTTCGGTTCTTGACTTGATTATGAAGGGATTCTTCTGTTGATTTCATTCTATTATATCAAGTATGATTTTGGTGTTTTTATACCTTAAGCTTCTGATTTGGAATTAGATTGGTGGATTTCCAAAAAGTGGTTGAACCTTGGTATCATTAGAGATTTCTCTTTGCTTTCTTAGATCTTGCATCTTAGAATTTTCATGCCATTAGTGATTTGCATTAGGTGCACATAAGAATTTTAGTCTTTTTTCACAATTTTTTGAGGTGTATGAAGTTTGGTTATCTGAAATAAAAAGTAAAATATATAGTCTCGTAGAACCTATGTAGAAATCACTCTTCATCGAAAGGAAATCAGTGCATTTTCATATAGTTTGGTTTTCATTGGTTTCTTGTTGCATCATACAAACGTCATTGGTTTCACTTCCATATGCCCTTGACATAAAATAATAGCCAATTAAAATAAGTGATATAATTTAAAAACAACTAGCATTTTTTTTTTAAGTGTCATGCATCAACTAGCTAGGTTTTAAGGCCTTGGATTAGGTGAGTGGAGAGCTAACTCTCCAAGGCCGCTCAGATTTTGAAACATAGAAGTTTATTAATGAGCAAAATCCAACACCGTTAGGTGGACCGAGAAAGCTCTCCTCCAAAGAGTTAAGTGCGAGGGAAATTGCAGTTAGAGAAGAGAGATACCCCCTTTCTGATTTGCTGAATCTTGACCTAAGACCGTTCCACCTGGATGCTGATATAGATTGGTGTCCTTAGTTGCCCATCCTAGGTATCACGCAGGTGATTGCGGGGGGGAATACTTGTGGTACCTGAGGCAGACCTTGTATCACTTCCAACAGTACTTCTGGAGGGTGCCCTTGCGAAGCTTGGGTACTTGCACCGACAAAGGCTGTTGTTAGGAGGTGAGTGTAACTGCCTCTGTTACCTTCACTAGTGGATATGGGTCATAATTACCCCAGGCTACTTTTCGGAGGTCCTATTTTTTGCTTTCCTATATTTTGGTGTCTGGTCCTAATCACCTGGAGCGGAAATAATTGAAGGCCGCTTGCTTGGCTATCTTAGGGACTTTTTAGTGAGTGCTCTTTGCTCCTAGATTGCTTAGCTTTATACCTTTTGAATATAATAAATATTTTAAAGTGGCTGACCGATCGATTTGTCGATTGAGACGGCTTCGTGGGTTGTCTCCCGCGAATGCCGAGCCTTCTTCAAGAAGGCATAGGAGTAATTTAGAAGGTGATTATCACCCAGTGTTATTTGACGTAGCGGAGAGAGATCCTCCGTTAGGGCTTGAAGTTTCTGTAGCTGGTCTTAGTGTTGGTGTCAGTACTAAGACGAGTACTCCACCCACCTCGAGAGTTTTATTTCCAAAAGTAGAAGTAGAGGAAGTACCTCAATCTCCTGAATCGCTTCCATCTCCTCTTTCTTCTAATTATCCATTTATCATCGAGTACATCAGACCTGATTTTGAGAGACCTGAGAGTCCTTATCCATCACATTCTCACCTTTCGATGGCCACGAATGGGAACACAACTTCGGCTGTGAGTGCTGCAAGTATTCAGACTCCTCCTAAAGTTGAAGGAGGAGGCACTATTGCTATATCTTCGATTGCTTCTACTGCTGAGGTGTTTGGATCTGGTTATAGCCAAGCACAAGCTTCTCAATCTGGTCCCTTTTTTTTTGGAATGTCCGGTAGTGGAATTCCTCCATTTTCCTTTTCTACTACTGCAACTGCATCCGCACCCAAATCCTCTATGGCTAGTGGATCAACTTATTTTCAAGGGTTCCCCTTCAGAAGTGGGCATATTCCTCACTCGAATCCTTCCTTAGGGTCTTTTCCTTTTACTTCCTAGACTCAGAATTTTAATCCATGGTCTGGAGGTCAAAGTTCTACTACCTTCACAGGGTGGAACCCTATCTTTACGGCAGTAGGGGCAGAGAATCCGTTTCTTGCTGGTCACCAAGGGAATGTTCCTGTCTCTTCGTCTAGTGCTTATCAGGATTTTTCTCCTTTTTCAAATGCTTGGAACCCTTATCAGGGGGTTTCTTCTTCATTCACTACTTCAGTGGGGGGAACTGGTCCGGTTTATAGTAACTCCATGTTGGGAGGGGGTCCTTCTCTGAATGATAGGTCACAAGGATTTTCCTATGGCCCAAATTTTTCTACGAACTCTTTCTGGCAACCCGGTGCCTCATAAAATCCAGGGTATTCTTTTTAGAATGTGGGAAATTCATCCTATCAGGGATGGAATTCCTAGGCTCCTCCTTGTTTACCATTTTCGGCAACGTTAAAATTTCCAGATTTTTCGAAATTGACTAATAATCCAATCCGATATAGTCCAGGGTGGCCTCCGGTCCCCACTAAACTACCTTTAGACATTCCAAAGTTTGAAGGAAAGAATGGAGAGGATCCGACATATCACATCACCACTTTTCATCTATGGTGTTCATCAAACTCCCTGATCAATGATTCGATTAGGTTGAGGTTATTTCAACACACCTTGACTGGAAATGTAGCTAAGTGGTATATTGAGTTAACTAGGGGCAGTTTTTCCACTTTTGGAAATCTGGCTACCATGTTTTTAAATCATTTTTCAGTTGCCTGTTCGTTATGATGCTGGGACTGAACTCTTGGCTAATTTTAAGCAGGACAAGGCAACCCACATTTATGATCATAATTCAGGAATGGCAGAGAAGGAAGCGGCTCTTTAAAGCCTACATTCCAAATGAATTCCTTCTAGAATGGTTTTTGAAATCATTGTAGGCAGATATTTCGAAGGATGTATCCCTGTCTGGGGTATTTTTCGAGGAAAAGGCTATTTTTAGGGCCCAAAAATTAGAACCGATTTATTCTCAGTCTGGAGTCCTCAATAAAAATTTTCCTGATGCTCCTCACTCCAAATTGGACTTGTCCAAAACTAAACCTGGTCCTCATGGTGATGGAATTATTGGGTCGATCGATAGCGGTGTAGCGAACCTACTTAGCCAATTGCAGCAGTTGTCCATACAATCTACTTCTTCAGGTCAGGATGTACCTTCAGTACCAACCTCTTCCCAAGCTTTGTCAATAAATACTGTCCAAACTTCAAACCCCAAAGGAAATCAACAATCTGATGGGAAGAAGAAAGGATGAAATAATAATAGAAAGAAGGGAAAATATGGGAAGGGCGATGCAAATAAATCCAACGAATGTGTTGGTGAGGGACAAAAGGATAAAAAGAAAGTGAAATTTCCATGCAAGTTATGTAATGGAGATCATCTTACTCACCTTTGTCCTAAAATTTAGGATGCGCATCACTTGTTAGCTCAACAGGGATCTTCTAGTTCCCAGGCTGTGTTAACAAACCCTTTTCCCCAAGGGAAACAATTAGTTGTTGGTGCAAATCAAAATACTGGGGCTTCCTCTGGAGGCATCCAGGAAGGGGAAACCCCGTCAAACATATATATGATGAGTGCTCACGCAAATATCGCTACGAGATCTCGTGATTATGGTACAACTGAGTCTTCAAAAGCTAAGGGTACTTCTGATACTACTGAACCGCTTCACATTACGAGGCCCACCGTTGAGCCCATACCTCAAATGCCAAAAGCATCTACAAAGCATACGATGATTAATCCAAATGTTAAGGCTACTCAGAACTACTTTGTTGTAGAAGATCTGGCGCAAATTCCTTATGCTATGTCTATTCTCGAGGTGCTCCAGTCTTGTCCAGCTCAGTAAAGTGCTCTTCTCACTGTTATTGGGGTTGTTGATCCG
This sequence comes from Pinus albicaulis, assembly GCA_034641835.2. Classification (NCBI taxonomy): domain Eukaryota; kingdom Viridiplantae; phylum Streptophyta; class Pinopsida; order Pinales; family Pinaceae; genus Pinus; species Pinus albicaulis. Next base: position 496,394,195 of record CM076578.1, on the reverse strand, counting down.
AAAAACTCTCTTATGATTACATTTGATATGACTAATTTTAAAAAGAGACTCCCACATCATATGGATTTCCATATTAGATCGTTGTTTCAAAAATTCACTATATTTTGAACGATCGTTGATGAGGGTGCTTCCACGTATGTGATGTCTCTTGCATGCTAGAAAGGAATCAGATCTCGTGCAGCTGTTCCATCAGCCACTCTTCTGACTGCGTTTAGTGGTCATTCTCATAGGCCGCATGGTATTGTCTCAGCTTTGCCCATTTGTGTTGGGGGAAAAACTGTAAATATAGAGGTTGAGATAGTTGATGCAAGCTTGGAATACAACCTTCTATTGGGGCGACACTGGATTTATGAGATGGACGCTATTGCATCCTCCTTGTTTCGTATTATTTGTTTCCCTCACAAAGGGAGGATTGTCATAGTTGACCAACTGGATTGTTCTCCTGTAGGCCAGAATGCATCTGCTAACTCAACTATCCCTTTGGTAGATAATGTCAAACCCCCTGTTGAGAATCTTAGGGTTGGAATGTATTCTTCTTTGATGCGTACTTTCGATATTCAACCTCCTTCCATTCATATAAATGAAATTTCATCCTCCAAGGCTCCTATTCGAAGAGAGTTCTTCAGAACTCATTATTTTTCGGATCCTTGGACCTTACCTTCCCCTACTTCCACATTAGCGGAAGGTCAAGTGGGTGAAATGGCATTTTTGATGTCTGCAACAGAGATTGCTTATAAATCCATTGTTGACTCTACAGAATCCATTCTAGTTTCTCTTTCACCAGAGGAATTGGATGGTGATGTGGCCCCGACTTGGACACTTAGTTCTTCTTCCGCCCAGGATTTCCTAGATACCGCTCTTCCATCTGAAGAGGCTATCCTGGAAGCTATGACTGGTGTAGATAGATTGTGGGATGATTTGCATCATCGGTATTACTCTCTACTAGACTTGAACAAAGTTGAGTCAAGTTTTGCAAGTCCTCAGTCTTCTAGTCCTGTTCATCCAGTCCTGAACCCTTTAGCACCAACACAGTTATTTTCTAAAGGGAACATGGCTGTGATTTCTCTGACTATCTCGGTGAACATCTCCAGGAATCCCGACGTTATTGAGAATTTTTTCATCGGAGCTGAATGTTCCCCTGAAGAGATTCAAATTTACACTGATATCTTTAAAGAGTTTAGGGATGTGTTCGCTTTGTCTTATGAAGCAATTCCTGGTATTGATCCATCTATTGTTGAACATGAGATCAAGATTTATGAAAATGCTAAGCCCGTGAGGCAAAATATTCATTCGGTCAACCCTAGGAAGGCTGCAACTATCAAAGCTGAGGTAGAGAAGCTGCTCAAGGCAGGATTTATTTTCCCTATTTCTTTGACTGAATGGGTTTCTAATCCACTTCCAGTGGATAATAAACAAGGGACAATTCACATTTGCATTGATTTCAGAGACCTTAATAAAGCATGTCCTAAAGATAATTAACCCACACCATTTATAGATCAGATTATTGACGAGTCTGCCGGTAATGAGATTTTATCCTTCATGGATGGTTTTTCTAGATATAATAAAATTACTATCCATCCTGAAGATCAACATAAGATTTCCTTTATTTGTCCCTGGGGTACTTATGCTTACAAGAAAATGCCATTTGGCCTTAAAAATGCTGAAGCCACGTTTTAGTGGGCCATGTCATATGACTTCCATGAAATCAAACATATTATTGAGGCATACTTGGATGATCTAGCTACTCGTTCTCGCAAGAGAATTGATCATCCTTCTCACCTCCGTCAAGTATTTGAACAATGTCATTTTTACAAAATCAGGTTGAATCCGAACAAGTGTGTTTTCACGGTCACATCCAGTCGGTTGTTGGGGTTTATTGTGTCTACGGAAGGGATTCGGGTAGATCCCTTCAAGGTTGAGGCAATACTTTTGTTCCCTCCCCCATCGTCTATTCGTGAACTTCAAAGTCTACAAGGAAAAGCTAATTTTCTGCGGAGATTTATCGTGAATTATGCCGAAGTTACAAGAGGATTCATGAGATTATTAAAGAAGGGAGCGCCATTTTTCTGGGATGACTTTTCTCAACACTCATTTGATGCTTTGAAAAAAGCATTGAACTCTGCTCCTATATTGAGTCCACCTGATTATAGCAGGGATTTCCTCTTGTATCTTGCGGCGGCAGAATCTACTATCGGTATGGTTCTGGTTCAGGAAGATGATGCTCTTGCAGAGAATGTTATATACTACCTTATTCGAGGTTTGGTAGGACCTGAACTTCGGTATTCTATGGTATAAAAGCTCGCTTTAGCAACTGTCCATGTTGTGTAGTGGCTCAGTCATTATATTCTCCTATGAAAAACTTATGTTTTGGTAGTAGTCAATCCATTTCAGTTTGTTCTCTGCAGGTGAGTGATTGGGGGCAAATACAATCGATGGATTGTGATTTTACAGGAATTTTACCTTGAGTTTATGTCTGCCAAGTCCAAGAAATCATTAGTTTTCACGGAGTTAATTTATGAGTTTCCCTGTGGAGAGGAGATAGTTTATGATGAATCCTTTCCGGATGAACATCTTTTTGTCATGTCTTCATAGGATCCTTGGTACGGGGATATTATAGTTTATCTTCAGACTATGAAGTTTCCTTCAAATTTTTTGAAATATGAGCGTCGTAAGTTGTGTCACCTAGCTAAAAATTACTTGATCATTGGTGGTACTTTATACCGTTGAGGGGTCGATTCAATCCTAAGACAATTCTTAACTCTCGAAGAAGCTAAGGTTGTGTTGAATGATTGCCACGGTGGAGCTTGTGGTGGTCATTTATCCGGGCTTGCTCCAGCCCAAAAGATCTTGCGTGCTGGATAATTTTGGCCTTCAATTTTCAAAGATTGTATTGAGTTGGTCAAACAGTGTCATCCATGTCAAGTGTATACTCAAAATATGCGCACTCATCCAGCGCCACTCTTCCTAGTTATCACTATCGGTCCATTCACAAAGTGGGGTATTGAATATAATACTTGTAACCCGCCTTCGGCTAAAGGTCACAAGTACATTATTGTAGCAGTAGATTACTTCACGAAGTGGGTCGCGACTATGCCTACTTTTGGGAATGATGGTGAGACAGTAGGTATTTTTCTCTTCAATCAAGTTATTGCTCGTTTTGGTATTCCTAAAGAGATTGTCACTGATCATGGCAGTCATTTTCAGAAAAACATGATGGCTGAGTTAGCTCTCAAATTGGGTTTCCAGCAAGAGCATTCATCTCCTTATTATCCTCAAGCCAATGGGCAAGTGGAAGTCGTGAACGAATCCTTGAAGACCATTCTTCAACGGACAATTGATAAAGCTAGATCTAATTGGCACATTATGCTGTATCCTACGCTTTGGGCATACCGGATGTCAGTAAATACTGCAACTGGTTTTACTCTGTTTCAACTAGCTTACGGTTTGGAATCAATATTTCCCATTGAGTGTGAGACTCCTTCTCTTAAGTTGGCTGTAGAACTTCTTCCTGACACTTCGAGTATTGAAGAACGCCTTCTTCATCTGGAACATCCTGATGAGCAATGTCGAGATGCTGCCATGATGAACGAAGCACATAAGAATTGGGTACAAGTTCAGTACGATAAAGTGGTCAAACCTAGGGTCTTCTCTGAAGGCAACCTCATTTTGGTTTATGCCCAGGAAAAGGATGCCCTAGGGGCAGGTAATTTTAAGTCTATGTGGTATGGCCCCTTCATTGTTAAAAAGTTCCTAAAAAAAGGATCTTATACCTTGGTTTATTTTGAGGGAAATGAGTTGGCGGAGCCCAGAAATGGGCTCTATCTGAAAAGGTATTATGCCTAGGCCTTGGCCTGGTATCTTGCTTTCTGTATATATTTTTATTTTTGTTTTTGTACATGTCTGAGTTTTCGGTCTATGAGGTGATGGTGATGATTTTTGATCTGCTTTGGCAGGTTGTATTGGATATCATGAGTCATTATGGTTTCGTCGATGGTGCTAGTAGACACACCCGGAACTTAGCTTCCGCGGCTTGGGTACTTTATTATCCATCTGCTCAACTGTTAGTTTCAAGAGGGGTCTGCACTGGTGCTGCTTCCAATAATGTAGCAGAATACATTGTAGTCATTTATCTACTTTCAGAAGCAATATCTTCGGGTGTTGATTCATTGGTAGTATTCTTGGACTCCCAGTTGGTGGTGTCACAATTGAACAATATCTATTGGGTCTGGAATCCTTTCTTTTTTCGATTGTTTTTTAGGGTACATTTATTGCAAATATCATTTCATTTTATAACATTTATTAATATTCCTCGAGCTAACAATCACATGGTAGATTCATTAGCTAATCAAGCAATCGACTGGCACATTATTCATCCAATACTTTAAATCAAATCATCAAAATCATCATACATTTTCACACATTTGTTTCATCACATCATAAACCACTGTATATATGTATATATCATCAAAATGTACAAATAACTATACAAAAACTTGGACCCATTTGTCCTACAAAATTAGGGCTTATGCCCGATCATGTTCAGTCTCAAAAATATAATACAGTCATCCAATAAAATCTATGTTCCCTTTCCAACATTCGTGTTCCTATGGAACACGATCACAGTAGCCACACGGCGGAATAACTGCACCTAGTCTCGCGCTACCCTGACTACCCATCTCTGGATAGCCTCTGGTAAGTCTTCTACTGCAGGCATAGGCACTTGGCGAGTTAAACTCTCCAAGTTTCTCTGAAATACATGTAGTGTCCTACCAGGGTCTTCAACATCTACTTTGCCTCTACAACGTTTGTGCCGTGGGTATCCTTCAGGACGAACTGGTCCCATATCTGTGTCATGGTCATATAATTTTGTAAGTCATTTGGAATCCAATAAAAAACATGTTTGTTTTTTATTTTTTCACATATATTGAAAAAAAAAATCAATCAAATATTGCAGTCTTACCAATAACACCCCATGCTGTGCCAAGTGGAAGGACTAAGTATGGATCATTGTGAAAATCCATCCCAACATAGGGATACTCATCCAATACAATAATATGTTCTTCCCACCATTGGAAGAACTCATCATCCCATGTTGTTCGGGGAACTTCACTTCCCCCCAGTTTCTTCATCAGATCAGCCAATCAGGCTATTCTTGGGTCTCTAGGGCTGCTGATGGATGAGATCACTTTTGGTCGAAGCCCAGGAATCTTCTCAGAGAATAATGTCATCAAGATGGTTCCATACCCGAAATTATTTGTTTTAGCTTTCCGGATGGAGGTCAGTTTTTTTTTCATGTTGGTCAGAAGAGTTGTACACCAATCAAAGAGATGCACTAAACATTCCACAACTATACTCATTTGTGTTCTCAATGCCTGGTGCAAGGAAGCAGATCCTGCCACCTTGCCAATGTTAAAGAGGAGAATTTTCATATGCAACTCAGATAAATCTTTGATTACAATTTGAGTCCCTACTTTTTGAGACCCCTCTACACAATAGATGTGGACATAATCCTCAACTATAAGCCCTCCCAAAGGCTTGCCACGTAAATCTACCAGATCTCCTCTTTGGGAGAGTCCAGTAATAAAGTAAATGTCTTCCACCTCTATGTGTATAGGTATTTGATCGATCATGAAACAATATTCCTCTAGTTCCTAATGATTCACAAGCATTTCAAGTAACCGGACGTTACTTTTCATATTTGGCATTTTGAAAAATTTGAGTAAACCACAATTTCAGAGGATATTGAGCAAATTTTGGTCCCCCATGACCTCTTGATCAATGCCATTGTGCTCACGTTCTCTCCAAGAGATAGTAATCCTAAAAAAAATCATTAATTTTGTCATTAGGTTCATTTTTTGCAATCACAGTCTGCGCATACGCGACTTCTCTTTTGGACAGTTGCGTATCATACGTGGGTTTGTTCACATGAACCCACGTATGCGCAGAATGATAAATCAAAACAAATCATTTCAACGGTGAAAAATCAAAATTTTTAATCTATTAATGGATGAAATTAATCACAAATATGAATTTAAGGCTTACCTGACTAATCCAATGAAGTTTGACGGTTTTTCCCCTGATTTGAGGAAAGAGGTTTTTTCTCGAGAGCTCTTTTCTCCAATTCAGCAAAGTAACAATGAACCAAATATGAGGTAAAATGTGTATTTATGCCCAGAAATTGAAATTTTTTTGCAATTTTTCATTATGCTTAGTTTTCACATCTGTATTAAGCTGCATAACCCATTTTCTTGGAAGTGTTGGGATGGGTATATTTCAGGTACATTTTGTTGACTTTGAGATTTTTCTAGTTTTCGAATCCATGACCGCTGACCTGTCATGGCAGGTATATGATCTTAACCAGCATATAGGTTAGGGAATCCACTTTCCGTTGCATTCTGCATTCTAACCTCCATTCTGATCACTTGCCATAGGGTTGATCCCATCATGTCATGAGTACTTAAACCATTTTCACTCGCTGATTATTTAATCATGACATGGTGGTAGAGCCTTCCTTTACATGGTATTCCTAGTTAGTTCCTCACTAGCACTTGTTGCCCATGCTGCACTTTATGTAGGCTTAGGAGTCCTCTTTAGTCCCACCATGACTTATATGTTGAAGCTTCATTCTTCTTATTCTTCATTATCATTTTTCTGGCTAGTACCCTAGAGGCTCCCTGGTGTTCTTCAGTTGCATTACTGCATTGCATATTGACTACTTGTTTATCTTGGCCTTTAGCCAGCTTCATTTGGACTCGATATTTAAGCCATATTTTGACCTTGAATCTCTGTACAAAGTTAGCCATTGCAAAGCACTTAGCTATTGCAACTTGACACCCTTGTTACCCATGGATGGAACACTCCTTTGAGTATCGCTTACCAATTTCCGCCACCTTGCATTGAGCATAGGATTGTTCCTATCCCAGGAACTAGTGCATCTGTTTCCTGATACTCATTCTATCCATTGTACCATAGCATTCTTTTATTTTTTTTTGGGCTTACTATATGAAAAAGACAAAAAAATCAAATATGTTTAAAAAAGAGCGGGAACGAGATGTTACTTCATATTTTGATGGCAGTTACAGCATCAATTTGTCACCCTTGAACAAAGCACATAACACTATGTCTTCTCCTCATTTGGGATGGTTTTAGTTGTTGGCCTAGGCAATGCCATAACCTTGTTTCACGAGTCAGTTCTCCCCCGATTGGTTATCTCTTCAAATCATATGGAGAGTTTGTTTTTTCCTCCTGCATAACAGACTTATACCATGTCATTATTTACTGCCATGGTCATCATGGGTCGTGCTTTTTTTCAAGGGAAGTTAACTCTGAGTCGGCTATTTTGCAGTGTCTCTTGACTTATTATTTATTCCTTCCCAGTTTTGTCAGTATCTTGTACTATCACATTAGATGTTTGGTCTTCTGCTCGTGCTGGTTTGAGAAGTTCTTCATTGACTTCTTGCTGGCAGGTTTGTCTCTTATCAACTATGACATCTTGCTCTAAGAGTAAACCTAGAGCTGCACCCTGGCCCTATTTACATCATTGATAGGTGACCTTGTGCTCAGCATTTGATCATCATTATGGGTCTTTGACTGAGAGGTTTTCCTTGTGTTCGACGTCAACATACATTATAACACTTAAGATTCATGTAGTACCTTGATTTCCATTTGACCATATTGGTGGATATCTCGCCTCTTTATCAGTTTTCATTATTGGTTGGTTGCGAGGGTTTCTTCCATGTGATAGTTTCATCTTGTGCATGTTGGAAATGTACTTCGGGTTTGTTCCTTCACTCTACTTTGTACGATTCCATCCAAATATTGGCCTGTGGGTTACACTTGTGCTGGACTGATGTGGGATGCCTCAATGCCTTCCTTCCAGCAGATATTTTCCCATCAACTCCGACCCATTTCTCTAGGACTAAGGTCTAGAGTCTTTTTGACAGCGGGGCCCTCCCTTAGCCCCGGTTTACCTTGGTCCCAACTTCAACTGTGTGTAAATGCATCCAAAGTTTCATGCCCAATCATTTCCCAATCTAGGCAACTCACACTTCCCTTATTCTATGCTGGAAAATTTAACAAATAAGTCTGGGTTATTTTAATATCTCAATTCAGAGAATTGAGATATTAATTCAACACTCCTCTATAGTTATAACCCGACAGTCCATTATGTATACATATGCGCCAACTTCGCATATACAACCATTATACGCGACATAATACTTTGGGCTATTAGAACCATATTAATTTACCCTCGGCATGTACATATATTAACCCACGTTCACATATTACATTATACGTAATATATCCATATATATATTACGTCGTTATTCAATTATTAATGAAGTCCCACAATAATTGGCATACCTTTATTAACTCATAAACCTTAGTTGAACAATCCCGATCAATTAAAACTTTGAATTGGGGCCCACACGTACAACGCCTTTCCCAACATGGAGTCAACACGCAACCCAATTCATACCTTCATTAAATCCACGCGCCATCCAATGGTTGTTATTGCATCGCCCCACTCCTTACGATCCAACGGATATCGCTCGGGCAACTTGCATGAACAATAACGCGCGATGGCACGTAGTGGAAGGCAGTTTTCCAAATTCATTGAGGGAAACGTGTCAGCTGCTCTATGGAATCGCTCCCAACTCCTCAAATACCGCTTCCACTGCAAAGGTGAATTGCGACAAGCCAAGTCCGGCTCTGAAGCAGCCCATCACTGTTCATCTGGTCATGGTTCCACTTCTCCACTCCAGGTTCCACTCAGCTTCTGCTTCAAGGTTCCGCCCGTTCTATATAAAAAGGTTCGTTTCATATATTTAATCCGACAGAGAGTTCCGCCCATACATAATCCTTGCGGCTATGTTTCATAGTGCTCACAAGCCTTGGAAAATTAATCACACTTCCATGATAACTTCAATCGATCTCGAAGGACATGGTCAATCACTGGATTCTTAATTTCTATGGAATTCGATACTCTAATCAAGAACACACAGGATTATTCCTATCGATAACCCAAAAATCCTCCACATAGATCACATGTAATCTAGCCTTTTCAAAGGAATTAAACTCCTACTCAGATAGCGGACACTGGAATTCTCTTAACTCTGAATCGATCCTTACAGTGATCGATTCACCTCACAGAATTTAGATACAATTCATTTTATACGTGTCCAAAGGTTCTTACTGAAATTCGAATACATTCAAACAGGATTTAACCCATCCAAACATACTTAATTCAGAGACATTTCTTCCATAAACAGATGTATATATATATATACAGGTGATAAATCTCAAAAAAAATTCTTACAATTTCATGACAGGCCAGATATTAAATTCGGTGGCCATTATCCTCCTATTCTGTTGCTGAAGAGGTTCTCTAAATATCTCTCCCTCCCTCTCTGGTTCTCATCTAACCTCTTCAGGGTTACATTTATACAAACAGTTCAACAACTCTTAGCATTCCAATTCCTGAATCTAGACTCAATAACTGAATTAATCCTAAACTGACTCTTCGTATTCCTATCTCCACGAACTTCTCGTGTTCTCAAAATGACTTGAGGATAATTACAATTTCCTACCAAAACATTCAAAATATTAATATTTACAAGAAATTCAAAGGACATGGGACGCCTTATGTCTACTTTATGTACAAGTAACTTTTGAGCCTAATGCCCCTGCATCAGACTCCCAAGCTTGAAATTATTCATGGTCTCCTGATCATGTGCTCTTCGTCTCTGCCTCTAGGATTCCATACTTTTTTTTGCTGCTACCCATGAGCTGCATCATTCTTCAAATGACCTTCGCCAGGCTTCTAGACTTTGTTCTGTAATCTACCCCCAACTATGCTTTCACAATCTGCCATTGTATTTCTCCTGCTGAAACTCTCTTGCTTTCCTACTGCTGTCTGTTGCTCCTGATTCAGTCTCATCATCAGTCTTCTGATGTACTCAATCTCCATGTCCAACTTATCTTCCAGCTGGAAATTATCTTGCCCTCTGTTGCTGCTTACCACTCCTGCAGGTGTCACCCTCCATGTTGCATCTGCTGCCACCATGGGTGTTGCTGCCTCCCCTTCCTGTCCTTCTGCAACACTTTTCTTTTGTTCATCATCTGCAAATTCATTCTCAGAAAACAATCCACTATTTAAATTCCTACTAGCAGTGACATACTCCTCCAGTATACTAGTAAACAGAATTAGATTCTGCAAGCTAGTATCTACTCTTCTCTTCTTCACAGCTTCATGCATCCTTGCTCCAGGGTCTGCAATCCCTTTCTCTTCTTCAAATGTTCTCAACAAACAATTTAGCTATTTCTCCTGTGTTTGTTTTATATCTTCAACATTTTGGAAGTTAGCTTCAACATATTTTCCTTCCTCTTGGGAAATCTTCAACAACTGCCTCTCATCCTCTTGATGGATTCTGGAAATCCAATCAAGTTCTCATAGCTTTTCTTTCTCATATTCTGTCAGCATGGAATGCTGATTCCTCCTCACTTCAACAGCTTTTAAAATCTGCTCTTCAGGCTGGCTTTGGCTTACCCAACTAGCCAACTCTTTTCTGTCAATGACATTGATAATTCCTTGTATATGAGACATGGTTTTCTCATCCTCCTTCAGCAACAGTTTTTATTCTCTCAAGAAAATTTCAAAGGATGAATTGTCTTCTGCATCACCTGTACACATAAACAAACTGTCAGTGTCAAAACCATGAGACCCAATGATCTCAATTGATGGCCTAGTCACCAATTCTTCTCCCGGAAATTCTAAGTCTGGTTCAAGGCTCATAAACTCTTCATCATCTTTCTCTTCAGCTGTCAGAGTCCTCTCTACTGCCCCAATCATCATGCCCAGATGCTGGTCCTTCACTATGTTTTTAGCCAACATAGTTTCCTTCTTATTCACCTCTCTGACAACTTTCAATTGTTGTTATTCCTCTTTCTCTGCATGATTAACACATGAATCATCAACAGTAAAGTTCCAATGCTTCAATGCCTCTTTTTCCTTTGAAAAAACATCAGTATGTTGTGCAGAACTCCTTTCCAAACCTTTTGTCAGCATCTCAGCATGCTGATCTTCATCCTTCATGAGACTGTCCACTGGTCTCACTTTTCTTCCATCATCTGCTCCATGAACCCCATCCATGAAGATCTTCCTGCCTTGTTCCCTCAGCAAACCATCTTGTGCATAGGTCCTCTGCTCCTCCAATTCTCTTCTATGAGAATCCAACCTCCTATATAACTCAACAGCTTCCATATGAGTAGATTTCGGGAACCTTACACAACCTTTTATGGCTCTGCTTATTCTTGACCAATCCTCTGTTGGCCCTTCTCTCACAGCTTCAACATTCTGCTGGATATCTTCATTTGACCCTTCTGTCTTCATCTCTCCCTGAGATATCATTATCTCATCATTGATCTGAATAGATTTTAGATTCAATGTCTTCTTCTCATCAGCAAACTTTGAAGCTTGTTCATCTTCCTGTGGTGTACCTTCAAACACACACAAATTTTTAGTTTTCAAATCACAAGACCTTTCAGTCTTGGTTGCTTCCTCAAGCACTTCTTCTTGAACAGGTCTGCACATGGAATCTTCAATTTCCATCCTTTCCTCAAGAACTCTGGGTTCTTCTTCCTTTGTGGAGTCTGTCATCACCTCACATTTGTCAGACTCAAGAACACAAGTCCTCACATCATCTGGACTTGTCCAATAACTTAGGAATTCCTCAATGGCTTCCTCTTCAGCAAGACAAGATTCTTGCTGCCTCAAGTCTTCACATTGTCTCACAAGATCTCCTGCAGGTCTCCACTCTTCATCTGTGCTCTGTTCTTCTTCACAAGCAGAAATTTCTTCTTTCAACTCAGCTTCTCTGAGTTCTTCCCTCAATAGGGAAATCTTCTTTTGCCTCAACCTCATTTGTAATGGTTGCCATTTCACATTATTCCTCATGAGCCAACCAAGTCTCTGGCTTTCTTCTATCCTTAGTTTCAATCTATTGAAATATTCCCTGATCTCAGCTAATTCTTTTTGCCATTCTTCATCTGTGGACTTCTTATTCATGCCATTTTCTTTGGCATCTTCACTCATTCTTCTACTGTGGCTTCTCCTAGAACCTCTGCAATATTTGCAGTCTCTGCCATGGCTCTCAGTAGCTATTTTATTCTCTAGGAGTTCTTCACTCACAAGCTGCACTAAGCCTCTACAACAACAAGCTCTCTTGTTGCAACTTACCTCACCAAGCTTCTCTCCCGAGCTCTGGCTTTTGGCAAGTACTGGTCCCCTTCTCTGCAGGAACCTTCTAGGATTCACTCTGCAACTTCTCTCAAGAACACCTCTGCTGTCTGCTCATCCAACCTCTGTTGGGAATATTCCAAGTTCTGCCACACTCTTTCTGCACTCAGAATCCCTTGCTAGATTCTTCTATCACTGCTCTCAAAGCTGTGATCTACTTCTGATGAGATGTCTTCAATTGTCTGCACTCTGACTTCTGCAAACAATCCTTCAACCAGAGTTAAACACTGCTCATCTTCTCTAGAGAACACCACAATTTTCCTCTTTATCCAGCCTCTAGCTGAATACCAGGCTCACTATCTTCACTATCAAACTCTGTCTTCAATTTTCAGCAACCAAAATTCTGCAATTATAATTTCAAATCAAGTTAATTACCTGCAAGATCATGATCCTATCCTCCATTCACTCTACAAATCCCGTTCACTATGATTCGGTGTACTTTGCTGCTTGATCTTCCTTCTTCATATCTGTGGTCCTCCAATTGGACTCTGCAATTCTGCAATCACCTTCACTGTATTTCCGTATGCTGTAATTTCATTAGTTCCCATAAGTCTGGTTTCTCTGTATTTACCAAACTTGGACTTTTTAAAAAAAAGCTATTCCTGAAGCTCTGATACCACTTGACAGCGGGGCCCTCCCTTAGCCCCAGTTTACCTTGGTCCCAAATTCAACCGTGTATAAATGCATTCAAAGTTTCATGCCCAATCATTTCCCAATCCGGGCAATCTCACACTTTCCTTATTCTACGCTAGCAAATTTAAAAAATAAGTCTGGGTTATTTTAATATCTCAATTCAAAGAATTGAGATATTAATTCAACACTCCTCTATAGTTATAACCCGACAGTCCATTATGTATACATATGCGCCAACTTCGCATATACAACCATTATACGCGACATAATACTTTGGGCTATTAGAACCATATTAATTGACCCTCGGCATGTACATATGTTAACCCACATTCACATATTCCATTATACGTAATATATCCATATATATATTACGACGTTCTTCAATTATTAATGAAGTCCCACAATAATCGGCATACCTTTATTAACTTGTAAACCTTAGTCGAACAGTCCCAATCAATTAGAACTTTGACTTGGGGCCCACACGTACAACGCCTTTGCCAACGTGGAGTCCACATGCAACCCAATTCATACCTTCATTAAATCCACATGCCATCCAACGGTTGTTATTGCATCGCCCCACTCCTTACGATTCGACAGATATCGCTCGGGAAACTTGCACGAACAATAACGCGTGATTGCACGCAGTGGAAGGCGGTTTTCCAAATTCATTCAAGGACACGTGTCAGCTGCTCTATGGAATCGCTCCCAACTCCTCAAATACCGCTTCCGCTGCAAAGGTGGTGCGATAAAACCCACCGTCCAGCTCCAAACCGCTGTCACTGTTCATCTGGTCATGGTTCCACTTCTCCACTCCAGGTTCCACTCAGCTTCCGCTTCAAGGTTCCGCCCGTTCTATATAAAAAGGTTCTTTTCATCTATTTAATCCGACGCAGAGTTCCACCCATACATAACCCTTGTGGCTATGTTTCACAGTGCTCACAAGCCTTGGAAAATTAATCACACTTCCATGATAACTTCAATCGATCCCGACGGACATGGTCAATCACCGGATTCTTAATTGATATGGAATTCGATACTCTCATCGAGAACACACAGGATTATTCCTATCGATAACCCAACAATCCTCCACACAGATCACATGTAATCCAGCCTTTTCAAAGGAATTAAACTCCCACTCAGATAGCGGACACTAGAATTATTTTAACTCTAAATCGATCCTTACAGTGATCGATTCACCTCACAGAATTTAGATACAATTCATTTTATACGTGTCCAAAGGTTCTTACTGAAATTCAAAGACATTCAAACATGATTTAACCCATCCAAACATACTTAATTCAGAGACAGTTCTTCCATAAACAGATGTATATATATATATATATACAGGTGATAAATCTCAAAACAAATTCTTACAATTTCATGACAGGCTAGATATTCAATTCAGTGGCCATTATCCTCCTATTCTGTTGCTGAAGAGGTTCTCTAACTCTCTCTCTCTCCCTCTCTGGTTCTCATCTAACCTCTTCAGGGTTACATTTATACAAACAGTTTAGCAACTCTTAGCATTCCAATTCCTGAATCTAGACTCAATAACTGAATTAATCCTAAACTGACTCTTCGTATTCCTATCTCCACCAACTTCTTGTGTTCTCAAAATAACTTGAGGATAATTACAATTTCCTACCAAAACATTCAAAATATTAATATTTACAAGAAATTCAAAGGACATGGGACCCCCTATGTCTACTTTATGTACAAGTAACTTTTGAGCCTAATGCCTCTGCATCACTTTTTGTCAGTACCTTAGGGTTTGCAGTCATCAGTGGTAGACTCTTCGCTGTCGACAGTGAGGATTCATTATTGCCTCTTGATCGATAGATTCTTACAAGTGTTCGACTTCAACTCATTTATTCGCACTTGTTAGATTGTATTGGGGCACCTTGACACTCATTATCATTATCGGTGGGTTGTCTCGCGTTTGTTAAGGGTTTACATTATTGACCGATAATCAAATGATTTCTCACATGGTCAACTTCAGTTTAGTTATTCCCATTGTGTAGAATTGTGCCATGGTGATCGGTGAAGACCTTGGGTTTGCATCAACATGCTTTGGTTCACTTTTGATAGTTCATTCAGTTTCTGCCAGTGACGCCGTCCTCCCTTATATGTTGCAGTTTCAGTACAACAACATCTTATATGTTGGCTCCCGAGTTGTGTAATTGTACCATGTATTCCAATTCTTATGATTTGTTACCTGGAGATTCAGTTACTTGTGTGATCAAATTTCTAATACAACATCATTGATCAGTATTCTATATGTGATACTTGTACTTGATTTTCGAATTCTACTTCCGGGCAGTGCTCAGATGATTCACTATGTAATTTCCAGTTCAGTTATACTTGTATACATTTTGGATCTATAGACATGCTTTTCTTTCACTGAGCATGGGTATGCCCGCCTCAGACATGAGTTGTCTCTCTGACTTCTTTCATTGGTTTTTTGACAGGCTGAAATCCGGTGACATCCTCTCTTGTCTTCGCAAGGTTCTTTCTATGCACATAATATATTTCGGCCATCATGTACCCCTTCTGACCTCATATATTAGGGGGCATCTATTATAGCATCATTTTTCACCCTCATGTGAATAATGATTGTCTCTTTAGCCCTAGGCACCCTTTCCCTCTAGACTTGAACAAATTTATAAAAAAACAGTGTTAAAAATCCCATACGCGGTTATGCCTAGAATTTTCTGCGTATATACGCGAGTCTGTTCATAATTTTCCGCGTATGCCATTTAAATCATTAAAAATATATATAAATTCCTTATTTTCGTGGTAGGGTGATGGTTATTCCCGTAATTCAACCACCCTAGCCTGTGGCCCAACTGTTTCCAACTGCTGAAATTACTTTGAGGGAGTAAAAAAGCCCCTCATGTGTATGGCCTAAGAGAGAGATAAAATTATAGATATTATACTCTGTTGGATCCCTATTTCAAGTCTGATGTTCCCGTGCCTCCTGCACTTCCCAAGTATATTCAGGAAACCTTTGTTTCCTTGAAGATGATCGTCATCCTATATGACATCTCGTGTGCACACATCTTGGAAGAATCCTAGTGAGGTGAGGGCTGGACGGATCCAAAGGATGGTATACTCGAAGGCCATGGAAGGATTCAGGTGATCTCTCAACTTTCTATTCTTGTACATGCCATTTATAATAAGAAGTAATATCTTGTTCCTGAATATTCACGTGTCTATATATGTGTGAAGATTGTTAGTTAAACATTCAGTATTGCTTATATGATATTATACATGAATTATACTGACATCCAGGAATAATATATGCTGTACAACTAGTGTTTCATGTTCGTTCTTTATTGATTTCCAGGTTACGAAGCACGAGGAGTTGATGGGGGTTTGAACCCTGCAAGATCTACATCGAACGTAGGAATTTCGAGTAAGTTCCGCAATTGATTAAATCTGGTTTTAAGCATAAAATATAGGTTAAATGAGTCCTTCTTGAATGGCATGCCCCTGATCTGTGAAGGTTGCCGACCCAAAAACCTTTAGGGATTTATTTCTCGAAACACATAGATGCAAATCTTTATAGGTTAATAATTGGGGTTGTCCTATACTTATCTACTACAAGACCAGATATTATGCAAGCAGTAGGAATGGTAGCAAGATTTTAGTCAAGTCCTAAACAATCCCATCTAGCAGCCATGAAAAGAATTCTCAGATATCTGAAAGGAACGACTGATTTCGGTCTTTGGTATGTTAAGAGTTCAACTCTTATTGTGACAGCTTATTCTGATGCTGATTGGGCCGGAAGCGTGGATGATTGAAAAAGTGCCAGTGGAAATGCTTTCTTTATGGGAGATTTTCTTGTATCTCGGCTCAACAAAAAGAAATCATCTATATCCCTTTCTACAGATGAAGCTGAATATATAGTCGTTGCTGATTGTTGTACACAAATTCTATGGATGAAGGAAGGCTTGAAGGATGTCAACATAGAAACTAAGCAACCAATTACTATTTTTTGTGACAATACTAGCACCATCAATCTTTCAAAGAATCTGATAATGCACTCAAGGACCAAACATATTCTAATCAAATACCACTTTCTCCGTGAACAAGTTGCTGAACACAATATCAATTTGGAATACATCAATACAAAAGAGAAAATTGCGGATATCTTTACAAAATCCCTTCCACGAAAAGCATTTGAGTATCTTCGCCAAATATGGGGGTTATTGCTCTTGCATCACATTAAATCAAGCAGCATGTCAGGGATACAATATGTTAGGGGGAGCTCATTGGCACCCCGTTGCCATTGATGTCAAAGGGGGAGAGAAGAGATTGTTGGCTAAGGTTGTCGTTGATGTCAATATGGCATTAATCGAGATGTCAATATACTTGATGAAGCCATACTCATGATGATGTCATACTCTTGAATGACCACACTTAATGATGGTACTTAATGAAGGTTGGAAGACATGCATGATATTGCTCATGTCCTACATGATGAAATTATGATCCTATATTCAAAACAATGGATAAGCCCAACAATGGAAAAGCCAAACAAAGAAGACATGTTGTCCCAATCAACTTCTCCACATAAAAATTCAAGGACAGTTACAAAGAAATATGAATTTTATCTTGGAGGCAGCTAATCACAATGAGCCCTAGACAATCTTGAAGAGGATTTTTTTCTGTTTCTAGCAAGCACTCACTTGCCCTAAAACTCCCAATGGTTGACGAGATACTGAATTTTTAAGTTAAAAAAAAAATAATTAATTGTGAGCCGACCTACACTCACACTCTCATGTCGGCCCTTTTCCCAACATACATGTCCTTTCAAAGATGACAAACCACTATAAATATAAAGGTAAACTCATTTGTTTCAGTCAAGAATTTTGGTGATTATCTCAGCAAATGTGAGGACTGCAACTTGGTGAAAAAGGTAGATCATAGGAAAAAGGAACAGGTTCACATCTCGTGAACCCTTAAGGAGAAGAACAACCCATTTATCTAGCACCGTAGAAGCTAAATGACTGTGGATCAATATAGCAAGGGCTCAGTATTGTGAGAATTTTCATAATAGAAGTGTGATTCCACTTCACGAACTCGGATTTGTATTTTTGATCTCTCCACACCTCGAAATTGCAGCTCAGGACAATCATTACTGTCACCCTCGGACTAGGCCTGTGATACTACCTTGTGGTGCAGCAAACTATGATAGAAATTCAGACTTGATTGTAGTGGGAAAATAACAGTCCAGTGGAGGCTCATTTATATACAAGTAAGAGGCTCAGAATTAACAAACAAGTTCATTCAGACCTCGATTTAACCACATAAGTTACAGTGAGCTCGAACCTACAACAGATTTGGCTCATTCTAGTATAATACAGGAGCTTGGTCACCTACAACAGATTTGTGTTATCCTGTGGACTAGTTACTTCTGCAATATCACCGTGTGGACAATCTTCTAGTGCAACTTCAGAACTCAGATTTGTATGTTATTGCGTTGAGAGGCGCATTCTACAACCCAGTATGACCCCGATGTGTAAGTATGTCGGAAGCCAAAAAAAAATGTCTGCTTGAACAATAACTTACATAAACATATAAATGAAAAATTAAAAATTCATTAAAAATAAATTTAAACTATATAAACTTAAAATATGAAGAGGTTTGCTAACACTCAAAAAAGAGATATGGTAAATAAATAAAACCTCTTTTTATATTACTCAGGAGGTATGGTAAATAAATAAAAATATAAATAAACTAGAGGTATGGTAAATAAATAAAACTAATTTTTATATTTACTCAATAAACCACTTTATATTTACAAAAACTCAAAAAGAGGTTTTATTTAGGTGAAGCCTATCGGAAAAATTATTATTAATACCATGGGCCAAATACCATGGAACAAATTATTAATAATACCATGGGAAAATACCATGGGCCAAATAATATATTTATAAAAGAGGTATGGTAAATAAATAAATATAAAAGAGGTATAAATAGGTAAGGTAAATAAATAAAAATGTATCAAATACGATTAGAAATCAAGATCTAATTATATATGAAGTATAAGGGTCAAATACCATGGACCAAATTATTATTAATACCATGCCTAAAAAACATTACAAACCCTAACATTAATATTAAAATATTAGTATTATTAAATTTAATATGTTTAGATTAATACAATATTAAATTTATTATATTGTAATATATATTAATATATCATAATATATGATAGAGGTGGAGAAATAGGGGGAGTGACAAGGGAGATATGGAGATAAATTGAAGGAGAGGGGAGAAGAGGAATGAAGAGAGAGAGAGAGGGAGAAGAGTGATAGAGTTAGAGAAGGGTAAGTGAGGGAGAGGGAGAAGAGTGAGAGAGTTAGAGAAGGGTAAGAGAGGGAGAGGGAGATATAAAGATGGAGGTGGGAGAGAGATAAGGAGAGAGGGAGGGAGAAGGAGAGAGGATTGGAGGGTAGAGAGTGAGAGAGAGAGAAAGAAGGGGCAAAGGAGAGGGAGGTATGAGAGAAAGGGAGAGAGAGAAAGGATGAGAGGAGGAGGAAAGAGGGAGGGATAGAGAGATGGAGCTGGAGGCGGAGCGAGGAAAGGAAGAAGAAATACATAGAGAGGGAGTGACAAGGGAGAGATGGAGAGAGAGTGTGTATGCTTATGGGTGAGATAAAGATAAATAGTAGTGATGGAGACAAGGGGGGGAAGAAGGAGAAAGGGGGAGTGATGGAGACGAGGGGGAGAAAAGGATAAAGGGAGAAACAATAAGATAGTTGGAGAGTGAGATAGAGCGATGGGGGAAGAGAGAGGATTGGAGGACAGAGAGAGAGAGAGAGAGAGAAAGAGAGCTGGGGGGTCAAATGGAATGAGGGAAGAGAGGAAGAGAGTGATGGGGGAAGAGAGGATTGTAGGAGGGAGAGAGAGAGAGAGAGAGATGGGGGAAGAGAAAGGGAGGTAGGAGGTAAAGGGAGAGAGAGGAAGGAAAAGAGAGGGGACTTGAAAGAGAGGAGGAGAGAGGGAGGGATATAAATATGGATTTGGATGGGGAGAGAGGGAGGGATTGAGATATGGATAGAAAGAGAGATGGCGAAAGAGAAAGGGAGCTAGGAGAGAAAGGGAGAGAGAGGAAGGAAAGGAGAGGGGACTTGAAAGAGAGGAGGAGAGAGGGGAGGAGAGAGGGAGGGATAGAAATATGGATTTGGAGGGGGAGAGAGGGAGGGATTGAGAGATGAAGCTGGATGAGGAGAGAGGGAGGGAAGAAGAAATACATAGAGAGTGAGTAGTGGAGAGAGAGGGGGAGTGACAAGGGAGAGATGAAGAGGGAGTGTGTATGTTTTGGGGAGAGATAAAGAGAAAAATAAGGAGATATGGAGAGAATGAGGGAGAGAAGGGGAGAGAGAGGCATATGGTAACAAAGTTGGAAGGTGAAGATAGAGAGAGGGGGGGGGAGTGAAAGGAAGAGAGAGAGTGAAGAGAGGTAGGGAAAGAGATATGAAGATGGAGAGGGAGAGAGGGGGAGGTAAGAATAAAGACATAGAGGGTGAAAGGTGGAGAGAGAGAGAGAGGGAGTGATAAAGAAGATGGAGAGAGAGGGAGAAAGGGTAGCAAGAAGGAAGAGAGATAGAAGCGAGAGAGAGAGAGAGAGAGAGGAGGAGGAGGAGGAAGTGATAGATAGATAGATAGAGAGATTGGAGAAAGAGAGTTTATGTTTTGGAGTTGATATAGAGAGATAGAGTGAGATATAGATATAGATGTAAGGTGAAGAGAAAAAAAGATAGATGGAGAGAAGGAGGGAGGGACAAGGAAATTGATAGATATGGAGTGAGAGAGAGTGTGTGTATGGTGGGGTGAGATAAAGAGAAAAAGAAGGAGAGATGGAGGGATATATAGATATATATGGGGGAGAGAGGGAAGAATATTTCTTGCAGTAGATGCATTTATTTCAGTGTAGATGGTGATTTCTAATCCTATTTGATTTCATGCACTAGATGAATTGATTTTGGTGTAGATGTTGATTTCTAATGATATTTGATTACTTACACTAGATGGATTGATTTTAATGTAGATGATTTCTAATCCTATTTGATTTCTTGCACTAAATGCATAATTTCAGTTTATATGATGATTTCTAATCCTATTTGATTGATTTCACTAGATGTATTAATATTAATGTAGATTTTGATTTTTGGTTATATTTGATTTCTTTCACTAGATGAATTGATTTCAATGTATATTATTTTTAATCCTATTTGATTTCTTGCATTGAATGGATTGATTTCAATGTAGATGGTGATTTCTAATCCTATTTGATTGCTTTCACTAAATGCCTTGATTGCTTTCACTACATGCCTTGATTTCACTGTAGATGGTGATTTCTAATCTTATTTGATTGCTTGCAATAGATGCATTAATTTCAATGTAGATGTTGATTTATAACTATATTTAATTGCTTGCACTAAATTCATTAATTTAAATGTAGGTAAATTAACTAAATGCATTGATTTAAATGTAGATGATTTATAATCCTATTTGATTCCTTGCACTAAATGCATTTATTTCAGTGTAGATGGTGATTTCTAACCCTATTTGATTGCTTGCACTAGATGTGTAGATGGTGATTTCTAATCCTATTTGATTGCTTGCAGTAGATGCATTGATTTCAGTGTAGATGTTGGCTTTAAATCCTATTTTCCTACTTGCACTAGACTCATTTATTTGAGTGTAGATGTTGATTTCTAATCATATTTGATTACTTGCATTAGATGCATTGATTTTAGTGTAGACGTTTTTTTATATTATTATTTGATTTCTTACATTAGTTGCATTGATTTCAGTGTATATGTTGATTTCTAATTTGATGTAATTGGATGTATGATGTTACATTAATTTTAAAGTCATTGAATTAATAGTGTGTGTGCAATGATTTCGGTGTAAGCACAAAAAATTATTGACAATGTACATTGATTTTTGTGTTATAGTAATTCAACCTATTAATATTGGAGAGAAAGAGAGACAAGGTATGATGTTTACTACAACAGTTCGAGCTAACTATTTCAATGTTTTACGATTCCAACTGTCCTTTTCAAATAATCAATATGAAAATATGACAAAACTAACATGGGTGAAAATAAGAATAGTAGAAGAAAATAGTTTGAAATCGATCACAATGAAGACTATTCATAATTGACTACATTATTATTATTATTCACAATTTCTATCATTCAATATTATTACATTTTCACTTTGCATTTAAAATTTTATTTCATCATTAAAATTATTTTACAATATTTATCATCTCAACAATCTGAGGTAACTAGTCAAATTTTAAATTAAAATGACTCAATATATCTCAGACATATTTAACATATTTAAAATGGTTATGTTAATATTAGATGTATTTACATATTATTGATAAAATTAAGCATATGTTCCTCATATTATCGATAGATCTTCCTTGGTCGCACATGATTGAAACCAGCCTAGATCCATCTTAACTCTAGATCTATCAAGAACCGAGAGGGATCAAATCTCTCGAGGTGAAAAAATTTCCTCAAGTGTTGCACTTAAAAAAGAGGTTTTCATGTCGAAAGATTTGATCCCTCTCGGCGCTTGATAGATCCGGAGTTATGATGGATCTAGGCTGGTCTACACATCAATGAAGGGTTAAATTCTGTGATTAGAGGCATTCCCTAAGATCTATGAAGACATTCTCTCGTAGTATATTTGAAGGCTCCTTAGATAGTGCCATAGTTGGATTTCAGAATTTCCTCATGAACTAATATTGCAGTAGTGAAGTCAAATGGTGGAGAAGGTATAGTGAGGATATAGTGAAGTCAAAATCAAGAAGTTTTGGAGCGATCAGACAATGAAGAATTTTGGAAGTGATTAAACAATGAAGAATTATGTCAAGAATTTTCAAGTAAATACTATTCACATTCTTTATTAAAAGGAGACAACAGGATTGGTGTCCTTGGAGTAGGAGCTCCTAAACAAAAGGTTGGTGCCTTGAGAAGATAGGGTCAAAGCCCTAGAGGTCGGAGCCTCATCAAAGTCGAAGTTGGTGCTTGGCAACAGGTTGGTGCCTGTTTCATTAAAACGGTTGGTGCCCTCACTCATCTATTGTATACTATTATTAAAAAAAGGGATTGAAGTCCTTATTAATCCTTAATATCATTATTATACACCTGTCTGTCTTTAATTGTGAAGAATCTAACTGGAAATAATTAACAATTGAAAAGAAATACTGATTCACCCCCTCTCAGTATTTCCAATATATCTCGAATCCTTTTTCTTTCCTTGTGCACCATACTTCTTAATGCATCACCTCTATGCTCAGATGGAAGCTACTGTAATTAGAAAATTTATCACACAATGAGCCAACTAATCAAAATAAGTGAATTTTGGAATGATACATTGATAAAATACACCATAGTAATGGAACAAACTTGTAGTATTTTGACGACGTGGTCATTTTCTTAGACTTTGTATACCAAGAAGAATTTTTGGTAAAATAAGGTGCAAGCACACATTTCTAAGAGCATTTATTTCTTTAGATCTTGGAAACAATGCACGAAGACAAATTTATTTCTTTAGAAAAATTACACACAAAAGCATAACATTTGTCTTGGCATTGCATTCCATCCATAGAATACATCATATTAGAAATACAAATGCTTCCATTAGGCATAACTTTAACATTTCAATGTTTACTTACTATTTTTCATAAAATATGAAACCTCTAAGTAGGTAATTATAGGTCATTGAAATAATTTTGAGCTAAAGTGAGTATTTTTCAACGACATGTCAGGATCCTTTTTGAAAGTTTGAACGAGTTATGATATGTGCAAATTACATGACATATTAAATTTGTGGAACCATAAGTGACATATTTTTTCGAAGGTGTTTAAGTGGAGTAATTTATAAAGATATTCCAAGAGGCTCATAAAGGATTTTATAATATATTTTTATTAAAAAAAAATTAAGTAATTTTATAATATTTTTTTAAGGATTTTAAAAAGGTTCTTTATAATTTTTTTTTGATTAAAAGGGGATTTAAATTTTATTTTATTTTTTAATTAAAAAAACCAAATTGGGTTTATTGTAAAAAAATACATTTTTTTTAGGGTATTATTAATTTTTGAAGAAATATGGCTTTCTCAAATTTCCAGCCCCATTTCCCACCATTTACAGGGAAGGATTATGATGTGTCGACCATTAAGATGGAGAGCACGTTGAAGGCTCATGATGTTTAGGATCATGTCAAATTTGGATTTTCATTGCCTAAGAGTGAAGCAAAAGAAATAGCTCTCATTAATGCAGAGAGAGAGCTATGGAAGAAAGAAAAAAAAATAATGCACAAGCGTTGCAATTTATCCAGCAGGGAGTGGACCGTGTAGTGTTCCGAAAAATTATGATCACATCGTCAACAAAGACAACATGAGAGACCTTAGCGATAAGACATAATGGTATGAACAAAGTCAAAATTGTTAAGTTGTAGAATATTGGAAAATATTTTGAAATTTTGAAGAGGAAAGAGACAGAGGACATCGATTCATTCATGAATCGGGTCATGAACGTCGTAAATGAGTTAAAATTTCATGCTGAACATATTAAATATCAAACAGTGGTTGAGAAGGTCCTCAGATATTTTTCTACCAAATTTAATGTTGTGGTAGCATCCATAGAAGAAGGGAAGGATTTGGGAACATTGACAGTTGATGAGTTGATCGGATCACTTCTATCCCATGAGGCAAGGATAGAAAAAAATAAGGATTCCACTTTAGAAACCTCTTTCAAAAGGCCTGTTTCTATTTCAAGTGTCAAAGGTCGAGGAAAAGGTATATCTAGAGGCAAAGGATGAGGCAAAAGACATGGTAGTCAAAGATATGATTGAGAATAACATGAACATGAAAGTGGAAGCAACAAACAAAGCTTCAACAATAATAAAAAAGTTGACAAATCAAATGTGAGATGTTATTATTGTAATAAATTTGGTCACTATTGCCATGATTTCAAGAAGAGGATAGATGATCAAGGAAACCATAGAGCTAATGTCATTATAGAGAATACTAACTCCGTGTTTCTAGATTTCCATACCATGGATGAACCTTCTCATAATGTGTGGCTATTAGACAGTGGTTTAAGAAACCACATGACAGGAAACAAGAATTTGGTTGCGAATTTGGATCAATCTGTGAAGACAAAGGTAAATTTAGGGTCTAACAAGACTGTGAATGTAGAGATGAACCCTTAGTTAAACTGAGAGGGGGGTGAATCAGTTTATTACATTCATGGACATTTAAAAAATCTTTTCATTCAACTCAATTACACCTTCAGTTCATAAGCAACTTAATACATAAAGAATTAACAAAATTAATGTGTGTAGAGAAAGTAATTAAGCAGATTAAAACATCACATCAACACATAATCATCAAGCACATAGACAACAGATATAAGTGGAAACCCATAAGGGATAAAACCATATCTTATTATTGTTGTGATGCAAAGGCAAGCTCCAAATCCCTCTCACCACTGATTTATGTACCTACAAGAGGCTACTACATCAAATCATGCAAGCTACAACTTGCAAGGAAGCTCCAAATCCCATCTATTTTCTGCAGGCTACAACCCACGGGAGGCTCCTACCTCAACCAACTACAACTAGACATCTATCAAGATACCACTTGAAACGAAAGCACCAAATCCCATGTATTTTCTGTAGGCTACAACCCACACGAGGCTCCTCCCTCAACCAACTACAACTGGACATCTATCAAGCTACAACTTGATATGGAAGCACCAACTTCCTGACTCTACAATAAAATCGTATCCTGATTTACATGGATATCAGCTCTGTTTTGCTCCTTCTTCACTGTTTCCCTTCCAGTCTTCAAATATGCTTCATATCAGCTCTGTATCTGCACAATATCTCTATCTGCTCTCTTTTATTCTTCCACTCTCTAACCTTCTGTAGCTTTCTTACATTCTTCTACTCTTTTCAATTCTATAGCTTTCTAACCTCTTCTTCACTCTTCAAATCTGTTGTGCCCTTTGTCTTTCTTCCTCTATCCTCCTCATCCTTTTGCATACTGATATTACCTATTTTATACAGATAAATTTATGGTTGTTTGCATTCTACATGGAATATTAAGTGAACATGCATGATTCTTTCCTTTCACCCACTCGTTTCCTCACTCAACACATTCCAAATGTTAGAACAATATATAAAATCATTACATTATCAAATTGGAGTTTTTCTTTGCCTACGAAGGATTGCCTTTTCATCACAAACAATATGAAATAATCAATACATCTACCGTTACAATAATATTCCAATTCAGCCCTTCCAGCTTCTTAGCTTTGATGTGCGTTTGTCCTCTTCTGCTTGTTGTTCCTTTGTCTTTTCTGTGTTTGCAGTTATATTTCAACTGTGCTGCATAACTGCCCTTTTTGTCCGACTTGACCCATACTCTTGCACTGCTTTGCATGAGATCTAGGTCCTTTTTCTTACTCGAGTCTTTCTTTGTTGTATTTAGTCTTTTTTTTATTACTCCATTCTTTTCTTCCACATTCAACATTTTCATTTGGCTCATTGTCGTAACACTGTTCTGCATGGGATCCTGGTCCTTTTTCATGCATTCAGGTCTTTCCTTTGTGACCTGTGGGGTATGGCCCACATAAAATCCCTTTTAACGCGAGGATTACAATTTTCGAGTTTTATCAACATACATACGTTTCAACAATCAAACAACACATATTAACATACATACGATTAGCAGTAAAAAAATGTATACTTTATAACATGGCACATATAACAGGACGCACATATATGCGGAACATGATTTTTTGGGTCCCACAATCTTAGAACCAATCACAAAACATCGCAAATACTTGCCCGCAAATTTTAATGTTTAGAACTTAAACATATCTCCTGTGTTTTGCGATATGCGATCACATTGCATCGCATCCAACTTACCTTACCGTGTGAACCTTAAGCACAAAAACATAAACTCTACGATTTGCGCTAATGCGCAGTGCCGACACGAGGCTCCTCCCTTTCACCGCATCGCAACTTTCTAACCTTACCGCATCGCAAAAAAATTAACATTTCTTAGCGCTATTTGCTAAAATTTGTGATGTGAGGGCTCACGATTCGCCGTCCGTCGTTGATCTGCCCCTAGATCTAACAGTCCTCATCTGATCACACTTCGCACTTTATAAGATTTTCTTTGTCGTTATACTCTATTTCTTGTGATCTGTAATGTTGCATCATGCCAACACGTGTCTTCTCGACTTCGTATCACAGATACTTTAACTTACCATGTGATGCCTTAATGCTAAACTCTTAAATGTTGCCATTTGAGAAATCTCTCCTGATGCTATTCGATCTCCGACGTCCATCTCTCGCCTTCACTTTGCGATCTAATCCTGACCATCTATTCACCTCCTTCAGAAATTTTCTAAGTGATCTCTGCCTTAGTCGATTTCGATTTTTTTATCCTATCCCCGCTCTGCAAAACTAGTTCCTCCACACTACTCGTCCTAAGGTTTATTCAGTTTCTAAGTGCGTTGATCTCTCCTGAGCTTGTTCTTCTATTGGTTATTCACTCCGAATTGGGATTCTTATGCTTGCTACACACCTTTTCTGCCTTTGCTACCGCTGCTGCCTCTACTTATTTGTTGCTTTTGCGAATCTCTCGTGAGCTTGTTCTTCTGGTTATTCATATAATCATTACACCGTTGAGCATTCATTTGTTTCCTTTGTTGCCTCTTCTGCCGTTTCTTCTTTGCTTCTTTGATGCCTCTACTTCTTTGTGCATTGTTGTTGCTTCTTTGCTTCTTTGCTGCCTTTTCTTCTTTGTGCATCTTTGCTGCTTCTGCGAATCTCTCCTGAGCTTGTTCTCCTGGTTATTCATATAACCATTACACCCTCTCAAGCTTTCATTTGCTGCCTTTTCTACCTCTTCTGCCTCTGCTTCTTTTCTTCTTTGCTACCCCTACTTCTTTGCTTCTTTGCTGCCTCTGCTTCTTTGTGCATATTTTCCTTAAAGATAGTTTTGGTGCTTCTCCTTTGTGCTCCTTTGCATCAATGACAATATTTCCAATAGTCTCCCCTTTTAGCATTGATGGCAACACATCCACCAATACTCCAATACTTCCTCCAAGAATTCCTCCCCCTTTTATTCTGAGAAATGTCTTTCTTCCTCTACTTGCTTTTCAGGAGAGCCTTTCTTCTTTTTCTTGCTTTTCCTCCCCCTTTGACATCAATGGAAAAGGGTTGCATATTTCCTAGTGTAGTTTCCATCTTTACATTATTTCTCTCTGAGTTGTGTATAGGCCTTCTTCTTCTGACTTTGTACCTTGCTGCTCCAGACAAGTGTACAAGAGTTGTTGGGAGAACACTTTGAGAATCATTGAACTTGTATATATATACTCAGTAAGCTAATACCATCCCAGAGCATAGACTTCTTGCTCTTGTATAAAGCTAAAAATGATGATAAGGACACTTCATAGAACAAATTGTAACAGACTTATATAATTATATATGCATCATTGGAACAATACTAAAACACTGAGAATGTTGCATATGATATATAAAGTCTGCTCCAAATATTCTTCAGTCTATATTATGATCTTCATTTGAGATACATATTTGTTGAGGAAGATTGTAGATGGTATATTTCTTCTTCCGAAATAAATATCTGCAGTACACATCTATTCAAATAAGATGATGCCAACATATCTTTTATAGCTGTGGTTTACCTTTACTGCATGTTGGTGGTGATATGTGCTAGACTTATGACAGGGTTATTACACTAACAACCGAAAGGACCTTGATACTGATGTGAACAATGAAGCAAACCAGAACTTGCATCTTATTGTAATATTAGAAAATATCTTTTAATCTAAGAGACCAAATGAATTTACTACTTGTAGAGAGTACTTCCAAAACAAACCCTTGAGGCTACATACATTCAATGCATTGGTCAGTCTCACTTATCAACTATGAAATTTTATTTATGACATAAGGGGGTATGTATGTCAATGATCAACCTCTCTTCAATGGTTAAATACCAACAATTCCTTTCTGTTGAAGTAGGCTTTAGATGGATCAATAGCAGACTCTTGAGCTTCAAATGTAATATTAACACAACTAGTCCTTCATACTTCAAATACTTTAACTGTTCTATCATGATGATCTTTAGCAAAACATCTTCAAGTTGTTTAATTGAAATCTCAGCAAACAGAATTCACATAGTTTTATGAATGATCTTAAGAAAGAGGCCTCAAAGATATATCTGTACTGACTTGAGGAAGGCATGCAGTTATATCTATAAATAGACACTACTTCAATGCTCAATAAAATTCTTAAAGTGTAAACAAGATAATGATCCTTTATCACTTTTATTGACCTTTTCATGCTTTAATAATGCATCTTGACATTCTACAATATTTTAAATCAAAAAATACTTTGCAATAATGAGAGCACCCAAAGCTTAATCCACATATACTATAATTATGATAATGCTGGGAATACTACCTTGATGTACTTCTGCCTTAATACTCTGATCCCGAGGACCTGTACAATATCACTGCTCCACTGATAACACTTGGTATTCTTCTGATAGGTAGGCCACTTGTTTTAAATACCAATTGATACTAATTTGATAATCCATGCAGTAATTTCACTTCATCTCGCACATACACCCACAGTTAAGACAACTTTCATAGTTTCTACTATTGAGCTCTCCACTGTTCTCAACAAAAATCATCAATATAATGAATCTGATCCTGGCTTCATTAACCTTTTGCTTATTTTGTCATTCTGTTTTAAGATAATGTTACTACATATTCCTTTGTAGGATTGCTCCAAAATCATTGCTTCTATAGATACAATTCAACTATTCTAACATATTGATCTTCAGGAAGACATCTTCAATTTATTTAAATGGAATTTAAAAGGGAAAACAACTCATAGATTTATCACTCATTTAACTACTTTCCTTCAAGGGGACCTTGAATTGATGAATGATATAATGATGATACACATTTCTCTTACTCATCCTTCTTAATTTTTTTTCATTGATAACACTTGCAGTGTGATGCAAAATGTGATCATTCTCTATGTATCTTTCCAGTTCTATAGCTCGAAACATTATTGTTGCGATTTTAACTATTCATCACTTAGTGTGCTAATGTCTTATTAGATTACATGTTCATGGCTGATGTTCCCTCTACCACCATGGCTTATTGTTGCTTTCTCTCCTTCCATCAACATATTGGATGTTGAATGCTTCAAGTATCCTTCTTTCTCTATAGTTATCTAATAGAGGAATTGTCCTTTCCCTTCCTGAACTTTTAGTTATTATTATTCCAAGGAGTTCTTCTTAGACTAATTTTAATGGTACTTCTTATGAACTGCTCTCCCCCTGGGATGTTGCTTCTTATCTATTAATGGATGGACATTTGCGTTTCTTCCTAGAGCAGCTCCCCCTTAGAATATTATGGATTCATTATGTTATTGAGGCAACAGGCTCCCCCTTGCTATTTTCCTTCCATACTTTATTGGGGTTCTTAATAATGTCTGCACTTCTTTTTGACTCACAATTTTGTTTGATTTGATTGGATTCCATCATTTGTCTAGAGTTCTTTAATGTATACGACAACTTGCAGTATTTTTCTTTGTGACCAAGCTTGTGGCATGAATAATATCTTATTTTACCTAAGTAAGGTTGAGCTGATGTATGGGATTTTTTTCTCCTTTTTTAACACAATTTACATTCAACAGATTTATGTCCAAATTCATTGCATGAAAAACAATAACCATGGAAATGATTATTGTACCTCGTGAAAGGTTGTCTTCTCCATTTGTTTGCTTGAGTAGTCTCTCAATTTTCTACATGTTTTTCTGGTTGGACTAGATTTTCTTTGTCTTACAATATGCGCAATATGTCTAGGTTTGTGGCAGGAAATACAAGTGATACTTCTCATAGGAGGAAAGAACCTCCTTTGACAGCTTCCGAATTTATTCAATTCATATTCAGGAGTGTATGAGCCTTTTACAGCTGAATATTTCTTCATTTTTTTCTTTGTCATTTGAGGTTGCTGCTTGTTTATGGTTGCTTCATTACCCATCAAGGTCTTGCTAACTTCTAATTCTTTGGATCTCTTTTGGGTTGCTCCATCATCTTTCTCAATGTCTGCCTTCTCTGAGTTTTCCATGGAGGTAATCTCATCCCCGAGATGATTACACAACCATTATGAGAATTTTGAGGTCTAAATTGGGCCTCCTAAGGAAATTATAAAATAATAGTGTAAATAATAAAATAAGATTTGATTACATCATCAAATTTAAGAGGGGAAAAAGAAAAAACTATTTTTTCAACTCATATTTTCAACTTATCTCTCAAATTATTTACTCAAATTTCGAGCGGGGGTACTTGTTGGATGAAAATTTTAATTCCTCATCCAAGGAGTACCTAGGTTGCATACTTTCGTTGGGTCCTACTACACGAAAAATGATAAATACATGAAAAACGTGATTACAATCACGAGTTTTATGTATTTCTCATTTTTCGTGTAGGAGGGTCCATAGAAAGTGTTCAACATGGGTAATCATTGGATGAGGAACTAAATTTTTCATCCAATGAGTACTCCCGATTGAAATTTGAGTAAAAAATTTGGGAGATAATTTGAAAATACGAGTTGAAAAAGTAGTTTTATTATTTTATTATTTTTTAATATTTTTACCCTTTTACTTAAAAAATGGTGAATCATCCCCCATGGTTGACATCCTCATCTTGAATCCTATTGGTTCTTATAAAGTTTGTTTTTTTTGTACATTTTTCTTAGGAGGCTCGTTTTAGACCTCAAAATTCCCCTAATGCTTTGCCTTTCTTCTATTAGTCTTCTAGCTGCAATACTCTCAGATTCCTGAGAGTTATCATTTTATTTTATTACAACTTTCACGAAAATGATATTCTTGTTATCTTCAACCTTGGACTTACTGTTATCTCCTTCATAGCCTATCCCTGTCTTTATAAGAGGAGATCTTTGAGCATTTAATATTTCGTCCAACTGTTCAAAGATTTTCATTTGTGGAGTATTCATAGATAATTCCCTTTGGGCCTTTTCTAATTTCTTTCTTAGGCATACTACTTCTTCTTCCAAATTCTCTTGCTCCTAATTTTTATCTTTTATTTTCTTTATCAGAATGTATTCCACCTTCTTAGGTTTTTCAATTTCTAATTTCAACTGAATGAGGTTTTCCGAACTTGGTTCTTCCTTCACATATTTCAGGAGAATGTATTTATGTTTTCTGCACTTGAGTTTAAGTCTGTCTATTTCCTACAGGGCACTCATTAGCTCCCCCTCAAGATCTACCTCACCTTCTTCCTCATCTTCTAGAAGGAATCCGTCAGGCTCTTCCTTGGCCATCAACACAAATTCAGAGATTCCTTCTTCATTTAAGGATTCATCTGAGCTTTCAAATGCACTTCTATCTTGTTGAGCATAAAATGATTTCTTATTGAATCTCTTCCCTTTCTTCCAGTTATTTATTTTGTTTTTCTATGTCTCTCGTGGTTGGTTCTCTTCTCTCTTATGGGGAAATTTTGAAGCATAGTGTCCCACTCTTCCATAGTTAAAGCACTTAAATGGAAGTTTACCTTTATACTTACCTGTGCCTTTATCCATTCTTCTGACAAATTTGGCCTCTTCTTCACCAGAGTAGGAGCTTGTACCTTCCTTCTCTTCTCTGCACTTATTTGCCTTAAAGGATGCCTCCCTCACATTTGACTTCGCTTTTGGAAGTCTCATCTCATAAGCCGTCAAGTTTCCAAGCAATTGGTTCATGGTCAATGTTTCTCAATTTTTTGTTTCTTCTATGGCATAAACCTTAGGGTTAAACATGGATGGTAAAGATCTCAATATATTTTGTACAATTACACATTCCTTAATGGTTTCTCCTAAATATTTAATGTTATTCACCATTTCCGCAACGTTTAAGAGGAAACCAGCTACATATTCATCTTCCTTCATTTTTACATTTTCAAACTAAGCTCTATAGGCTTGTAGTTTGGCCATATTCACCTTTTTATCTCCCTCATGGATTCTTTCTAATGTATCCCAACTTTCTTTGGCAGTCACACTGTGCATTAATTTGATGAATTCTGACTCACACAAACTGCTTAAAAGTGCATTCATGGCTTTTGCATTGGATATGAAATTTTGTTTGGCATATTTTCTGTGTCAATATCCTTTGGAGCATATCCTTCTTCCACAACAACCCAAACTTCTATTCCTAGAGACATTATGTATGTCCCCATTATTATTTTCCAGAAAGCATAGTTTGTGCCAGTAAAAAATGGGGCTTTATTTTTTGAGCATCCTTTTAGGCTAGCCATTTTGGGTACCTAGGATCTCCTTCTAGTTGTTAAAATGATATAGAAGGAACTTTCTATGATACTGATTGATGAACCCTTAGTTAAATTGAGAGGGGGGGGGGTGAATAATTTTAGTACATTCATGGACATTTAAAAACTATTTTTCATTTAGCTCAATTACACCTTCATTTCATAAGAAGCTTAATACATAAATAATAAACAAAATTAATGTGTGTAGAGAAAATAATTAAGAAGATTAAAACATCACATCAACACATAATCATTGAGCACATAGAAAACATATATAAGTGGAAAGCCATAAGGGATAAAACCATATCTTATTATTGTTGTGATGCAAAGGAAAGTTCCAACTCCCTCTCACCATTGATTTTATGTAGGCTCCAATCTACAGGAGGCTACTAACTCAAATTCTGCAAGCTACAACTTGCAAGGAAGCTCCAACTCCCATCTATTTTCTGCAAGCTACAGCCCACAGGAGGCTCCTACCTCAACCATCTACAACGGGACATCTATTAAGATACAACTTGAAACGAAAGAACCAAATCCCATGTATTTTATGTAGGCTACAACCCACATGAGGCTCCTACCTCAACCAATACAATTGGACATCTATCAAGCTATAACTTGATATGGAAGAACCAACTTCCTCACTCTACAGTAAAATCATATGATGACTTACCTGGATATCAGTTATGTTTTACTCCTTCTTCACTACTACCCTTCCAACCTTCAAATCTGCTTCATATTAGCTTTGTCTTTGCACAACATCTCTATCTGCTCTGTTTTATTCTTCCACTCTCTAACCTTCTGCAACTCTCTTACATTCTTTTGCTCTTTTCAATTCTGCAGCTTTCTAACCTCTTCTTCACTCTTCAAATATGTTGCGCCCTTTCTCTTTCTTCCTCTATCCTCCTCATCCTTTTGCATACTAATATTACCTATTTTATACAAATAACTTTATGGCTATTTGAATTCTATAGGGAATATGAAGTGAAAATTCACGACTCTTGCCTTTCACCCACTCATTTCCTCACTCAACGTATTTTGAATGTTACAACAATATATACAATCATTACAGTATCAAATTGGAGTTTTGCTTTTCATTCGGAGACTTTCCTTTGCATCATAAACAATATGAAGTAATTAATACATTGACTGCTACAATAATATTCCAATTCAACCCTTTCAACTTCTTAGCTTTGCTGTGTGTTTGTCCTCTTCTCCTTACTGTTCCTTTGTATTTTCTGTGTTTGCAGTTATATTTCAATTGTGCTGCATAACTGCCCTTTTTGTCCAAATCGACCCATGTTGTTTCACTGCTCTGCACGAGCTCCGAGTCCTTTTTCTTACCCGAGCCTTTCTTTGTTGTGTTTAGTCTTTTCTTTTTATTACTCGAGTCTTTTCTTCCGCGTTCAGCCTTTTCATTTGGCTCACTACCGAAATTTTTTTTTTCATGGGCTCCTAGTCCTTTGTAATGCGTTAAGGTCTTTCCTTTGTGACTTGTGGAGTATGGCCCACATAAAATCCCTTTTAACACGTGGATTACAATTTTTGAGTTTTATCAACATACATACGTTTCAACATTCAAACAACACAAATTAACATACATATGATTAGCAATCAACAACGTATACTTTATAACATGGCGCATATAACAGGACGTACATATATGCAGAACATGATTTTTCAGGTCCCACAATCCTAGAACCAATCACAACACATTGCAAATACTTACCCACAAATTTTAACGTTTAGAACTTAAACATATCTCTTGTCTTGTGCAAGATGCGATCGCATTGCATCGCATCCAACTTACCTTATCGTGTGAACCTTAAACACAAAAACATAAACTCTGCGAAGTGTGCTAATGCGCAGTGTCGACACGTGGCTCCTCCATTTCACCGCATCGAAAATTTATAACCTTACAACATCGCAAACAAATTAACATTTCTTAGCGCTATTTGCTAACATGTGTGATGTGCAGGCTCATCATTCGCCGACCGCTGTTGATCTGCCCCCAGATCTAATGGTCCTCATCTTATCGAACTTCACACTTTATAATATTTACTTTGTGGTTATACTATTTTTCTTGCGATCTGATGTTGCACTGTGCTAACATGTGTCATCTCCACTTTGCATAGAAAATAATTTGACTTAACATGCGACGCCTTAATGCTAAACTCTTAAATTGCGATTTGCGAAATCACTCCTGATGGGATTTTATCTCCATCGTCCATCTCTTGCCTCCACTTTTGTGATCTAATCCTGACCATTCATTCACCTCCTTTAGAAATTTTCTAAGTGATCTCTGCCTTAGTCGATTTTGGTTTTTTCATCCTTTCGCCGCTCTGCAACACCGGTTCCTCCACACTACTCCTCCTGAACTTTATTCAGTTTCTAAGTGCACTGATCTCTCCTGATCTTGTTCTTCTATTCGTTATTCACTCTGACTTGGGATTCTTATGCTTGCTACACACCTTTTCTGCTTCTCTGTTGCCTTTTCTGCCTCTGTTGCCTTTTCTACCTCTGTTGCCTCTACTTATTTGTTGCTTCTGCGAATCTCTCATGAGCTTGTTCTTCTGGTTATTCATATAACCATTACACCGTCTTGAGTGTTCATTTGTTTCCTTTGTTGCCTCTGTTGCCTCTACTTCTTTTCTTCTTTGCTTATTTGCTGCCTCTGCTTCTTTGTGGATTTTT
Organism: Pinus albicaulis; assembly: GCA_034641835.2. Taxonomy (NCBI): domain Eukaryota; kingdom Viridiplantae; phylum Streptophyta; class Pinopsida; order Pinales; family Pinaceae; genus Pinus; species Pinus albicaulis. The sequence continues at coordinate 496,358,165 of CM076578.1, read as the reverse complement.
GCTGCTTCTTTTCTTTTTTTCTTCTTTGCTGCTTCTACTTCTTTGTGCATCTTTGCTACCTCTGCTTCTTTGTTGCTTCTACGAATATCTCTTGAGATTGTTCTTCTGGTTATTAATATAACCATTACACTTCCCCGAGCTTTCATTTGTTTCCTTTGTTTCCTTTGCTACTTCTACTTCTTTTCTTCTTTGCTGCCTCTGCTTCTTAGCTTCTTTGCCACCTCTGCTTCTTTGTGCATTATTGCTGCTTCTTTTTTATCTTTGCTTATGTGTGCATATTTTCCTTAAATATAGTTCTGGTGCTACTCCTTTGTGCTCCTTTGCCATCAATGACAATGTTTCCAACATGTAGATGTAAAAGGAGTGGTCAACATTATGACCAAGCAGGGGGAGCCAAAGGAAATTTTAGAGTTATATTATGTCCCTAGTCTCAAACATAATTTGATAAGTGTTCGTTAATTGATGCAGAAGGAATACATAGTTATCTTTCAAGGACAAGAGTGTGTTATATATGACAACCACCCAAGCAAGCAGATGATAGAAAAGGTGCAAATGACGAGGAACATACTCTTTCCTACAATCATGAATTGCAGTGATAAGGTCATTTCATTTACAGTTTCATGTTCTAATGATTATTGGTTATGGCACTTTCATTTGAACACTTACATTTTTCTAGTTTAATATTGTTGCAATAGAAACATGTGGTCAAAGGATTACCTCCCATCAAAGAACCTACTAGTACTTGTGAGTGTTGCATCTTGGGAAAATAACATCGTGAAATTTTTCCAAAGGAGTTGCATACAAAGCAAAGAAAATTCTTGAGATCATGAATAAAAACTTGTGTGGATCTATGATGACACAGTCGATTGGTGTAAGTTGTTACTTCCTAACTTTCATTGATAATTATAGTAGAAATAATTGGGTTTACTTCCTGAAAAAGAAGTTTGAAATTTTTTCAAAGTTCAAAGAATTAAAATCCTTAGTAGAGAACCAAAGTGATCAACAGATTAAGGTATTGAGGTCAAATCGTGGAGGAGAATATGATTCAAATGAATTTCATGGTTTCTGCAAACAACATGGAATCATAAAAAGATTTATAACTATATACACACCGTAGCAGAATGTCGTAGCAGAAAGAAAGAAAAGAACCATTATGAATATGGAAAGGATAATGTTGAAAGGAAAAAACGTGTCTAATGAGTATTGGGTAGAAGTAGTTGCATGTGTTGTTTATGTGATAAACATATCCCCTAAAAAGAGTGTGATGAAGAGAGTACTAGAAGAAGAATGGTTAGGTATGTCCTGCAGTGTATCTCATCTTAGAGTGTTTGGATGTGTAGCTTATTCACATGTGCCTAAGGAGCTAAGAGGTAAAATGGATGATAAAAGTGAAAAATGCATATTTACTGGTTATAGCGAGGAGTAAAAAATTTACACAGTGTATAACCCTGTCACTAAGAAGACCATAATAAGAAGAGATGTTGTGTTCAAAGTACAAGAGTCATGGAATGATACTATAGAAAAAATAGTTGATGCACAAGCACTACTGATGGAAGAAGATGATGTAGCAGAGAAGGAAAAAAAATAATCACAAGAGCGGACACCAGCAAGGACTGTAAGATTTTATGAGTAGCATGGATCTTCAAGCAGATCAACAAACCCAAATTCTCCCAAAAACCAATTAGGTGATGAATCAAGAAATGGTAAGAGAAATATGATAAGTTTGAAAGATATTTATGATGATTTGGATTCTAGTTCAAATTTTTCATTTTTGTCATTCAACCTTCTTCGTTTGAAGAAGCAATGAGAGATGAAAATTCGGTGCAAGCCATGGATGAAGAAATTGAAGCCATTGAAAATAATGATACATGGGTTTTGGTTGATTTTACAAAGGATAAAAACCTCATTGGTGTAAAATGGCTCTATAAGGCAAATTTGAATGAGAAAGGTGAAATTGACAGATTTAAATCAAGACTTGTAGCAAAAGGATTATCACAACAATCGAGAATAGATTTTGGAGGAATACTTTCTCTGGTAGTTATATTGGATCCAATAAGAGTAGTTCTAGCCACAACAACTCAAAAAAAGTGGAAAGTATATCATATGGATGTGAAATCAACCTTCTTGAATGGAATTATAGAAGAAGAAATTTATGTGCAACAACCTCCAGGTTATGAAGTTGAATGTAAAGAAGATAAAGTTTGCAGGTTGAAGAAAGCACTCTATGAACTCAAGAAAACATGTAGAGCTTGGTATAGCAGAATCCACAACTACATGATTAAAAATGTATTTTACAGAAGAAACATTGATCCTGCCTTGTACATAAAGGTAAATGCACATAGACAAATTTTGATTGTTTTCTTATATGTTGATGACATGGATTTTACAAGTGAGCTTGAGTTAGATGAATTTAAAGCAGATGAAAGAATTTGAGATGAAAGATCTTGGTCTAATGAAATGATGAAAAGTGAAACCCACTATAAGCAAGTTCACCTTTCATTTAATCATATGAACCTGCAACCTTCATATATGTATCAAATTTGCAGATTCATAACTCCGAAACTCGATCCTGGGACCTATGGGTTATGGCCCACTACGCTTCCGCTGTGTCACTCTGATTTGCACATATATATCCATATATATATCGAAAGTACTTAAAAAAATAATCGAGTTCTATAACTCAAACAATACATGCTGGCCCACCTTTATATTTCATTCCAAGTTGAAAATCAAACATTTACAACCATAATCTATAATATATCGGTTCCATTTAAAAGGGTTAAAGCCCGAGAATATCGCATTCTCGAGAATCGTTGATCGTAGATCAAATGGTATCATTGTACACAACTCATCCAACGTTATGCAGAATAACCTTTGAGGGCTCCACCATTATTGTCCATGCAGCTTCTCGACACAAATGTCGTCGGATCTCCAATCCATTTCATCGGATGAAAATCGCATTAAATTACTTTTGGACTTTAACGCTCAGAAATTATGCGATATTGGTGGTATTGGGCTTATGACATGTCATGTTAAAGTTGGATCACATTGGTCTCAATGAAAACCACTCTCATCCTAATTGCCATGCGAACCCTCTGGTTTCGGTTTCAAAAAATGCTCACTCTTCAAACGTTCACTTCAGAATGCGTTAACTGGAATTTATGTTGCATTCTTTGATTCACTTCCGCTTCGCTCTGAATTCTTCATTCTGCGCTATTAACTCAATAAACAGAGATCAATTCTGAATAACCAATCTCAAATAAAGAAGCATAACTTCTTCGATGTCCTCTCAAACTTTAAATCAAGTTTATATACATTTAACTTGCTCTCATCTCAGGGCTCCACATGTTGCATCGTTCCAATCGCATGGTTTCAAATTACATGACCCCACACAGGTTCTAATCTTCCATACTCTGTGACAGTTCACTCTATGACATTATATTTACATTTGGATCGCCATCGATCCTCACCGTGATCGATGGTCGATCAATAACTCATAAAACATGATTAAAATCAGAAAACTTAACCAACAATGAACCATATCCAGACACAGGAAATCCACATAGCCATTATATTTCTATTATATACAAAACTCAGTTACAATCTAAGGCAATTAAGCCTTAGTGACAAATTCACATATGACTACATTGCATCCGCCCTCTTCTCACACATTACAGGCTCGCTGTTTATATAGAAGTTTACAAAAGATCGTGAATCAGTTGAGATCCACAAATCTCTCCTGAACTTTCTCAAACTACCCTTAATCTTCTATTACGCACACATGGCAGATCATTAAATCTTAATCGGTTACAGCTAAATTTAGAATCAGTTTTAACAAACTTTGCCCCAAATTCGCATGACCGTTCTCATAACCGCCTCTTCAGTTCCGGATTCGAATTTGAATTCAGATCGACTCAGATTCCCCTGCATCAGACTCCCTAGGCACAAAATTTTATGACCTCCTGGTCATATGTCTTCTACAACTGTCAGAAATTCTACCCACGTCATCTGTGAAACTGCTCTTTGTGATCTTCCCGTAACAACATGCTTGAACAATTCTACCCACATCCTTTGTGGAATTGTCCTCTGTGAGCTGCAACAAAACCTCTGCAATAGCAAGTCCTCCATGCTACCAGATACCTCACCAAGCTTCTCTCCTGAGCTCAGTCTTTCGGAATCTCTTTGGTTCGCTCCTGTGGAAACATTGAGCACTCCTGCTCTAAGCTGCTGCAATTTTTCTCACCTTCCTCTGCTGCTACCTTCACAAAATATAAAAATCACAAGCTTTACAAATTTTCACCGAATTTTACCTCTTCTTTAACTCTTCTTTCTCTGTACGCAAACTTCTTCTCACAAGAAATCCTTTCCTCGCTCTGATACCACCTGATGAAACACAAAACCCACTATAAGCAGGTTCACCTTTCATTTAATCATATGAACCTGCAACCTTCATATATGTATCAAATTTGCAGATTCATAACTCTGAAACTTGATCCTGGGACCTATGGGTTATGGTCCACTACGCTTCCGCTGCGCCACTCTGATTTGAACATATATCTCCATATATATATATCGAAAGCATTTAACAAAATAATCGAGTTCTATAACTCAAACAATACATGCTGGCCCACCTTTATATTTCATTCCAAGCTGAAAATCAAACATTTACAACCATAATATATAATATATTGGTTCCATTTAAAAGGGTTAAAGCCCGAGCATCTCGCATTATCGAGAATCGTTGATCGTAGATCAAACTGTATCGTTCTACACAACTCACTCAACATTATATGGAATAATCGCTGGGGTCTCCACCGTTATCGTCCATGAAGCTTCTCGACACAAACGTCGTCGGATCTCTGATCCATTTCATTGGATGACAATTGCATTAAATTTAATTTTTGACTTTAACGCTCAGAAGTTATGCGATATTGGTGGTATTGGGCTTATGACGTGTCATGTCATAGTTGGATCGCATTGGTATCAATGAAAACCACTCTCATCCTAATTGCCATGTGAACCCTGTGGTTTCGGTTTCAAAAACTGCTAACTCTTCAAACGTTCACTTTAGAATGCGTTGACTGGAATTTATGCTGTGTTCTTTGATTCACTTCCACTTCACTCTGAATTCTTCATTCTGCGCTATTAACTCAATAAACAGAGATCAATTCTTAATAACCAATCTCAAATAAAGAATAAAAAATTCTTTGATGTCCTCTCAAACTTTACATCGAGTTTATATACATTTAACTTGCGATCATCTCAGGGCTCCTCATGTTGCATCGTTCCAATCATGTGGTTTCAAATTACATGACCCCACGTAGGTTCTAATCCGCCATACTCTGTGACAGTTCACTCTATGACATTATATTTACATTTGTATCACCATCGATCCTCACTGTGATCGATGGTCGATCAATAACTCGTAAAACATGATTAAAATCATAAAACTAAACCAATAATGAACCATATCCAGACACAGGAAATTCACATAACCAGTATATTTCTATTATATACAAAACTCAGTTACAATCTAAGGCATTTTAGCCTTAGTAACAAATTCACATATGAATACATTGCATCCGCCCTCTTCTCACACATTACAGGCTCATTGTTTGTATAGAAGTTTACAAAAGATCGCGAATCAGTTGAGATCCACAAATCTCTCCCGAAATTTCTCAAACAACCCTTAATCTTCCATTACGCACACATGGCAGATCATTAAATATTAATCGGTTACAGCTAAATTTAGAATTGGTTTTAACAAACTTTGCCCCAAATTCGCATGACCATTCTCATAACCACCTCTTGAGTTCCGGATTCGAATTTGAATTTAGACCGGCTCAGATGCCCCTGCATCGTGAAATATTTTATTGGTAGAGAATTTGAGCAATCTAAAAAATGAATTTTTATTTTCCAAAATAAATATGTTAGAGATTTGATCAAAATATTCGGGATGGAGAATTGCAAACCTATCCCTACACTAGTTGCAGTAGGTACAAAGTTAAGCAAGGATGATGAATGATCAAATGTTAATCCAAATCTATTCAACAGATTGGTTGGAAGCCTCATTTATCAAACAATCACAAGACCAGATATTATGTATGGAGTGAGTTTGATTTCTAGATTTATGGAGACTCCCAAAGACACACATTGGAGTGCAGGAAAACGAATTCTGAGATACATAGCACGAAATAGAGATTGTGCCATAATGTATGCAAGTACAAAGAAGAATAATTTGATTGGGTACATAGACACTGATTTTGCAGGAAATTTGGATGATAGGAAGAGCGCTTTTGGTTATTTATTCCATCTTGGTTTAGGTGTGATAGAATTGGAATCTAAGAAGAAAACTATTGTGACACTATCATCAAATTAATAAGAATATGTAGCAACAACATTAGCAACATGTCAAATAGTGTGGTTAAGAAAAGTATTGGATGGACTCAAGAAGAAACAACAAATATCAAAAACAATATATTGTGACAACACCTCAATGATTGCACTATCTAAGAATAGTGTATTTCATCAAAAGAGAAAGCATATTGATACTAGATATCATTTTACTAGATAACTTGTGAGCAATGGAGAAGTTCACTTGAAGCCTTGTAAATATAATGATCAATTGGTTGATATATTTTCCAAGTCATTAGCAAAAGATGTGTTTGAGTTTCATAGAGGAAACTTGGATGTTGCAAGCCTAGCTGAGACATAGGCCAACAAACATGTCTGAGTTGTCCTGAATCATGTCCTAGTTTAGTGGTCATAATTAAGGGGGGTGTTAAAATAGATAATTACTCCCACATGAAGAAGTTGGCTAAAATTAGAGAGTCAGTTAACTGAGTTTTGAGTCAATTCGAGTTAAGTCGTAGCAAAATTTAGTTTGTGGTTGCATGTCAAGTTATTTTAGGTGAGTCGCTAGTCGGAAAAGTATAAATACCACTCACCGGGTTCTTTGTAATCAATCAAAGTTGTGTGATCAATAGAATAGCCACAACTCGTATTATTGTGTGTGAATTATTTGTGTTATTTTGTGCCTTACCTTCTTTGCCTTTCTAACACATTTTGCGGTTAACTTTTGTGTAAATTAACTTGTAGTCTGCATCTTAAAAACAAAAAAAATATAATCAACGAAATTTTATTTAGGAAAGAAACCCTTACGAAAATAAAAATTCCATGATGGAAACTATGATGAAGCTGAAACGTAAAAGAAATATAAATTGCAATGTCAAGTATAGTCTTGAAGTACATCTTCACAATCATCCAACATTTCTCCAATCCCATCTCTGCTTCTTGCTTATCATATTTAATATCGAATATCAAATGGATCCTCCTAACTTCGAATGCATCATCAATTTTTGCTCTTTTGGTTCAAGAAATGCCGAGTGAGATTAAACAAAACCCTTAACATAAATTACTGTACAAATACTTTCTAGGTCACTCGCATCTCTGAATTTTCATATTTGGACACATGAATTCTGTATCTTTGCATCCCAACCATCTATAGTTTTAAAAGGATACGTTTCAATGACAAATATATCAAATTTGAAAGATTAATTACCTTACCTATCCAAACTGTTACACTGAAATTTGTCACCATGACGTTTTAGTGTCTATATGGGTTCATCATTACTCATATATTACTCCCTTAGAAGTCTACAACATCAAAGTTCCTAAAATCGAGTCTTGGATTTGGAGAAAAGCTCATAAAAATCATAAAAAACCTAATTCCACACTTTTCCTAGCCATTACCTGTGGTACCGCACCTTTTGTGAAGGAAAAATACGGTACCTACCGTACATTTTGTGTATTAAAACTGCGGACCCCCGTAAAAGGTAAAATGAGCAAAAAGTAAGTTCTAGAAGCCCAGCTGGTCGAATATTCTCCTTTCTGGAAGCTTCTAGAAGGCATTATCTGGTCGAAGCTTCACTCCCTCCATTATCATGAACATTCCTTCCTTCATAAAAGGAGCCTATTCCTTGGATTTTAGAACTTAATCCCTTGATAAGGGGACTCTATCCCTTCCATTTTGGAGCTGTAACCACTTTCCTTCTCCTATAAATTGAAGCTTTGGTTCAGTTTCAAGGGTACTTATTGAGACTAGAGTTAGTGGGTTAGGCTTGAAGAATTTTTGAGGAGAAATGCTGTTAGAACTCAAACTCTCATAGCTAATTCTTATTTGGGAATGATTACACACCCATGTACTTTAGCTGAGAGAGTGGTAAGGCTTGTCCGAGTAAAGGAAACACCTGTTCCAGACCCCAGGAAGGCCTGTACGACATCAAGGTAGACACGGTTGTAAGGCTCTTCTTTATTTAAGTTAATACAAATGAATATTGTTTTCTCAATGAGTTGTTTTAATTAAGTAGCTTATTTATCATGTTGAATCAATGGGTTATTTAATTAATTATCTCATTTCTTAAATTCCTTGATCATTAAGATAGATTTGTGATTTTTGAATTAGTATATGTTGCAGGTGCTTTTGATTCTTTTCCATGTTTTTGCTTGCAGGTCTTTCGAGGTGACTTCTTGGAACGACGAGAAAGAAGAATTCAACTAGCATTGGATCACAAGTAGGTCCTTTCTTCATCATAGAAAATTCTAAATTACATATAATCTAGAGAAAGTATTTTCCATCTGTCCTGTTTTGTTGCTAGCTGTCCGTAGGACACTTGGGAGGTCTGTCTTGTTTGCAAGAATGACTTTTCTGTCCAACAAAATGGCGACTCCGCTGGGTAATGGTTTTTGAACTTTGTTTTCTTTTATTTTGACTGGTGAATTTATTTTTCTGATTTTGATTGATTTGTACTGGCTTGGGTAGTTTGTCCCTGTAGAATCCCTGAGAATTGTTTTAGAGTTTTTATTTTTCCTTTAGCTTTTTGGTATCCACGTTTTTCTTTTAGAAACAATGCGGGCATCTCTGCTCTTTTCTTGTATAAACAGTGTGGGACCACACCTGTTTACACTGAAACCTGCGGACCCTGTAAATTTTTTTTGAAAACCTTAAAATTCTCTTTTCTGGATCAGTTTGTTAGATTCTCAGTGTATACCCAGACTTGTATTTTCTGTCAGAAAGCCTTGTGTGAATTTCTTTTCAGCAATTTTACAATCTCAACAGTCTCTGTTAAGTTAATTGGGAGTTTTGAGTTTCTCTTTGAAGAAATTCTTAATTTGATTTCCTTTGGTCATTACTTCGAGGTTTGTCTCAGTCTCTTAACAAATTTGCATCTGAGTGTTAATCACCTTTGAGTGTTTTTATTTTTTGATCTTTGGAACTCTCACCCAATTTTCTTTACTTACACTTGATTGGTTCTTTAGATTACATTAGAATCATCTTATGTTTGAGAATTCTCTTGCATAGATCAAATTTTCATAATTAGAATTCTCATTTTCAGAAAATGAATGAAAAATGTGCATAGATTACATTTGCATACTTTTCAAGTGAATTGTGCATAGATTACAACTGCATAGTTTACATTATGAAAAATTAATCGTAGATTTAGATCAGTTTTATTTACATGTTTTTATGCTTGTTTTAAAACATAAACACAAAAATAAAAAATTGGAATTGATTTGCATTAGTTTTTCTTGATGAAATTAGTGCATTAGAGAATTTGTTATATTTTCTCTTATTGATCAATTTTTTGCATTGTTGGAAGTGAATGGAAACTCTCTCCTTTCTTTAGTTAGGATTCATCAAATTGAAAATATTACATTATCATATTGGATTGCATTCAGTTTTGGGTCGGGTCATAACAAAATTGGTTTCATATCCATTTACCCTTTGAGTAATAACAGCCCAAATAACACAACGCTTAATTAAAATTCATCTAGTAATTTTTACATTTTTAAGGCTCTTTTCACAAATATAGCTTAGGCTAGTGTCTTGGAGTAGGGAGTAATTAACTCTCCAAGAAAACTAAAACAAACAAGTATTCGATCTTGCGGTAGGAAAAATTCCAGTAGTAGCATGTATGCTCTGGAAGCTCCTCCTAAAGGAGTCAAGCACGAGATCATATCCGAACTAGTGAGGTAATCAATCCTTCCTCATTGGGAATGATAGAAGATATACACATATTAACAATGGTAAACCTTGGATTGACCATTTTCTAGGAGCCTGGGGTCACTTGTCGGTAAAACTTGGATTATGTCAAGGAGCCTTCAAGGGGGTTGAGCTTTGTTACTCTGCCCTTGCGTGTGTATCAGATCGTAGACTATTCCCCCAGGTATATTTGTTCCTGTTGGTGACCTTAGTGGCCATAATCTATAGGATTATTTCCCAAGGTGACGGTGGAGGGAAGATCCCACTATACCTGGAACAAACGTCGGCTAGACTCACTTGGACTCTCCGGAGGGTTATCTTCACTCGAGATGGCATAGTGGAGAAACTTGCACCATTCTGTTTCATTAAGCAAGTTGTCAGGGTAACTATTCCAACCGCCATTTCTGCATTAAAATTCTATGATGTTGGATTTCATCACCAACTAGTGTTTTTAGTGCGGGAATCTACTGTTTGTGTGTGGTTTGACTCCTAGATTTGATAGTGCATGTTCATTTGTTTGTTTTTACTTTTAGATACCATAGGTGTGATTGTGAATTTTAATTGTTTAGGTGTCAATTGTGAATGGAAAAAACGTCGGCTAGACTCACTTGGACTCTCCGGAGGGTTATCTTCACTCGAGATGGCATAGTGGAGAAACTTGCACCATTCTGTTTCATTAAGCAATTTGTCAGGGTAACTATTCCAACCGCCATTTCTGCATTAAAATTCTATGATGTTGGATTTCATCACCAACTGAATCATTTTCAAATCTTGGGAATCTCGCATTTGTGTGTGGTTTGACTCCTAGATTTGATAGTGCATGTTCATTTGTTTGTTTTTACTTTTAGATACCATAGGTGTGATTGTGAATTTTAATTGTTTAGGTGTGAATTGTGAATTGTTAATTTTAGTTATAAATTGTTAATAAAATTCACTGAAGTTGAATCTAATGGCAACTGTTCCGGAATTTACCAACCAAGGAACCCCTCTTAACGAGAATCCTAGTATTTTTCCTTGCCTTGGAAATGTTGGTCCTCCTTATATGGATACATTGTCATTACCTAGATTTATAATAGGTTTACCAATATGGTTATTTTCAACTTCGTTGGCCCCGAATACTCCAATTGTTCCACCTCAACTGGATGCTTCATCTCAACAGAGTTCACCATCTCAACATCACCAACCTCATGTTGACCCTTTACCTTCTTCGCCCAATATGTCTTCCTCCCTTTCTTCCTTTTCGCATGGTAAAAGCCTTGATGCTATTAACCAGGTGACTAAGAAGAAGAAGAAAGGGAAGAAGAAGAAGAAGAAGCAAGATAAGAAAGAATTCAACCAGTCAACCATGGCTGCAAGTGTTAGTAATGCTGAGGAAACCTCCAACATGCATCGTAAACCAAAATACCCTTGCAAGCTTTGTAAGGGTGACCACTTCCTTATCAATTGTCCTGGTATTCCTAAGGTCTTGGAAGTATGGTGGGGAAAATCATCAACTTTCCGTTGATCCATCAACCAGTGATTGTCAGGTTCCTGGGAAAAAGGGTAAAGTTAGGTTTCCTTGTAGGTTATGCAAAGGGAGTCATCAAACTCACATTTTCCCTCACATGGATGAAGCCTCAAAATTGTTGGAAAACCTCACTATTCCACAGCAAAAACTTCCAACTAGTTACCATAAACTTTCTCCCAACCTACTGTCAATTGACGGAGTGCTTGATCTAATTACAAGTACAGTCAATCCCACTCTTCTATTGGAGAGTGAAACTCATATCACTCAGATTGATGATCCTTTTTTTGATCAAGTGGTTGACTCGATTTCACATTTGGTCGATCCCACTCTCCCTGTAGAGAGTAAACTTCATACCGCTCAGGTTCTTATTGTTACATCATATTCTTCTACGCCAAGGGGAATTTCACCTATTCCTACAGAACCGCCTCCAAGTACCGAGGTCTTCTCCTTTGATTCGAATAGACTGACAGAACCTCGTCTTCCTTCTTCCATCCCTTTCCAAATCATTATGCAGGCTTGTCGTAAGAATGTATGCCACACACATGTAGATGAAGGTGCTTTTGTTAGTATTTTATCCTCAACTGCTTGGAAAGCTTTGGGTTCCCCCCAGCTTGTGCCTGTTACATAGAATCTGAAAGCTTTTAACAGAAATATTAGTGAACCTTTAGGGATCCTTCCTAAGTTTTCTATTACTTTGGAAGGTAAAAATGTCTATATTGATATTATGGTAGTTTGAGGCCCTTTGGATTTCAATTTACTCCTTGGTCGAGACTATGTCTATGCAATGAAAGTTGTCGTATCGACACTCTTTCGCGTGATGTCTTTCCCTCACAATGGAAACATTGTGACTGTTGACCAACTTTCATTCGCTAGTCTTGATTTGAATACCAATAATCCGACACCCTTAAATGTTCCTTATACTAAAGTGGTAGCTACCCCGCCACGGGTTAATTATGTGGCAACTAGTCCCATGTTTTCAATTACCGATGCAAGCGAGCCTCTCACTGTTTGCTCGACTTCCTATGACTTAGATCCGATAATTGACATGGAAAACTCTATGGGATTATTTGAACACGATGTTCTTATCCCTTTTGAGTCCCTTGCAATGTGTTCCTTCTAGAGAATTGTTCTTCCATCTGATGAAGACCTCTTGGAAGCCATGATCGAGGTGCATCCCTTGACATGTGTTTCTTCTATTTGGAAGCCATGATCAACAGATAGCAAGAGGAAAATTATTTTTACTGTGTCAACCTCGTTAAAAAATGAATCAGGTATGAGGACAATTCTTTTCTTGAGTCAACCTCGTTAAAAAATGAATCAGACTCAAGAGGATAGTTCCTTTTACTGTGTCAACCTCGTTAAAAAATGAATCAGTTAGATAAGAGGACATTTCTTTTCCTGTGTCAACCTCGTTAAAAAATGAGACAGATACCAAGAAAAAAATTCTTTTTACTGTGTCAACCTTGTTAAAAAATGAATCAGTGGCCCATGAGAACAATTCTTTTCCTGTGTCAACCTCATTAAAAAATGAATCAATAGGTTATGTAGATAGATTGTATAGAGTAGATATGAGGACAGTTCTTTTACTGTGTCAACCTCGTTAAAAAAATGAAACAAACCCATGAGGACAGTTCTTTTCCTGTGTCAACCTCATTAAAAAATAAATCAGTAGGTTATGTAGGTAGATTAGAAATATTAGTTTGCGAGGATAGTTCCTTTTACTGTGTCAACCTCGTTAAAAAATGAAACAAGTCACCATGAGGATAGTTCCTTTTACTGTGTCAAACTCGTTAAAAAATGAAACAAATCCTCCCCTAGTAAATTCGAGTCTTTCATCTGATCTCGTAAATGAACCTTCATTCCATCCAGCTATTAGTAACTAGTAGTCTTCTTAGTTGAATGAAATGAAGCTTGGGGGGCATGTGCTCTAGAAAGTTACGCTTGGGGGCATTAAAACTTATCTCAAGCATGATTTTCCTTTGTTTCAAGCTTGTATAAAAATGAAACAAACCTCTCGCAAGCACAGTTTTCTCTGTTTCAAGCTTGTGTAAAAATGAAACCACTCTCAAGCATGATTTTTCCTTTGTTTCAAGCTTGTATAAAAATGAAACAAACATATTTGAAGCATATTTTTTCTCTGTTTCAAGATTTTGTAAAAAAGAAACCTATCTGGAGTCGATTTCGGTTATTATTTTCAAGACTCGTTAAACTCATGAAAATCCCGAGATTATTTTGCTATCTTTCATTCTCATAAAACACATTAAAATGCTGAGTTCTTTCTTTATTTTCCTGCTTGTACATTAAATTGAAAGTCGGCCACAGGAGTATATTTTTATCCCTTTTTCAAACTCGTTAAAACTTTAAAAAAAGAGAAAACCATTAGTACATTTTTATCCCTTTTTCGAACTCATTAAAACTTACGAAAAAGTGAAATATGGAGTCCTCTTTTAAGCCCTTTTCAGACTCTCTAAAAATGAAAAGATTGTCGAGTACTTGACTATTCGAAATCGTTAAAGGAAATGAACAGTCGTCCTTTCAGTATAAGTTTACCCATTTTCCGGACTGAAATGGACTATTTACGAAAAAGGTATATGTTGACTAATCATGGTCAATAGAGTTCTCTCCCGCATTATTTTATCCTTTTTTGGGCCTGAGAGACTTAAATTACGAAAAAGTACACCCATGGAGTTTTCTTAAGTTTTTTCTTCTGACTCCCTAAAAATGAAAAACACGAGTTTCTCTTATACTGGACTCATTAAAATTTAACAGTAAAGGACCTGTCGATTACAAACAAGAACAGACCACTCCTTCTTAGGGTTTGATTTTAAACTAATTTGGACTCATCTGAAGGATGAGCTTATAAACAAGAAAATGTTATCCTCCTCAAGCTTGTCAAAAAATAAAGAGGTACTTGCCAGAAATGGTGAGGGAAAAGAGAGAAAATAGATTCATTTGTTGTACTTTTATTTATAAAAGCATTATACCACTCTTGAACAAGACACTTTTTGTCACACTTCTACCTGGGTTGGGAAATCCTTTGCCTATCAGTTAATCAAACCACATTGAAGGTCTTCAGCCGGTTTCTGGGTATTAGCTTAGGGAAACTGTCACCAAACCATCTGCAGTGTCGTTATGTGTTCAAGAGGACAGTCAAACAAACCATTCATCTACAAATATTTGTCTCCATTCGTGTTGACCATCCCTAAGTCAGTCCTTGCAAAAAATTTCTTCAAAACTTGATCTATGGTTTCGTGTTGTGAGCTCCCTTACGACAGATCACTTTCTATCGACGACATATCATCATCTAGGAAGTTGATCTAGAATCCGCCAGTACCTTGGGATCTGCATGCCTTAATGGCAGATTTCTCACCTTCAATGACATGTTGCATCATTGACCTTCGATCGAACGATTCCGTGAAATGTTCGACTTCAGATCACTTATTCACGTTTCATGGATTGTACTGAGTACTTTGAGAACCATTGTCATTATTGGTGGTTTCTCTCACACTTGTTAACAATTCACATCATTGACTGGTAATCAAGTGGGTTCTACCATGTTCGACTTCAACACATGTAATCGCATGGATAGAATCGTAATAATTTGGGAAGTAGAAATCAAGACCCTGGATCTAGTTTCCACCATCCAGGCTGCGAGGAGTTTTATTATTCATTATGCAATATACTATTCATTACAAATGGCTGTGTCCATGTTGTGTCTACAATATTGATGTAATATTAAAATCATTTCTGTATCAGAACAATTTTAGTTAGTTTTTGATCTGAGTATGGGAATGCCTACCTTAGTGATGATATATATATATATATATATATATATATATATGTTTTGCATTGAATGTTTTTACAGGATTCCGACTGGGGTGTCCACAGGCTAATCCTTGAAATGATAAAGCACTTCACTCTTCGAATTATCTCAGACTTCGTGCTTTAGGGGGCAATCTGTTACACTGAAATTTTTCACCATGACATTTTAGTGTCTATATGGGTTCATCATTACTCATATATTACTCCCTTATAAGTCTACAACATCAAAGTTCCTAAAATCGAGTCTTGGATTTGGAGAAAAGCTCATAAAAATCATAAAAAACCTAATTCCACACTTTTCCTAGCCATTACCTGTGGTACCGCACCTTTTGTGAAGGAAAAATACGGTACCTACCGTACATTTTGTGTATTAAAACTGCGGACCCCCGTAAAAGGTAAAATGAGCAAAAAGTAAGTTCTAGAAGCCCAGCTGGTCGAATATTCTCCTTTCTGGAAGCTTCTAGAAGGCATTATCTGGTCGAAGCTTCACTCCCTCCATTATCATGAACATTCCTTCCTTCATAAAAGGAGCCTATTCCTTGGATTTTAGAACTTAATCCCTTGATAAGGGGACTCTATCCCTTCCATTTTGGAGCTGTAACCACTTTCCTTCTCCTATAAATTGAAGCTTTGGTTCAGTTTCAAGGGTACTTATTGAGACTAGAGTTAGTGGGTTAGGCTTGAAGAATTTTTGAGGAGAAATGCTGTTAGAACTCAAACTCTCATAGCTAATTCTTATTTGGGAATGATTACACACCCATGTACTTTAGCTGAGAGAGTGGTAAGGCTTGTCCGAGTAAAGGAAACACCTGTTCCAGACCCCAGGAAGGCCTGTACGACATCAAGGTAGACACGGTTGTAAGGCTCTTCTTTATTTAAGTTAATACAAATGAATATTGTTTTCTCAATGAGTTGTTTTAATTAAGTAGCTTATTTATCATGTTGAATCAATGGGTTATTTAATTAATTATCTCATTTCTTAAATTCCTTGATCATTAAGATAGATTTGTGATTCGTGAATTAGTATATGTTGCAGGTGCTTTTGATTCTTTTCCATGTCTTTGATTGTAGGTCTTTTGAGGTGACTTCTTGGAACGACGGGAAAGAAGAATTCAACTAGAAAGAAGTAAACTAGCATTGACTGAAGGTGTGGTCCTTTCTTCATCATAGAAAATTTTAAATTACATAACTTAGAGAAAGAAGTTTCCATCTGTCCTGTTTTGTTGCTAGTTGTCCGTAGGACACTTGGGAGGTCTGTCTTGTTTGCAAGAACGAATTTTTCGTCCAACACAAACCAATATATTTTTAAAAGGATATGTTTCACCGAAAAATGTATCAAATTTGAAATGTGATTTACCTTAAATATCCAAACCAATATAATTTTAAAAGGATAGGTTTCAATGAAAAATAGATCAAATTTGAAATATTATTTACCTTACCTATCCAAACCAATCTATACCATTGCTTCATGTGTCAAGCATTGATATAATTGCTCTAATGCTACCTGCATACCATATTAATTAGAATATAACGAGAAACTTCTATGCATATAATTTATACTTTGCATATAATTATTGCAAACCAAAACTATTCAATCTATTTTGGTTGATTTAATATTCATTAGTAGATTTCCTTGCGCTATATCATAGGCAACATATATATTCAATAATAGTTCTACCCACGCCGAAGAAGTTACATTTTGGGACAATTCGGTTATCTTAATGAATGATCTTTATGACACAGTCAATACAGGTTTGACCTTTCCCCGACCGATGATGGAGCAGGGGTTGTTCCTCTGTGAGAGAATTTTTCAGCAAATGCAACCAAATCTTCATGATATCCAGGGGCACTTTTTGTGGATCTCAAAAGAAAAAGGTGAAAACAACGTGTGGAAGGCTCTCCACGGATCTCAAGCTAGTTTGAAAAATCTGACGGTCATCCTCATTGTTAATAACAACAGTCATAAGTTCAAAGGCACAGTTTATTATGGTGTTGCCTTCAACCCCAGTGGCAGTTGTCATGGATTTCTTGTTGAAAGCAGCGTAAAGATTAAAAAAAATGAGATTGTTCCGGAATCTCCACATGGCTAGGGCCTTCTAGAAGAGTCAATATGTGTCAAAATTAGAATCCATGTGTCCTTCTAATACCTCTAAGCTTGGGAACATGCCTTACCTATTATTAGAAATTCATTGTTTGAGAAACTACCTTCAGTTGCCCTATAAATTGAGCACAGATCCTAGTGCTAGGGAAGGGACAAATTTGGTAAAGAAATGCTGTTGGATTCTCAATTGAGAGAGTTATAGGAGTGATATGTTCCTGGTGAGATGTTAATTGTGATGAGGCTGGGATGATGTTGGAGCTGATGACATCAAATCGATCGTTGGTTGTAACCTCCCCCTTCTATCCATTAATAAATATTGCTGCTCATTTTCCCACATATGTATCTGCTTATGTTTCTAATTTTCATATGATGGATACTTAACTGATATATATGTTTCATGTTCAATTGATTTAACTAATTAAGATAAATAGGCATCTGTATATTGCAATCACTTTGTTGTTTAGTGTTTATACTTGCAAGAACTAGTCTGGTGATCTAAGTTAGATTGGAAGCTACATCAAGAGCGACAGAAGGAGAATAGGAAGCGGTTGGATAAAAAGCAAGTTCCTCTATCTTTTTGTGTGTCTATTTACAATTAGAGAAAGTGTTTGCAAATTCTTTGATCTGTTGTTCTAAATGCATAACACCACATTTAGGGAATGTGTTTTATCTATAGTTCATAACTCCGCATTAAAAATTGGCGACTCCACTGGGGATTTTCCTTATCATTCCTGGTGTTTTTGCCTCTGCTTATCCACCCAGTAGCATCTACTGTCAATTATTAGACTTTTGAATAAAAGAATTTTATTAGAAGTGTGTTATGTAGCTTGAATTTTGAATTTCTACTGCGCCCAATGAATTATTGGTCAATACGTAGTGCTCTGCATAGCACTGTCTCCCACTCAGGGGTTCTTTGCAATGCACTGTCTCCCTTTAGAGACTACGTTTACCCCTTACCCAATAAAATTACCTTTGAATTTTTCATTCAAATCATACCCAACCTTTTGTTTCCTGTGTTTTCAATTGTTTGATACCTCATCGAGACCAATGAATTTTCCTAATTCTTCCTCCTTTGAAAAGTAAATTTGTTCAATGTCCCTTTAAGTGTTTTTCTTTATCATTGACAAATCAAATTCAAAGTATTTTATTTCTGCATTAGATCCATTTGTTTTCGTAAAGGAAATTGTCGTTAAATTCTTTGTTTCCTATAGGAAAAATTTTAGTTCCATTCTTCATTTTTCCTAAAATATAAATTGTTGTTAAATTCATCGTTTCTCAAAGAAGAAAGCAATTGTTTTTTTTATTTGATGCATATAGTTTCCTTTTTGCATTCACATTAAGGGGAATGAAAAGAAAAACCTGCATTTGCATGTAGTGAATTGTGTGTTTTGCATAGGAACAATTTAGGAAAGTAGCATATTAGTTTGTTCTCTTTGTTGTTTGCTCTCAAAATTGATTGCTCTTTCCCTTTAGTAGCTAGGATTTTCATTAAAAAAGATAAAATTGAAAAGTTTGATTATCATTTTAGTTTGCATTTTAGGAATTTCCATCACATCATCGCGGTGAACCTTGAAAATAAAAATGATAAAAAAGATCAACTTAAAATTTACATCAATTTACCTAAAAAAGCATTGGAACCATAACGATAACATTTAGAAGGTCTAGACTAGAGATGTGTTCCGACATCGTAAAACATAGCAGCTCTCGTTAATTGTCTACAATACATTCTGAGTGTGATACCTCACTCCATGTATGTAAGTATATCGTAGCTCATCCACTTACCTTCGGGTATATCGGGCGGTGTTATAGTACGAAAAGTATAAAGGGGTGCTCTCACTCTGCGGTTTTGCATTAGACAACACTAATATGGAATTGGTCCTCCACATGCCTTTGGGTATATTTTGGAGGAAAAAATTAGGTTTCTATCCATCCATAGTGAACTGAGTTAACCGCCTTTTAAATTGTGATACACCAAACACAACATTCAGGGATATTTCCTGCCCGTACTTCTTTGTTCGCTAGGAGGTATTCTGCAGTTCACAGTTTCTTGGTAAACATTTTTCCTAGAATTACCCTTTTATTTTGTTTATTTATTTTTGTTCATAAAATAAATCAGTCATCGTGGAAGAAGAACATCCTTTTCCCGATCGTTCGCATAGACTTGCATTGAAACCACCTTTTCCACCGGAAGTCACTTATGGTTGGAAAAGGCGAAATCGCTCTACCGAAACTAGTACCATCAGTACCTGTGGTGAAGCATCATCTTCACATATACCAGAGTTGACACAAGTTGTTTGTACAAATCGTAGTTCATCTACTATTTTCGAGACAGAGTCCTCACAACTACCCGTGGTCACGATCCATCCAATCAGTGAGACCATACCTCTCAAATCCACATTGTTCAACTCGGTTGATCCAAAGTCCTATCTTCTTTTTTTCCGTAATATCCGTATCCCGAAGTCGGTCGACCGGAAGTTGTTCCCCGTATTGGTCGCCCCACAATCTATTGTAGCCATTGGAGTCTCCCGATATTGCGTAGTCAACCTCTTGAAATATATTTAGGCTCAATCTTTATAATCCTTCCGTTCGGTACTTGTTATCTACGAGAAATACCACAAGACGAAACACCTTTAACTCTAACTCATTTTAGGGTGGAGCTTTACCTGTACGAGTCTTTTCCTCAATTATCTCCCTCTGATTTTTTTTGATCTTGTGTCTATTAAAGTTCCCATTGATCCAATAGGGTATACATTTGGTCAAGTAACCATGCCTGAACCAACATATCCGGTTGGACCATCTGTTCCAATTGCAACAACACTTGTTCTCTCTACCCCGTCGATGTTCACAACTTCACCAGAGTCATATTTACATGGTGGCCCCATGGTCCCATCCGGTTATAAATATTTATCTGGAATTTTATCTAGTGCATCTTCAAATCCATGGACTTCACCAATGTCATCGTCTGGTATTCTAACTGGTAAACCTATAGTGAGTATTGAATGGATTGATCCATTATATCCATCATCAGTGCACTATCAAGCTGGTCCATATGGGTATATTCCATCCAGTACAATATCAACTAGACTCCCTGCATTTGGAGAACAACATTTTCCATCTTATTATACTCCTCATGCTAGGGGAAACCTATGGTCACTCACTTTGATAGTACTCTGTCGTTATTTGGTCATCATAATGTCGAAATGAATGTTTGTCAATGGCAACCCACTCTACCTATCTAACCACAAACGGTTGTACACTCGTATCAACTGGTTCAACCTGTTGTACCCACATCAACTCCACTTGATAATACATATTTACCCCTATTAAAGACTCAAACTATTGTACATCAACCGTCTCAGGTGGGTCCTTCAGCTCAATACTATCAAGTATTGGGCCCTCAGACTCCAACTCCTTCAGCTAGTTTACAACAACCACCTGTATCCAGAATCATTTATTCATAAGATGGATTACCATACTATTGTTGAAAATTAATTCCAACTGCTGAAGT
Organism: Pinus albicaulis; assembly: GCA_034641835.2. Lineage (NCBI taxonomy): Eukaryota > Viridiplantae > Streptophyta > Pinopsida > Pinales > Pinaceae > Pinus > Pinus albicaulis. Next base: position 496,337,185 of record CM076578.1, on the reverse strand, counting down.
CAATCAGCAATAATGCATAGAAAGATCAACACATGACATTGAAAGCTCCTTTAAAAGGCTGTAGTAAATGCCGTATTAAAGAAATTGCAAAAGGATTGGAAAGCTTCATAGATGCAGTATAGAACAGTTGGGATTTGATCCCCTTGATATTTTATACAAGGCGGTAGCCGATTTCTTAAACAACAGAGTTTAATGCCAAGACTCAAAGTCTCGCCAGCAGACAGAGCTTTGATTACAGGATTGGATTAGGCTTTAAAGCTTTTAGCTTCACTACCCCAGACCCTCTAGTAATGGCGAAGAGAAGTGTAAAATCAAAGAATATCTTGCAAGTGTCTTGTTGATGGTGAGTTCTGCGTGCTAACAAACAAGAAAACACATATTACCTGCGGGGCCTTTTTGTTATGTCTATTGCGATAATACAACGTATTATATTAAAATCGTTTCTCCCATAAAGCAAGAGGCTCATGGGTCCATGGACCACGCGGTATTGTATTATTTCCTGATGCGATCGCAAATTTGAATATCGCATGTCAAATACCATACCACTATTGAAATTCTGCGACAGACTCACGCCATCGCGCAATCGCAAATCGCAAGTCACATAATTGCCGTTCGCCCAAGCCGTAGTTCCATTGTAAATATTTTCAATGCGATCCACTTCAACATCGCAAACATCGCGCAATCGCTATTTTAAATGGTTGTTTGTTTTATGTTTTAAAATGCGGACCCGATAACATATGTTTTAATATGTGTGCGCCACATATAAAAGAAAGGCCCGAGAGCCTGTTTACTTATTATTGTTTTGTTTTAACACAAAATAGAGTCGTTTTTATGCACAGCAGTGCGGAATTGAAAACACACAACAAACGTATTTTTTCGCAGAGACAGACAGAGTTTTATTAATACAAAGGAAGTCTTGTGCGTGCAATCGTGCTTGCATGTTAGCCACTATATTTTGTAACCCTTCCGTGAGGAATAATTTGTACGTATTTTTTAAAGGAATAAAATTTTGTTTTTCTCGAGTTGAAATCGTGTCTCCTATGAGTGAAATTTTAGTTTAATTTCTTCCGCAGGGAGTTCACTTCCTCCATTGTTATTATGGAATTTTCAATATTCCAACAACTATGATACATCCACAACCAGGTTATAACTATCCTCAACCGAATCCAAGTTATCCTAATTTGGGTTATAACATTGGTGGATAGACCCCTTGATAGACATAGGCGCAAATGGCACAACTTTCATTTCAACAAGTATTGTACCCAAGTTTCGGTCAACAGAATCCTCAAGCGTTTTGTGATCAAAACAACCCCTATCTGGGTTACCAACAAAATATTCCTTATGCTGGTGCTCAAAGGCCTGTTGCCCAAGCAATTCCATCATACCTTGGCTATGCTCAACCTGATCTCAATCGACAGTTGCCCTTTAAACTAGCTCACCAATGATCCAATCATCTATGCTCCTTGGTGGCCAGTGATACCTCATAAATTACCCTCAGATATTCCTAAGTTCAATGGAAACCATGGGGAATACCTATCGAATCATGTTATGAATTATCATTTTTGGTGTATGTTATCACTCCGAAATTTCCAAAGGTTGTTCTTGCGTTAAAAAGAAATATCAGAGGTAACTACAAACCTACTTTTGGAGCTTAGGATTTAGCCTTCCTAAACTCAGACAGGGCTCTCTCTATATGGTTTAACTTTGTTTATTTTTATATATTTTAAACTAGTTATGTATGCTTAATTTGGATTGGTTTTGATTGGTTGGTGGAATTAATGATTTAGATGAATAGGTGCTTTTCCATTTTCCACTGGGCTATGGAGTCAATATACTTTGAAAACATAACAAAATAAAATTATAAAAGAAGTGTTACAAGGCAAGATAGGTGAGCAATATCAAATCTCAAGGTTGAATGGTGAAATGATTTTTCAATGAGGATCAAGGAGCAATTAAGAATTCCATAAATCGGATAATGAAGAAGGGTGAATAAAGTCAATCAGGATCAGAGGGAAATTAAGAATTCTCTAAACCGGATATTAGAAGAAAACATAGAAATTTATAATAGTTACAAGCAGAGTGTAATTTTTAAGCAAATTCTATAATAAAAATCCTGTTATAACATTCAAATTCGGAACACATATAATTTTGTGGAATACTTAGAAAGAGAACATGAAAAATTTAAACTTATACTTCACTAAGATAGCTCAACACAGGAATTATGTAAAGAAGTTTCTTTATAACTTGTTCTGTCTCTCAACTGGAAGTTGGTGCAATAACCCTCAGACAATAGATCAGTCAGCTATGGAAATTTTCAGAAATCCACACCTTGATACTTCGAATTGATGAAGTATTTATACAAAACTTTACAAAAAATATCTTGTCAATTGACTAGGATTTATTCTAGGAAAATAAAATATCTTTATGCAAAAATATAATGACACCTTTTAACTAACTAATATCTAGCACTCATTCTTTGATTGTTGTTACCTATTTGTTTCTTTCACCTTTCTTTCTTTCATCTGCCTTTCTTTCACTTGTATGTTCTTTCACCCTTCATAGTAAACCACACCATTTCTCCCATTTTTCTTCGTCTAGGATTTTGATTTTCATCATCTTGTGGTAAATCTCGTCTACCTATGAATATTTGGCATACGCAGGCTTATTTACAAAAAGGTGATTTACCTCATGCTGGAGGTAAAAGAGGTTTTCTAAAGTTTGAAGGAGCACTTTGCCTGTGGGAATTCCCTTCATTGAGGAAATGTTGGAAGTTTCTTTGGCTACTTCCCTTAACTTCTTGTCATAATCTTCATGTCTCATGAGTTTTTCATTTATTACTAAAGGATTAGGCAGAACCTTCTGTCTCAATACAACAAACTTGTTCAAAAACCTGTTCACTGCGAGTTCTATGGTTTGAAATTTCTCCTCAAGCTGTATCATTAGATTTATTTTGGAAATCACTTTCTTCACTTCTAGTATAGTCTCTGTTTTGTCAGCTATCCCGAGCTCTTCTAATTCATACTTATTTTTGGAATTCAGGAATTTGATTATTTCAGAAGCTTCCTCTAGTTTCTTTCCAAGATTGGTTTTAACTTTATGAATTGCCTCACTAGCTTCGTTCACCAAGTCATTTTGCTCAATATAATCTATATAGAAGGCCAAATATCATTAACTGAGTTAATGATATTGGCCCACAATTGATGTTTTTCTTGGGTTAAAGGCTCCTTTAATGACAAATATTTTTCTAGCTTTTGGATTTTGTTAGTCAGTCTATTGGTTTTTTGTACTTCAGATTGATGCATTACTTGTACCAATTTCTTTCCATATTCTAAGTTCTTTACCTATTCCTTAATATTATTAATTTATGTAGTCTGAAGGGACATATCTTCCATTTCTTTGATTAATTTATTGGCCTCATCAGTGGGATGGGCTGTTGGTATTGTTAATGCTGGTGCTGATGTAGTTACTGGAGCTGATGTAGTTATTGGAGATGATGCTATTACTGGAGATGATGGTATTATTGGCGTTGATGTAGATGCTATGGGAATAGCATTAATGGGAACTTCTTCCATGATAGTTTTTTTTTCTTGTACAAGTTTATCCATATCTGTCTCCATTTCCTTTAGTTGAGCTATCAACTGGATGATTAGATTCATTATCTCATCCTTTTGTTTGTATGTCTCCAAAACCTCCTTGGTTTGTGGATTCTCAGTAGTTGGTAATTTTAATTGTTTATTCAGTGCAACTATGTCTACATTTTTCTTCTTTATAATTTCTTCTACTGCTTTGATGTATTTTGGATTATAACCAACTTCTATTATAAAATATTTTAGTGATTTAATCCTATTGTATTTTGCTTCTGATGAGGCTTTCTCTAGTTCTAACTGTGACTGCATATTTGCAAGAGAATTTTGCAACTTCTGGACGCTCAGAGATTTGTGTGTCATGGTTGAATATATCATCTCTCCTGCCTATTTGTGAAATTCAATTTGGTCAACTGGATGCACATCCTTGGCAAGAACTTCAAAATTTTTCTTTTTATAGTCTTATGAAGTTTTGGGGGCCTATACCTTTGGCTGTAGTAATGTCATCTGCATTTTCCTTGTTTTGAGGTAAAAAGTTGAAAGCAACCTATTCTAATCACTAGGAGTTTGCTTCCAGTATTGTGCATATGTAACAACCTTCAATGCTTCATTTTTTATTTTAATGTCTTTATATTTCTCAATGATATCCTTCTCCTTCTCAACTAGGTTACTAAATGTTGAAATCTCTGCACTATTTTTCTTTTGAATGATTTCTGCGCTAGAATTTGATGGCAAAGGTGTTTCTTTTGTATGTGTTGTAGGTGCATCATTCCTGATAATAATCATTGTTTCTGTTTCAATTGTCTCTTCTTTCTCTATTACTAGGTTTAACTTTGTTTTCTTTTTGTACATAAGCTTGAATTTATTATCAGATGTAGCTTCTGTTGAATAAGAGCCTTCTTCTCTAGACCTTTTTGAATTCCTGTCCCATTGGTCTGGAGTAAGCAGAATGGAACTAGTATCAGGCTGCTCCTCCACCTCCTGTAGAGTGTTTTTCAACCACTCTGACTGGTTGGAATATTTCTCAATCTCAGGCTTAGATTCATGAATGAAAGGGGCGAGTTTAGACTTAACCCTTAATTTGCTTATGACACCCAAGGGGTCATATGACCATTTGAAACTGTTGCAGAAATTTAACTCTTGTAGGCATCTGTCTACTTCCTTTCCAAAATTCCTACTGTTGCATATAAAAGGCCCTAGTTGGTTTTTTATCTTGAAATAGGTTTTCTTTTTGGCTTAAACGAAATTTATCTCATCAGAATTCAATATCTGTCTGATGTACTCTAGAGAAAATACCCTCATTGGGAGGTATTTGGGAAGCTTGTAAGGGACTAATTGGCTCCCATACACTCTGATCTCTGTGTGATTTTGGTATAAATACCAGTCTCCTGTCCTGATCTGATGAGGTAACTGTAGAACCTTTTTTATTTCATCACTGATTCTGGGTTGAATACTATTGCTAAGCATATTAACCACTGGGTATACAAAAGAATCAATAAAGTCTTTGAAACTAAATTAATTGGAATTCTTTTTTATCAAGGATGTCCAAAAGATTATAGAATGGGGATTACACTCTGTGTCCAGTTTTTGTAATTAAATGCAAACCTTTTTGACTGAAAATATATAAACAAATGGAATAACACTTAGGAGTATTTGAACACTCCTTCTTCTGGAAGTTTGATCAATTGATCATGCATAATATCTGCCAGGAATTGGGAAAAGTTGAAAAGTATCGCTGGAGGCTGGCCTGAGAAAAAGGTAGAGAGGAAACCAATGATGGATTCATCTACCCATTCATTAGTAAAATATCCTAAGATATAGGACATCATGATCATAATTTTCTTGGTTCGTTCTGGGAACATGGTAGCAAGTTATGGTGGGTTTCTTTTAGGAATTTGAGCTGATTCAGGGAGGAAAGTCTGAAATATTTGAGACCTATTAGGAAAATCTAGCTTTAGGTAAAGCTCAGTGAGGATCTCAATGTAGAAAGGCACTCCTTCTGGTTTTGATAGAATATGCAACATTTGGTTAATGGATTGAGCAGTGATTGTAACTAGGATTTCTTGGTCAGGGGTGACTGTGGCTCTTTCATTTGGAAAATAGCTGAGTTGGCAACGTGTGATGACTTCAGGGAATTGGTAGGTCTATAGAAATGTGAATTTTGGTAGGTTAGAGTCCCATAGATGTATATCATTTTCCTGATCAGCAAACTTGTCATGGCTCCAGCAATGGAGCTCCAAGAGATTGTTTTCAGTTATTGTGTCTACAATTTTGAAATATTTATCGGCCAAAGGAGTGTGGTCGACATCTAATAGGGGTGGTTGTAGAGGGTTTAAAATTTGGATGCTTTGGGAAGCCATCAATTTGATTCAATTTATTAATTACTTAGCTTAATTTATGGTGGCGGGTATTAGAATTACCTGGAATATCAAGAATTTAGTTGTGGAAGGGGTCCATGTAGCTGGAAAGCTTCAATTCTGGTTAGCAATGATGATTTTGGTCTCTTTCGTAAATCGACAGAGATAGGGAAATAAAAGAATTGCAGGGTTTATATTTTTGAAAACTGGGGTTTATCACATGCTGCAGGGGTGTTATTATTTTAAAAAGTGGCGGTTTATCGCATGGTTTGGAAGTGGTTTGGTGGTTTGGTATGAGGGGGTGTGATAAAATATGGAGGCTCCACGTGGCAGGAGAGTGGGTGGAGAAAACCACTTATTTCGTACCACCCCCCCTTGGTTTTAAACTTTGAACTTCGGGGAGTGCGAAAGGGATCAGAGGCCGTCCAATCTGCTTAGCTGTAATCGAATGGTTGATGGGGTTAAGAGATTTTTAAAGTGAGGTGGGTTCGGGTAATATATAGGTGGAGGGTTAAATAAAAGATGGAGTTTAATTAAATTCATTAAGCGAAGGTTTCACATGATAGCGGGGGGGGGGGGGTGTTAAATGAAGTGAAGTCCATTTTTTTTTTTTGCGTTTTAAAATATTGAAAAGTGGGTTTTTTAATTATTATTTTTTATGGAAAATGCAATTTTCTTTTAAGGGGGTAAGGGGTTTAGCAATGGGGAGGGGAATTTTAAAGGGGGAAGGGGGTTAGAAAAGGGTTTTTAGGTTTAGGAAGGGAAAAGGTTAAGGGATGGGGCTTTTAGAACTCAGAAGGGGGAAAATGATTTTTAAGAAGGGAAAAGGGTTAGGATAAGGGGGAATGAAAAGGGAAAGGGTTTTTAGCAAGGGGAAGGGTTAGAAAGAAATTATTTGATAATGGATAAGCATAATGATGTTTATATAACTTTTGAAAAGTATTCTACCTACCCTTTACTTATGCTAACATTTTTTCCTTTCCTTTATTGGGTGCATTTGAGCTTGCTGACCCTTTTATTTCCTTTTGATAAGAAAACTAACTTATTTCTAACCTTATATCTTTCAATGGCTCAGATTAAACTTATGAGCTCATTTTGATTCTCTTCCTAACTATTGATCTTCCAAGATTAAATGGTTTGGTTAGATCTTTATTCACTCACTATCATAACATAAAATTTAAAGTCATGGATGATCAAGATTATATTGCATGATCATCATGAATTGTGGCATTTTGGACAAGTTGCACACAATTTATTTGCAAAAGTAAAGTAAACTAGGAGTAGTGGCATTTGAATGTGCAACACTTTTAGAATTTATTTTTTCTTCTTTTATGGGGTTCATATATATATATATATATATTATCTTTCTTTCTTTTGGTCCTTTGATTATTCTTTTAGGACATACCCCCTTTTCATTTTTTAATATGGAAATTTTTTTCATAAATGAAAAGGTATGTACAATATTACAAGACTTAACATAGCCAATTCAAAATTATGATCCCTATTATTATAGGACACTAACAGTGTTCATCTAACTCCCTAAATGATGACTCTATTCGACTACGTCTTTTCCAGCATACACTCACTGGTCTAGCCGCAAAATGGTGCATTGAGTTACCAAGAGATTCTTTTGATAATTTCACTACTGTAGCTACTGTATTTTTGACTCACTTCCAATTACCCATACAATATGAAACTGGAACGAAACTCTTGACTAATTTTAAACACACTAATGCTACTAAAATTTCTGATCATATTCATGAGTGGCATCATCGACGTAGAATGGTTAAGAAATTTTTTCCTGATCATCTCCTTGTTGAATGGTTAATTTAGACCCTGTTACCATCTATAACTGAGGATGTGGCTAAGGGTGGCGTTGTCACTGAATAGTAGGTCATTTCTCATGCCCAATATTTAGACTTGATTTATACTCAGTCTGGCATGCTCTACGAGAAAATTCCCAATGCGCCGAGATCTAATTTTATTGTTCTTGCTCCATCAAAAGACTCCCATGCCAGATACGATATGATCGGTACTGCAAGAAAACATCATACTACTGCATCTGACCCTGCACCTTCTTCCGAAGTCCATGTCATGTCATCTGACAAGGGAAAAACTGACAAGCAACCCGAAAGTAAGGAAAAATGGAAATCAAAGAAAAAGAAAAAATTCTACCCCTCAGGAAAGATCATCTGATCAATTGCCTGGAAATCGAAAACCTTATTACCCTTACATAATATGTAATGAGGAAAACTTTGTTCGGGATTGTCCTCACTGCGTTGAAGTTTCAAAAATGGTTAAGACATCACATACATCAGATGTGTTGACAAATCTGTTTCCAAATCCGAAAACAAATCTGGTTGCTACGGATCCAGCTTCTAGTTCCCAAGTGCTTATGCTGTCTGTCACGAAGCCATCGAAAAATGTTTTGCTGTGAACGAAAATCAAAGATTACAGTGGTTAAAATACTGATCAACTGACTAACTCGACCACGAATCTATCCATGGAATCGATACTACCACCTGCTATTCCTGAATTGACAATCAAGCTGTAATGTTCCCAAATTTTAGCCTCAAACTAAAAGGAACATTATAGTTAGCATTATCTCTAGGTAGATGAATAAAATGGGTAGGGAGGCCCATTAGCCTCTTTAGAAGGAAGAATAACATTCCTCATGTGAAAAGAGGAAGAATAAGCAGTTGTATTAAGCTCCCATAGGTGTGAACAGGATTGGATCATATTGATTCAGTCATATTTGACCAAGTCCACATGCAATGTCTAGATACATTGTATCTCCTTGATGGACTGTGCAGTTTTAATGGAGGAAACATTTCATGAGCTTGGTGGAACATATGGATGGGACCCATTGTGGAGAGGTGCACTGGCTATATATGGAGATGGGGACAACCATTGTTATTCATTCTTTGATTATTATTTTCTTAGGTCTGTTTAGACTTTGCTTCCTCTTGCTGTTTAGCAGGGTTGCAGTGCTGTTTAGCACAAGGGTGTTCCCGGTTAGGAATCTCTACCTCATCCTCAAGGAAGGAGAGGTTATTTGGGCCACATTTCCTCATTCTGGCATTTTTTCCAAGCTACCTCCTTCAGCTACAACACAGTTTCTGTTTAGAGCTGGGTTGTGTTGCAGGGTGCAACAAAGGAGGATCTCTTTGAGTCATTTCTGGGCTTGTTTTTCAGTGGCGAGCTTGTATATCCATTAGAGGATCAGCAAGGAGGACTCTCGGGCATATTTTCATACCTTTTCCATTAGGAAAACCATCTACCATCCCTCACAGTGCATTTTCAATCTAGATCTGTGTTATTTTCAGAGGCAGTTGCTGGGAGGGTTCATTGAGCTCATCGAGAAGGTCTATTTCTGAGTAGAGGGATCAGCCATCTAATTAGAGATACCATTGAAGGAGGACATCAATATTTCAAATCTTTCATAGCCTAATTGTATATCAGATCTAGTTTGTAGTGGCACATAAACCCCAGGGTTATTTGTCACATTGTATGTTTTTTGGTATTTCTAGAAATCCTTTCTGGGTTGGCTAGAAATCTTGTATTGGAGACCATATCTTCATTCTCGGGCATTTCCTTTGTTTCTATCAGCCATATTTCATGTATATAAATCTATAGCAGCAACTACACTAATATAGACTGCGCAGTCACTGCTCTCCGAAATTCTATATAGTTGCAGTATCTCATGTATCTATTGTTTTGATCATTGGAGACATGTTCTTATGGCTTGAGTGGCTTGTCCCTCATGAAATTTTGCACATTGTTGCTGATCCATTAATAGAAATATGGCTGAATATTTTCTCTCTCATGACATGATCATATTTGCTGTGTTTACAATATTGTGTTCATGTATTGTTGTAGCTCCAACTTTAGAATATCTTAAGATATTCTTATTGTTGTAGATTTCCCCTATTTTGGGATATTACAGTGGTATCAGAGCATAATCTTGGCTCAGCCTGTGCATCCAAGACATTATGCCATTAGGAGGAGAAGCTTCTCACAGAAAACAGAATTTGTGTAGAAGAAACAAAAGCATGACTCCATTATTTAGAGGAATGAAGGAAGAGAGGATCTCCCTGATTCTTTTCCAAACTATGAAGAATATCAAAGAAGATCTCAAGGAGATGAAAGGGGAGGAGTGTAGAAGATTTATGAGAGGGTTTGAAGCAATCCCTAGCTATTCACATGACGGGTGTGAGCATTTAGCCACACATGCAGATCCACAGCGCAGTCTATTGCCCACATTCAATGCAAGAAGGATGGAGGTAGAAGATACACCAAGGGAGGAGACCTTGAGTGACTATCTTCAGGAGTATGAATCTCAATCATGGAGATTCAAGGAGCACTTAGACTTCCAAGGGTTTTGAAAACTCAAGGAGGCAAGATCTAGAAGCCACAAAATAAGTAAGAGAGGTAGAATCTTCCTATCTCACTTTGATGGATCAGTAGAGTGCACAAACAAAGCTTGGGTAGAAGAGCTAGATTTCTATTTTCAGCTACACCAAGTTTCAGAGAAGGAAGCCATCAGAGTAGCAGTGCTGCACCTTAAAGGTATGGTTGATGATTGGTGGTTTAATGGTTCTACTTCATTTTTTCATGCAAATGTAGAAACATATGTTGAGTTCACTAAAGAATTGGTGAGAATATTTGATAAAAAACATTGTGAACCATCATTTGTTAAAAACAAAAATTCAAACACTTTGCATGAGTTGGAGAGACCTATTAAACCAACTCCACTCCATATTTCTAAAGGGGATAAAAACATGCATGATAGTTTTCCAAGGGAAAGATCCCCACTTCTTGAAGAGCCCTCTTCTATTTATGAAGACATGGAGTTTCCTCCTTCAAGAGATGACCAAGATCAAGGGTCACTCATTGAGGATGAGACATTCTCATATGGAAGAAGAGGAGAAGGATCAACATCAAGGGATGATGAGCATTCACCCTTATCTTTTTTGGGAGGTTTCTTCACATAAGGAGGGGACTGCACTGCGCAGTGAAGAGAGGGACAACTCAGTCCACTCATATATACAATCCACTTCAGATTTTGATGTCTCACTACATGGAGGCATTCCACCAGGGAGGTCACCAGATTTACAGTTGTTAAGAGACATCTTGTCTTTGGGTTCACCACTCTTGGATTTTGGAGAGGTGAAGAGTTTTGAGGAAGACTTTGGCATGGGGGATGTCAAAGTAGTAGGCAGAAGCATGAGGAGAGCTTCACATGATAGATCACCAGTGCTGTCTCTTGGGAGGATTGATCCATATTGGAGATCTCAACTCTTGGTAGAGTACTCCAAGGATCTAGGTGCATGTATCGTTCTTGATGACCTGGATAGAGATGATGAGTATATGGTGGATGATTTGGGCATCTATTCTTATGGCAGGATATTCTTGACTAGAGCTTCTAAGCTCAAGGAGAAGCTGCTTCATACAACACATGAGGACTTCCTTTCCATGCATTATGATGCATATCTTTCTTTGGCAGAGGAGTTCACTTGGGAGGGCATCCAGCATGACATCTTTCAGCATATGGAGAGATGCATAACCCAGATGGTGATAGAGAGGATGTCACAACCACTTCCCTACTCATTGGAGGTGAGGGAAAAATTCCAATTGAGCCATTTCAGCTCAAGATCTCAAGTACATGATGGAGGAGGTATAATTTCACATTTTGTATTGTACTTATTTTCCTTGTTTGAGCAGCATGATGTATCAAGGAGAATTATCCCTTCTTGTATATTGTATGGTGATGTACTTGTAGCTACTTGTAGCATTGATTTTGGCTACCTTATTGGTGGTTCGTGGGGGAAGCCACATGATTCTTGGTGTGCACCATTGACACCACATTGTATCTTCATGTTTCCATCTTATGAGATGACTGTGGCAGCAAACAAGTGGCTGGTGAAGCACTTGTTATGTTTTGTTTTGAGGCAGGCATGGAAAGCATTGTGTTGGTTCCTTGTGTGGAACTTTGATTCACTCTCCGGTTGTCATTTGGCAGCTTGTTTTCATAATATTTTGCTTCCATAAATTGCTGATATGTTTATACTCATGGGAAGCTTTGTTTGGAGAGTGGAATCTGAGATGGAGATGTCCATTGGGAGTATGATTCTCCCTATTTTACTTATTTTATGTTTCAGGAGAAACAATGGGCACACCATGATTGCCACAACACACCTCTTTCCTTCATGTAGGAGGAGCCACTGGGAGAGCTTGCGTTCTTGGAGGAGGCACTTCATGGTTGACTTATCTTGTGGGGTAGCTTGGGCCATTTTTGAAGGCCATGAAATTTCAGGCCAGTATCAGCAACCCCCTCATACTTACCATAAATGGAGGGAGAAACTACTTGGATGGGAAAATATAAACTCTCCATTTAGCTCCAACACATTGCATAAACCAGGGGTTGAGGATTTCTTTGATGAGCTACCTAGAATGGATCATTTCATTTGGATGATAGCATGGGTGAGAGAGTCACTTATGGGGAATGAGATTTCCCATGTTTATCATCACTCCTACTTTGCGGAGATCATGGGACAGCAAGAAGGTTTCTACTTACACCTTCCACCTTTTCATGATGTGAGCCATTTGGTTATGCATCTTTGGGAGGAGACATTGGAGGGCAGATTTGTTGCAAATTATCTTGAGCAGTGGCGGGGACTATTGATGAGGAGGCCACAAGAGCAAAAGGGAAGTAATTTTTCTCTCCCTATACAGTTGCTTGAGGACAAGCAACATTTTGGAGGGGAGGACTGTAATGTTCCCAAATTTTAACCTCAAGCTAAAAGGAACGTTATAGTTAGCATTATATCTAGGTAGATGAATAAAATGGGTAGGGAGGCCCATTAACCTCTTTAGAAGGAATAATAACATTCCTCATGTGAAAAGAGGAGGAATAACTAGCTGGATTAAGCACCCATAGGTGTGAACAAGATTGGATCATATTGATTCAGTCATATTTGACCAAGTCCACATGCATTGTCTAGATACATTGTATCTCCTTGATGGACTACACAGTTTTAATAGAGGACATCTTGCATGAGCTTGGTGGCACATATGGATGAGACCCATTGTGGAGAGGTGCACTTGCTATATATGGAGAGGGGGAAAACCATTTTTATTCATGCTTTGATTATTATTTTCTTGGGTTTGTTTAGACTTTGCTTCCTCTTACTGTTTAGTAGGGTTGCAGTGCTGTTTAGAACGAGGGTGTTCTTGGTCGGGAATCCCTACCTCATCCTCAGGGAAGGAGAGGTTCTTTGGGCTACATTTCCTCATTCTGGCATTTTGGCCAAGCTACCTCCTTCAGCTGCAGCGTAGTTTCTGTTTAGAGCTAGGTTTTGTTGCAGGGTGCAGCAAAGGAGGATATATTTGAGTCATTTCTGGGCTTGTTTTTCAGTGGAGAGCTTGTCTATCCATTGGAGGATCAATAAGGAGGACTCCCGGGCATATTTTCATACCTTTTGCATTAGGCCAACCATCTACCATCCCTCACAATGCAGTTTCAGTCCAGATCTGCATTATTTTCAGAGGCAGTTGCTGGGAGGGTTCATTGAGCTCATCGGGAAAGTCTATTTTTGAGTAGAGGGATCAGCCTTGTAATTAGATATACCATTGGAGGAGGAAATTAGTATTTCATATCTGTCATAACATCATTTTATATCAGATCCAGTTTGCAGTGGCACATTAACCCCAGGGTTATTTGTCACATTGTATGTTTTTTGGTATTTCTAGCAATCCTTTCCAAGTTGGCTAGAAATCTTGTATTGGAGCCCATATCTTCATTGTCGGGCATTTTTTTTGTTTCTATCAACCATATTTCATGTATATACATCTATATCAGCAGCTACACTAATATAGAATGCGCAGTCACTACTCTCTGACATTCTATATAGTTGCAGTATCTCATGTATCTATTGTTTTGATCATTGGAGACCTGTTATTATGGCTTGAGTGGCTTGTCCCTCATGACATTTTGTACATTGTTGCTAATTCATTAATAGAATGATGGCTGAATATTTTTATCTCTCATGACATGATCATATTTTCTGTGTTTACAATATTGTGTTCATGTATTTCTATAGCTCTAACTTTAGAATATCTTAAGATATTCTTATTGTTGTAGATTTCCCCTATTTTGGGATATTACACAAGCCATTGAAGGGAGTCATTCATAAATTGAAATTTACTTCTTGAGCCGAAGTTGCTCAAAATTATAATATAAATGAAGATTCAACTCAATCAACTTCAGCTATGTTAGCGGTCGAGGTGCTACAAGATTGTCCCTCCCAGAAACAGGCTTTGTTGTCAGAAATTGGTGGAATTGATCCGACTGATTCTAATCTTGTAGTCTTTAATCATACGAGCTATGTGCCAAAATTACCAGCAGAATTGTCATTCTCCATCCAAGTAAATTTTCTCAATCACCTTTTTCATCGTACTATTATTGATGAGGTAGCATCTATGTGCATTATGTCTCTAAACTATTGGAAGTCACTTGCCTCACTGCATCTATCGCAATCGCCAACGATGTTGAAAGCTTTTGACAGACGTACATATAAGCCTTGCGGTATTATCAATAACCTGCATGTTAAAATAGGGGAAAAATAGTGAATGTTGAGGTTGAGGTTGCTAACAGACCCCTTGAATATAATATTCTACTTGGAAGGCCATGGGTATATTCTATGACTGCGATCGTCTCTACATATTTTAGAATGATCGCCTTTCCACATAAAGGTGTTATCATAGTCATCAATCAACTATATTTCTTTGCCTCTAGTTCCCAGGTAACTGGAAATGTTCTGTTAGTTCACGCACTCCAACTCGCACTTCGGAACATTGGTGTAGGACTCTTAAAGGATTCCACTCTTATGGGAACCTTTGCATTACCATCACCTGTGATGTCGACAGAAATTGCAAGCATAGAGACCTGCTACATGATATCTTCCGCTCCATATCGCTTTAGCAAGAGTATGGGTGATTCTCAAGTTGTTACATTGGATGAGTTTCTGCAACCCATCCCCATTGAGATGGCATAGAAATCAATCTATTTGGTTTCGGTGGCGAATCCCAAATCATCGTCGCCGATTGTTTGGGTTGATTGTTCATTAGATTTTGGTACTCCATCTGATCCTTTTTCCTCAAATTTCTTGACAGATAAGAATATTTTGGAAACCATGATGTTGGAAGGATAACCATGGGAATATTATCATCATCGTTCCCACCTTTTTTATTATGAAGAAAATAATCTTAGTGAACTATATTACCCATCAATAAAAAATTTCATTTCGAATTCGTTTCCTATTATTGCAATCAATTTTGAGCGAAATTTGTCAAATATTGAAGAAACCATTTCTATCGATATTTCGACCAAACCCGACATTGTAGAAAACATTCATCTTGATGTATCTTGTTCTCCATCAGAACTTGAAATATATCGCTCTCTCTTTCGTAAATTTTGTGATGTTTTTTCTTGGTCTTATGAGGAAATTCCAAGCATAGATACTAGTATCGTTGAACACACTATTAATATGTACCCTGATGTCAAGTCGGTACATCAACGCCTTCATCCTGTTCATCCAAAGAAGGCCACTGCCATTAAAGTAGAAGTTGAAATTTTTTTGTGTGTTGGTTTCATTTACCCTATTCTGCTAACTGAGTGGGTTTCCAATATCATTCCTGTTATGAAAAAACAAGGAACCATCAGAGTATGAATCGATTATTGGGATGTCAATCTTGCTTGTACAAAAGAAAACTATCCTACTACCTTTATCGACTAGTTTATTGATGATTGTGCTGGATGAAAAATATTTTCGTTCATGGATGGATTTTATGGCTACAATTAAATCAATATTTGCCCAGAGGACCAATATAAGACAACATTCATTTGTCCTTGGGGCACATTCACTTATAGGAAACTCCCGTTTGGTTTAAAGAATGTTGGGGCAACTTTTCAGAGAGCAATGGATTATGCTTTCAATGACATTAAGCACATTGTTAAACCCTATCTAGACGATTTACCCATGCATTCAAGAAATCAGACTGATCACCCAATTCATTTGAGAGCTATCTTTTTACGCTACAAACACTACAAAATATGCCTCAATCCACATAAATGTATGTTTTAGTCATTTTCTAGGATTGTTCATCTCAAAATAAGGAATTCAAATAGACCCATTGAAGGTCCAGGCCATTCTTGATTTTCCTGTGCCATCAAATTTGTGTTAGTTACAGAAACTTAAGGAAAATGCTAACTTCCTAAGGAGGTTTATACCCAACTACACCAAAATGGCTAAAGGATTTACTCGAATCTTGAAAAAGGGGATTCCCTTCCATTGGGACCAAGTTGCGCAAGCTTCTTTTGATGTTGTCAAGGATACTCTTGTCCGAGCGTCATTAATGTATCCCCCCAATTATGAGAGTGATTATTTCTTATATATCACTGTAGATGATATGACCATTGCTATGGTATTGGTCCAAGTAGAAAATGGGATAGAACATCTGATCTATTATTTGAGTCGTAATCTCAATGATATAAAAGTAAAGTATTTGTACGTAGAAAATCTTGCCTTGGAGGTAGTTCATGCTATCCAAATATTTCGCCACTATATCCTATTCTGGAAGACCATTATCATTTTGGATTGCAACCCTATGACTTATATCTTATCACATCAATTACTGGGGGGCAAGTATTCAAAATGGATTGCCATTTTGCAGGAATTTGATTTCGAATTCATCAAATCCAAGTCAAAGAAGTCTTTAGTTTTGGTTGAGCTTCTCTATGACCTTCCCTATGATAGTACTATTACTATGTCGGAAGAATAAATTCCTGATGAGTATCTGTTTCTGATCGAATCATCTGATCCTTGGTATAGGGATTTTATCATTTATCTCCAAACCTAGAATTTTCAGCCTGATACCTCTCTCTTTGACCAGTGACATATTCGATAGCAAGAAAAATATTATTTGATCATCGGTGATACACTTTATCATTGTGGTGTCGATACAATTTTAAGAAGGTGCCTCACTCATGAGAAGGCCGAAAAGGTGTTAAATGATTGTCATGTTGGGGCTTGTGGTGGACACTTTTCTGGATACGCTGCCGCGCAGAAGATACTTCGCGTCGATTACTTTTGGCCTACCATATTTTGTGAATGCATCCTCACGGTCAAAAGTTATCATGCGTGCCAGATATTTGATCGTAAAATCCACAAATCGCCAGCGCCAATGCATCCTGTTGTCTTTGTGGGACCATTTTCAAAATGTGGCATTGAATTCATGACTTGTATCCCTCGTTCATCCGGGGGGCATGGTTATATTATTGTCACATTAGACTACTTTACCAAGTGGGCCTAAGCGATGCCTACATTCAACAACACAGGAGAAACATCTGCATTTTTTTTCTTTAATCATGTCATTGCATGGTTTGGGGTCCCACAGGCTATAGTCACAGATCATGGTAAGAATATTCATAATCACATGATGACTGAGTTGACTGCCAAGTTAGGACAGTCACATGATATTTCTACTCCTTATTATCCATAATCAAATGGAAAAGTTGAAGCTATTTACAAGATTCATAAATGAATGCTTCAACGAATGATATGAGTTCATAAAAGAAACTGGAATTTGATCCTATACTCGGCCTTGTGGGTATACCAAACCTCGGTGAGAAACGCAACTGGATTTACCCCCTTTTGATTGGTGTATGGTCTGGAAGCTATCTTGCCAATCCAATGTGAAATACCATTGTTAAAACTCGCATTCGACTTGTTACCTGACACCTCAGATGAAGAAACACATATTTTTAACCTCATCCATCTTGATGAAATGCATCATGAAGCCCAATTAGCCAACGAAGTGCATAAGAGACGTATAAAGGCACAATACGACAAGCATGTCCAACCTTGCATTTTCTCAGAGGGCGACTTAGTCCTTATTTATGATCAGGAAGCTGATGTAATATGATAGGGAAATTTGAGCCATTATGGCACGGACCCTATATTTTCAAAATATTTCTTGCTAAGGGTGCCTACCGGTTGGTGGATTACGATGGAGTTCCATTGACGTAGCCCCGAAATGGGTTGTATCTGAAACGTTACTATGCTTAATCATGAGCATAGAAACTTTTTGTATTATATTGTATATATATGTTGTTGATTTTCATTCACTGTCTTAGTTTGTTTTTTAGAGTTTTCTTGAAGTTAGTAATCCTCTTTACATTTCATCGCAGATGTCTAAATATTTGGAACCATTTTCTGGGTATGTTGATGGTGCTAGTCGTAGTACGCAAAATCTATCCTCTGCAGCGTGGGCCATTTTTGCTTCGAATGACGAGTTAGTGATTTTTCAAGGGATTTGTATCGGTAGATCGACAAAAAATGTCGCTGAGTATAGTGGGTTGATCAAAATTCTCTCTAATGCCATTTCATTTGGTATTAACCACATCATCATAAGGCTAGACTCACAAGTTGTGGTATTACAACTTACTAGTGTTTATACTATTAGAAATCCAACACTGCATCATATGTTCCTAAGAGTTTGACTTTTGGAAAGACTCTGATTTTATTAAATATCAACACATTTCCAGAAACTTGGACACATTGATTGATTTTTTAGCGGATTATGTTATAAACAAACATTTGCAACACATGTAAATATACATTCACATAATTTAATAGGATAGCGCAATAAACATAGGAAAAAACTGAAATAAAATAGGTAGATAGTTATAGGTTTTTACAAAATTTTGTGCCCAAGACACATTGGTCATCTGAACTCAAAATGTATGCAACATGTCAAAAGTAAACTAGTGATTCTCATGGTAACATGCTATCGATCTAGCTATCCTACACAGTAACCGCATCCAGCAGTTAGGAACGCCAATAGTGTGGCGCTGCAGTCGCATGGGTAACTCTTCGATCCAGTAATCCGAAATCCCGAAGTTCAACCCCTCTACGTGCTGCTGAAGCTCAGCAACAGTCTCAACCATGTCTAAATCCTGAAGGACTTCTCTCCCGATAGTCCTCCCTACTGGCTCATCAACTCCATGCTTTGGTTCCTCCACTGGTTGAACTCAACCCACATTTGTATTACATTAAAACTTTAGTTTGGTCTTGGGAAAACATCAAAATACAAAAACATGTATAAAACTTAGAAAAATAAAAATAAAAACATGGTCAAAACATTCTTATCGATTTCACCCCACTGAGTGCCTTTTGGTAATGCTAAGTTTGGATCTCCTTGGAAATCGACACCTGCATATGCATACTTATCGATGGCGATAATCTGTCGCTTGAACCATGTGAAGAATATAGTCGAAACACGATGGACGATTGGCTTGCATGTGTAGCCATTAGTTCTACCCATCTCTGCATCCTTGGATCTCTAGGATTAGATACACCCAATGTCACATGCTAAGGCTGCATCACTAGAATCCACTCTAAGGCAAAATAAATGAGGATCAAACCATAGCTGAAGTTTTTCTTCCTTCCTCCCTTTGCCTTTCTCAGTTGTTCTTTCATTTGAGAGAGTACAACTTTAGCCCAGTTGAAAACTGTTGGTTCCATGCACTTTAGCGCATACTGCATATAAGATATGTTCTCTACATGTAGTGTAACGGTACCAACAAGATTTATGATCGTGAATAGGATGGTTCTTAATAGAAAATCATGAACATCACAGAAGTTTATTTTCCCATCCTTGGCAGGCTCTGCCCTTAGATAGAAATACTACAAAACATAGTCTCTCACTATCTCTCCTCCAAGAGCAGACCCTAAGAGAAAAATGGGTAGGCCTCCCCTCGACAAGCCTGTCAGAAAATATATGTCCTCCACTGTAATGGGAACCACTTTGTTCCTAATGTGAAATGCCTAAATTTATGGATCCCATGCATGAACAAGGAACTCCAAAAGTTCCATTTGTTTACTCATACCTGATAAGTGGAAGTACTTTGATAACCCACAATCTCTTAGGGCTCTTACATTATTTGGATCATTAAGGGAAATCATATTTTGTTCTTTATGGTCTCTTTCTCTCCAAGTAATCGTCATTCTAGTCCGATGAATCCTTGAAACATAACCATAAGAATCATTAGACTCCTTTTCATGAAAAAAATTAGGCAATATTTGGGTACAATGCAAGAATAAAAAATGTGAATTGCGCCCAACACAGTCTTGGTCAATAGACAGTGCATTGCATATGCACCTAGGCTTCGTTTTGAGTGCATTCCAATGCATTTTTCGATGCCCAAGGGTGCATTGCCCTCTTTTGAAAAATAATTTACCCTAAGGGGCCGAAATCCATAAAACTTTGCAATGACATGAAATGAAATGACTACTGAAAGAAAGAGGGGGTTTATAGCACCAACCTAGATCAAAGAATGATGAAAACTGTCCATAGAATCAATCACAATCAACAACTAAAGTTCAGGGGAAAAAACAGGTTCAGAGCTCCAAAATAAAAATGGTGACTTTTAAATGGTAAAAATGAATATTAAAACTCTTTTAATTAGTCATTTGATCATTTTCAAATAATATTTATTGCTATAACTATGGTTTTATTCAATTTTTATCATGAAACAGGTATTTTTAATCCATTTGAAGTTGTCTGAACAATTTTGCAATTGATGCGTAGATTAGTCGTGCACATTTATTTCAAGAATGATTTTACCACAAAGCATACTTTTATCCTTATTTTTATAGCTTTGATAAAAACGAAAAAGGACTTGAAGTGCACTTTTATCTCTTTTTCGAGTTTTAATAACAGCGAAAAAGTAACCACTGTAGACTTCTTTTAGCTCTTTTCAGACTCCAATAATGTGAAAATATTGTTGAGCACTTGTCTTTTTGAGCTCGTAAAAGTAAATGAATTGATATCTACTTAGTATAAGTTTAACCCTTTTCCGGACTGCGATATATTATTTACGAAAAAGGAATGTCTTAGTTGAACATGCCTAGGAGGTTCTCTCAGATATTATTTTACACTTTCTCGGATTTGAGTGATGAATTTACGAAAAATTACCTATGGAGTTTTCTTCATCCTCTTTTTCAAACTCTTTAAATAGGAAAAAAGACTAGGTTGTCACTGTCGTTAGGCTCGTTAAAACATAAAATAGCGATAGGCTTATGGAGTCATGGAATGTGTTGGGGTTCCCATGTTTTTGCTAGATTGGCAAGACCAAAAGATGAGACAACATCATAACCATTTTGGGGCCCTAGGATCTAGCCCTCCTGGACCCGGAGAGGGATCTCTCCATAAAACAAAGAATGATATATCTTTGAAATCTCAAAATGAGATATTAGGCTAGGTATGAAGCACAAAGGGGGTTTAAAATGATTTGGTTGGTTGGTTGTTGGGTTGGTCATGAGATCATAGACTGAGAAAGTAATGGGAGAAAAGGAACAAAGCAGTGGGATGTTTCAGCAAAGGGGATAGGTCAAGAAAGTGCCATCCATTGGGCTATGGAGTCATGAAAGGTAATTACATGCAACAACTAGCAAGGCTTTCAGAGGGAAAGTCATCTACACTAAATGATCTTTTAGATAGATGATGGAATGGAACGATAAGGATTGAAAGTGAGAGAAGGAAAGCAACCCATTTTTGTCTATAGATCAGGTCAGAGGTCATTTAACTCCAGACCAGCTTGGACATACTCAAAAGGTAGCTCTCAAAGGAGGGACAAAGGGGCAGCTTATAGATCGGCCAGAGGTCATTTAACTCTAGGTCAGCTTTAGCATGCTCCAAGGGAAAACAGAGATAATTTTAACAGAGCCAAGGTCTATAGATCAGAGAAGGACTTTGAACCTTCAATGCTTTGACACCAGCAAGAGATCTTAGAAAGGCCAACTGGTCGCACAAGGACCCTAGTGGATAGGGCTAACTCTAATCCCCAGTGCTCCCAAATCTTCCAGCTTAAACCCAACAAGAACAACTAAGCAACAGAAAAAATTAAAGGCAAGGACAGCAGAAACATAGGGTACCTAACAAGGGTAAAGCCTATGCTATATTTCTGATGCAAGCCAGTAGAAAATGAAACAGCATGAAAATGTAATAAACGGTGTTAGAAAAACATCACCAATAGTAATAGACCAGGATCCTGTGAAATGTGCTTGATTGATTGATGCAAAACCAGTCACATACTCTGAGCTCAAGGGCTGAATACAATCCAAACTTCTCCTCCCAGCCTACTACATAACAACTACTCTGCTAATCCCTCCCAAGACTGTTCTAACAGTCAAAACTGAATCCCTCTAACTACAACGGCAACAGCTGAACAACCCTTTACAATATGTTCTTGGGAATTCTTATAGGAGAAGAGAGTAACGATGGTAGGTGATCTTCATTAAATGGATCTCATTAAGACAGAGTGGAGAAAGAGTTCATGACCACTCTGCTTAATGGAAATTTGCATTGCTGTAAGTACTTTCGGTATGGTCTAGGAGACTTTGTCAGGTCGGCTTTGACCTCTGATGTTTCGTGAAGTCCTTCTGTAGTTTGGTGTTTTGAGCTACCTTCTAGAATTGGTGAACTGGGTGGAAAATTTGCAAAGTCTCCATGCTTCCATAACTGCGGTCCTGACAGTTTTTAAGAAGCTTATGTCAGAGAAATTAACTGTTTCTGGGCTCGAGGAGGCATGGAGACTACTGTAGGAAGGCGCACCTCTGGAGAAAACACGTTCTGCTGTTATGACTTGCTGGTGCGCTCATTAGTCTTCAAGCTGGGCCTTAATCCTTTGAATACGGGATCAATACATTAAATCTTCAATTACGGGCTTGAATCCCTCGAATCCGTCTCTGCTGCTTCCCTTGGCTGCTGTAATGGCCTTCTCTGTGATCCCTGCATGATGAATTAGATCGATTACAAAAACCAGGGAAGGGGTGGAAGATATGCCATGGGGGCCGAGAAGAAGGGTGGCGGAACTGTAGAAACGACGGTCGTGGAGGAAACAGGTGGAGATGCAATGAAATGGCGTTTTGATGGGATAATGAATGTGGGTCGTCCGATCAGTTTTGGAGGCGATGATCAATGGTGGGGATTAACGAACGGGATGACCTTTGAAAGCTGGGCAACACTCTAAGGAAACGGGAACATGCAATGAAAACATATGAAATGGACCATGGGTGGTGGGACCTGGTCATCATTAGGGGAATTTTGAGGTCTAAAATGGGCCTCATGAGAAAAATGTACAAAAAAAATAAACTTTATAAAAACCAATAGGATTCAAGATGATGATGTCAACCATGGGGGATGATTCACCATTTTTTAAATAAAAGGGTAAAAATATTAAAAAATAATAAAATAATAAAACTACTTTTTCAACTCGTATTTTCAACTTATCTCCCACAGTTTTTACTCAAATTTCGAGTGGGAGTACTCGTTGGATGAAAAATTTAATTCCTCGTCCAAGGAGTACCCATGTTGCATACTTTCAATGAACCTTGCTACATGAAAAATGGGAAATACATAAAAAAAACGTGATTACAATCACGTTTTTTTATGTATTTCTCATTTTTCGTGTAGTAGGACCCATCGAAAGTATGCAACATGGGTACTCC
Organism: Pinus albicaulis; assembly: GCA_034641835.2. NCBI lineage: Eukaryota > Viridiplantae > Streptophyta > Pinopsida > Pinales > Pinaceae > Pinus > Pinus albicaulis. The sequence continues at coordinate 496,313,671 of CM076578.1, read as the reverse complement.
TTGGATGAGGAATTAAATTTCGCATCCAACGAGTACTCCCGCTCGAAATTTGAGTAAAAAATTTGGGAGATAAGTTGAAAATATGAGTTGAAAAAGTAGTTTTTTCATTTTCCCTCTAAAATTTGATGATGTCATCAAATCTTATTTGATTTTTTCCACTATTATTTTATAATTTCCTTAGGAGGCCCATTTTAGACCTCAAAATTCCCCTAAATGAATACGGACCGTCGATCTCGGCGGAGATCGACGGTGGAAAACACGTCGAAGGACGATGGATGGTGGGCCAGGGGTACGATTTCCTTGGGTTAATTTCCATGCATCTTCAGGGTGCGATGACCGTTGGATGGAGAGCCCTAGATTGGACGGCTGATATGCATATCGCGCCGGGTTTTGTGCCGAACGATAACGCGCAATGGGTGGGCGGTTTTTAAATAGTGCCGCTGCCCGCGTCGTGCGATGAGTGGAATCATTGGCCAAACGAAAATTACCGCCCACCTCTCAAAGGCGGTGCGATAAATACAGGTGGTTTTTGAACAGGGCACGTTGACGTGGGGACCACCGGGGTGGGTAAACTCCGAGCCGTCGGATCAATAGGTAAACGAACGGTGGAGATCAAAGCACGGTGCTATAGACAAAAACCCAATCGCATTGGGAAATTTGGTTTAACAAAGAAACACGCTCGCCCGAAAATTTGCGATTGCGATTAACGCCTGGGGCTTAAGCTCTTGGTCTTGGGCACGGGCACATGGCAGGGAAGTGGTTAAGGGGCTAGGCCGAAAGGGGCTTAGGCCTAATATAAAGTGAAAAGTGGGTTTTTTTCCCATTTTAATGCATTTTAAGGCTAGGGTAGGGTAACGATAGAGGGAAAAAGGGGAAATTAGGCCAAACAAGGGGTATGGGTAGAATTTGAAGGGGTTTTGGGAGGATTTAGAGGGTAAACGAGGAATTTATAACGGGAGGGAGAAAGGTGAAGAAAGAGATTTTAAGTGGAAATGAAGTAAGAGGGAAGAGGCCTTTTTGGGCATTCTTCTTCACAACAGAGAGGCTTCAAGATGGGAACAACAGAGGGGATTTTATCAAAGGAAAAAGGCACAAGGAGGCTTCAAGGATGATGTGTTTTCAAAGGAAATGCATCCCTTGAAGGCTCAAAACAATTTAGCCCCTTGTTTTCTTGTCAAAAAATTCATAGGGTGCTAACAGTGGCTCCACATGGGGATGGATTCTTCTTGAAGGAGTCAAGAATTCAGAAGATAAATCTTTGGTGTAGGCCAGATGCCTGGTACTTGACACATCCATTCTTTCTTGGATCAGCTACCACAAATCATGAAGACATCATATCAACAGTAAAATATCTCCCAAACAACTACCTACCCACACTATAGTCCTAACATTTTTTCTTCTGGGTGAATTTGGACTAGCAGACCCTTTACATCATTTATCTTTTACAAACAAGAAAATAAACCTATTCTATTTCTACCCTTATTACTCCATGAGACCAGATTAGACTGTTGGTCTCATATGTTTCTCTACCTAATATAATATCTGCTGGGATTAGACTGTCCAACAGATTTCTTCTTTACACTCTACAACAGAAATTGAAAACAGTCAAGCTAGGATTGGACTGTCTGACTTGCTGGACTTTGCAGAAATTAAAAACAACTAACTACATGCTCACAGACTGAGCTTTATTTCAGACTTCCTACCTACCCTACTCTAACTGGAAATATCTGATGTTCTAGGTGATACAATAATGCCAATGCAGCCAGTCAAGCAATAGCAAAAAGGAGAAGAAGGACTGACTGCTCATCAGAGACAACCGTAGGATGCTCTGCATGTGGATCTTCAAAACTGAGGCCGCCAGCCGTGGTGACCACCTCTGATGCAACTGGCTCTTGAAAAAGATTAATGCTTGAGGGGCTAAGCCAATCAGGGCCTCCATGTATTCTGCCATAGGATCAACAAAAACATGATGAAAACTTTTTCCTTCAAAGCCTCCCATGATTGGTAGGTTGTCTGCATCCTGGGCAGTTTCAATCATTGCATCTACAATGAGGCCTCTGTAATCACACTCCTCCTTTTCCTGGTTGGGAGTATTTGGCAGATGAGCATAAACCAGGAATACCTCTTCTTCCTCTAGATCAAGACAAAGATGCTTGTGGGAAAGAAGATCTCGCTCATCTTCACTGCAGCCTGAGCTAGAGGGCTCATTATATTCGACTGTGCCGTCCTCTAGTAACGTAGTCTGGTTCTGCTGAAATGGACTGAACTCTGTGAAAAAATCAACACATCTTTGAGCGGGGGCTTCTTTGATTACCTTAATCCTTTCGGGAGAAGGCTCAGGATATTCATTCTGCTCAAGATTTTCTTCATATTTTTCCTCCTTGTCCTCTGCGCTGAAGAATTGCTGGCCTCCGTCCTCTTGGCAAGTATAACTGATGTTCAGATATAAAGTAGAGAGAAGATTCAATGAATCTTCGTCTGATGTCATGCTTTCAAGGCTTTCTCCATCAGTATCATAGATGGCCTGCATTGAATCATCATTTTCTTAGAGTTGATGGTCGTGATCTTCCTTTCATGAATCTACTGATGATGGCTCTATAAGCTCAGTTTCCCTTTGGAGAAAATCATCATCAGACAAATCATCATTAGATATATCATAATTATAAGCAACGTCACCCATCAAATCTTCAGGACTCTCGGCAAGTTTTTCTTCAAAATAGTCTGCAAGTTCATTTTCTGATTCAAACTCTTGTTCATCATACATGCTTGGCCTGCTGCTTCCGTCTTGTAGTGATCTGATTTGTCTTTCTTGAGGAAAAGGAATAGGTCTTTTCCAATCATCATTTCTGGTTTCAGCCTCATATTCTTCCTCTTTTGTGCTCAACATGGTATTGGCAGTCTCTATCAATCTTTCCAGCTTGTTCTCTAAAGAGATCTGTGCTATTTGCTTTGCCCAGTCTTTCTTTTCTGCTTTTAATATTTCCTCCCTACACTTTATGTTGTATTCGACAGTGACTGCTATATTCTGCATTTCCTCCAGGCTCGAAGGTTCTCTTTCTCTTATATGGAATTCCACCTCGGGGTCAAAAGAACTCGGATAGTGCACTAGGGCCCATCCTAGAGGTGGATTTATATCAGAAGGCATTGCATGATATACCTTGTTGAACCTGGCTGAAAATTCTTGTACTGTCTCTCTTGGCTACCTTTTCAAATTTTGATACTCTCCTAGGATGAGGAGAGCATTCTTAGGGGTTGCCCATTTATCAAGGAAAACTTGAGAAAATTGATGAAAGCTGAAAATGCTTGCCACTGGAAGGCCTTTGAGCCATCTCTTAACATTTCCTTGTAATGACAAGGCAAAAATTCTAATGCACACATCATCTTCTTCTATTTCATACAATTCAAGTAAATCCTCAAGGTTTTGAACATGTTCTTCGGCAGTGGTCCTTTTATTTTCTCCATCAAAAAGAGGCAACTGGTTTATAAGTTCCGAAGGAAGGGGTTGGAAGATAAGAGGTAAAACCAGAGGCTTATATCGTTCAATGACCTTTGTAGGTGTAGGTGGTGTAACAATGGGCTTATGGCTGCTTGAAGTTTCTTTAGGGGTGGGAAATACAACATGAGCCTCTTGTTCCACCAGGTTCTTCACAGAAGTACAGGTCTGCTCGTGGTATGAAGACTGAGGCTTGAGATCTTTCCCATACTCATTGTGGGTCTCATCTTTGTACACTTGATTAGGCTTAAAGTAGGACAGAACATAGTGGTAGAAAAAAACAATGAATTCTTTAAACCAAATCCAACCCATGTGTTCTATCCTTCTATGAGTTCTGGCCATATTTCAGGTTCTTCCTCCAGTGGAGTCTTTGAGAGTTATGGAGTGTGGAGTCTCCAGGTGGATGTATATGAATGTTTGAAGCAGGATGCTGTCCACCATCAGTAATGAGATGCCAATCTAGAGGCAAAGTGGTCTCTTCCCCAGTGGAGTCGCCATTATGTTGGGGTTCCCATGTTTTGGCCAGATTGGCAAGACCAAAAGATGAGACAACATCATAACCACTTTGGGGCCCTAGGATCTAGCCCTCCTGGATCCGGAGAGGGATATCTCCATAAAAAAAAGAATGATATATCTTTGAAAGCTCAAAATGAGATATTAGGCTAGGTATGAAGCACAAAGGGGGTTTAAAATGATTTGGTTGGTTGGTTGCTGGGTTGGTCATGAGATAATAGACTGAGAAAGTAATGGAAGGAAAGGAAAAAAGCAGGAGGGTGTTTCAGCAAAGGGGATAGGTCAAGAAAGTGCCATCCATTGGGCTATGGAATCATGAAAGGTAATTACATGCAACAACTAGCCAAGGATTTTAGAGGGCAAGTCATCTACACTAAAGGATATTTTTAGATAGATGGTGGGATGGAACATTAAGGATTGAAAGTGAAAGAAGGAAAGACACCCTATTTCTGTCTATAGATTAGGTCAGAGGTCATTTAACTCCAGACCTGCTTGGACATACTCAAAGGAAGCTTTCGAAGGAGGGACAAAGGGGCAGCTTAGAGATCGGACCAGAGGTCATTTAACTCCAGGTCAGGTTTAGCATGCTGCAAGGGAAAACAGAGATAAGTTTAACAGAGCCAGGGTCTGTAGATCAGAGAAGGAATTTGAACCTTCAATGCTTTGACACCAGCAAGAAACATCCAAGCAGCAAACCACGAATTCATACATCAGCTAGCAGCATATGGAACCACTACACTCGTTAAATTAGCTGAATTTACTCTTAGATTCACTATCAGCAGAAAACATTAAAGGCAAGGACAGCAGAAACATAGGGTACCTAACAAGGGTAAAGCCTATGCTATATTTCTGATGCAAGCCAGTAGAAAATGAAACAGCATGAAAATGTAATAAACGGTGTTAGAAAAACATCACCAATAGTAATAGACCAGGATCCTGTGAAATGTGCTTGATTGATTGATGCAAAACCAGTCACATACTCTGAGCTCAAGGGCTGAATACAATCCAAACTTCTCCTCCCAGCCTACTACATAACAACTACTCTGCTAATCCCTCCCAAGACTGTTCTAACAGTCAAAACTGAATCCCTCTAACTACAACGGCAACAGCTGAACAACCCTTTACAATATGTTCTTGGGAATTCTTATAGGAGAAGAGAGTAACGATGGTAGGTGATCTTCATTAAATGGATCTCATTAAGACAGAGTGGAGAAAGAGTTCATGACCACTCTGCTTAATGGAAATTTGCATTGCTGTAAGTACTTTCGGTATGGTCTAGGAGACTTTGTCAGGTCGGCTTTGACCTCTGATGTTTCGTGAAGTCCTTCTGTAGTTTGGTGTTTTGAGCTACCTTCTAGAATTGGTGAACTGGGTGGAAAATTTGCAAAGTCTCCATGCTTCCATAACTGCGGTCCTGACAGTTTTTAAGAAGCTTATGTCAGAGAAATTAACTGTTTCTGGGCTCGAGGAGGCATGGAGACTACTGTAGGAAGGCGCACCTCTGGAGAAAACACGTTCTGCTGTTATGACTTGCTGGTGCGCTCATTAGTCTTCAAGCTGGGCCTTAATCCTTTGAATACGGGATCAATACATTAAATCTTCAATTACGGGCTTGAATCCCTCGAATCCGTCTCTGCTGCTTCCCTTGGCTGCTGTAATGGCCTTCTCTGTGATCCCTGCATGATGAATTAGATCGATTACAAAAACCAGGGAAGGGGTGGAAGATATGCCATGGGGGCCGAGAAGAAGGGTGGCGGAACTGTAGAAACGACGGTCGTGGAGGAAACAGGTGGAGATGCAATGAAATGGCGTTTTGATGGGATAATGAATGTGGGTCGTCCGATCAGTTTTGGAGGCGATGATCAATGGTGGGGATTAACGAACGGGATGACCTTTGAAAGCTGGGCAACACTCTAAGGAAACGGGAACATGCAATGAAAACATATGAAATGGACCATGGGTGGTGGGACCTGGTCATGGAGGAACATGCGATCGAATCTGGACCGTCTGATCCTGGCGGAGATCGATGGTGGAAAAAACGTCAGAGGACGATGGACGGTGGGCCAGGGGTACGATTTCCTTGGGTTAATTTCCGTGTATCTTCGGGGTACGATGACCGTTGGATGGAGAGCCCTAGATCGGAAGACTGATATGCATATCACGCCGGGTTTTGTGCCGAACGATAACGCGCGATGGGTGGGCAGTTTTTAAACAGTGCTGCTGCCACGCGTCGTGCGATGAGTGGAATCATTGGCCAAATGAAAATTACCGCCCACCTCTCAAAGGCAGTGTGATAAATACAGGCAGTTTTTGAACAGGGCGCGTTGACGTGGGGACCACCGGGGCGGGTAAACTCCAGGCCGTCGGATCAACAGGTAAACGAATGGTGGAGATCAAAGCGCGGGGCTACAGACAAAAACCCAATCGCATCAGGAAATTTGGTTTAACAAAGAAACGCGCTCGCCCGAAACTTTGCGATTACGATTAGCGCCCGGGGCTTAAGCGCTTGATCCTGGGCGCGGGCACATGGCGGGGAAGTGGTTAAGGGGCTAGGCCGAAAGGGGCTTAGGCCTAATATAAAGTGAAAAGTGGATTTTTTGCCCATTTTAATGCATTTTAAGGCTAGGGTAGGGTAACAATAGAGGGAAAAAGGGGAAATTAGGCCAAACAAGGGGTATGGGTAGAATTTGAAGGGGTTTTGGGAGGATTTAGAGGGGAAAAGGGGAATTTAGAAGGGGAGGGAGAAAGGTGAAGAAACATATTTTAAGTGGAAATGAAGTAAGAGGGAAGAGGCCTTTTTGGGCAATCTTCTTCACAACGAGCTTCCTGATAAGGAACAGCGAGGATTTTATCCAGAACCATGAAGGAAATACGAGATGAGTCTCTTTCAGAAGTGGTCCCTCGGGAAATCAATTTAAGGACATGGGGGCTAACGGCAAGAATCGAGATTCATTCATATCTAGACTCATTAAATTATTAAATAACAATACATTATTCGCCCAAAGTGTTGAATTATAGATCAAGCATATGTTACCCTCCTAAAGCTTGTTAAAAATAATAAAGAGGTACTGGTTGACAAATGACTGGGGAAAATTTGGGAAAGTGAACAGAACTTTTATGGCAGCAGGTCACTCTTGAACGTGACATTTCACTCCATCATCGTGACTGTTTGGGTTGGGTAATCTTCTTGAAAGTTCATTCATACCTATGGTTCATCATACCTTCACTTCAGTTTTCGGTCAATGATGCAAAATCATCTCAGTGTCGCCGATATGTTCAAGAGAAGTCATCCATTGAATACTCATCCATCTGTAATACTCATAAATCTTCATTCTCATGATAGTCATCCTTGAACATTGCTATATCAAGTCAGATTTTTCTCTGAAATCAATAACTCCCGTTTTGCGATAAATTGGCTTCCTGTCGATGTCAAATCATCATCTAGGAAGTTTACTTAGAAACATCATCTTCCAGTACCATGAGGCTTGTTACAACGTCGACAAGATCCTCGCTTCCGGACCTTTGACCGAAAGATTTTGTTTGGTGTTCGACATCAAATCATCTATTCACGCCATACGAAATGTACTGCAGTACCTTGAGATCCATTAACATCAATGGTGGTTCTCTCGCATTTGTTAACAACTCACATCATTGACTGTTAATCAAATGATGTCTTAGCATGTTCAACTACAAATCATATATTTGGATGGCTAGACTTGTACCCGAACGATCGAGTGAATGAGATAAGAACACCCCGGATCTAGTTTCAGCCATCCAGGTGATTTCAGGATTTTTGTACACATCATCTATATGACAACCTTACATACAGATCGTCATCCGAACATGGGCCTATATGTAGGCATGTATGTATTGGGCAACATTCCAATGTAGACGACTTTCTGCACTATGTACATGTTATTAGATAGTTTATGTGCTGAGCAAGGGAATGCCTCCCTCAAAAATTCGTGATCAAGAGGATATATCATGATGTAATGTATTTTAAGATTGATGCAAGTCGCCACTCCACTTCAGTTCCATCCCATAACATCGTAAAGCATCTCGTTCAAAAAATATTGTTATTATTCTAGCTTTGTGCTTTAGGGGGTAGCTGTTATAGGTCAATTTTGGCATCATTCCCAATGACCTGGTCAAACTGGAAATCATCCCCAAGACCAATGAAATAGGGTCTATCATCCCCTATCATTTAAGTTTCTACATGCCCTAAGAGAAGAACAAACCATTCATGACTTCCATTGTAAGATTTCCAAGGTTTGACGTATATGTTATATCACTTATGAGCTCACCAATGCTGCCTCTCAAGGGACTAACTGCTTTGCATAGTTAGCTCTCTCCATTTAAGGGTGCTCTGCAAAACACTTCTTGACATTCAAGGGTGCGTTGGTCAAATGGGAGCGAAAGTCTCATTGTTCCGGAATCTCCACATGGCTAGTGCCTTCTAGAAGAGTCAATATGTGTCAAAATTCGAATCCATGTGTCCATCTAACACCTCTAAGATTGGGAACATGTCCTACCTATTATTAGAAAGTCATTGATTGAGAAACTACCTTCAGTTGCCCTATAAATTGAGCATAGATCCTAGTGCTAGGGAAGGGACAAATTTGGTAAAGAAATGCTGTTGGATTCTCAATTGAGAGAGTTATGGGAGTGATCTGTTATTGGTGAGATGTTAATTGTGATGAGGCTGGGATGATGTTGGAGCTGGTGACATCAAATTGATCGTTGGTTGTAACCTCCCCCTTCTATCCATTAATAAAGATTGCTACTCATTTTCCTATATATGTATATGTTTATGTTTCTACTTTTCATATGATGGATTCTTAACTGATATATATGTTTCATGTTCAATCGATTTAACTAATTAAGATAAATAGGCATCTTTATATTGCAATCTCTTTGTTGTTTAGCGTTTATACTTGCAGGAACTAGTCTGGTGATATAAGTTGGATTGGAAGCTACAACAAGAGAGACATAAGAAGAATAGGAAGCACTTGGATCACAAGTAAGTTCCTCTATCTTTCTGTGTGTATATTTACTCTTAGAGAAAGTGTCTGCAAAGTCTTTGATCTGCTGTTCTAAATGCATAGCACCACATTTAGGGAATGTGTTTTATCCATAATTCATAATTTTGCATAACAATAGGCAATGTATAGAAGTATAACAAAGTATAGGCTACAACCAACTGATCTAAATTCCAATTGATCCATTTCTAATAATGAGGATCATATGCAATATTATAATACAATGGACATGGATATCATCGCTTGCATGTAGTTGATGGAAGACGTTGTGGACATATACATTGTGTATTAAAACAAGGTGTGTGTATATATATATATATATATATATATATATATATATAATCTAATTTTAAGGTCACAGTCAAGTCAGACATCAATATGGTGTATGAGACTAGCTTGTTTGTGGCACAAGGGACCCACTTTCACATAGCCTAAGTCTACGAAGGCATACATACTCTACCCCTTCTGGTTTTGAACCTATGACCTCTTAGGAGGAAACACGTGCTCTTAACCATTAGGCCCACATGCAATGTAACTGCAACAAGTTTCTTTGCCTATCGCGTTGTACATAGAATGTTGGGATTTTTTGGGGCTTTATGTTGCGGGTTTTTCACGCAATGTCACACATTCGAAACTCGCAGAAGTGAATCGAATTTAGAGCTATGAAAGAAAGCATCTTCAATTTTATCATCATGATCAGATTGCTCTATTCTAATAAAATGATGAACCATTGAAAATCATATGCCACACTTCATATAGCTTCGTTTGAGTGCGAAGAAGTTGATTGTGCGAGAGTGCCAAGAAAGAAGTTGATTGTGCGGGAGTGCTAAGAAATATATTTTCTCCGCACTCTCACACAATCAACTTCTCCACACTCAAACGAATCTCCACACTCCATTACGACACTGTTTCAAGAAAAAAAATCTAAAATGCGAAGATCCCACTCAAACTAAGCTCCACACTCCTATATGTGTTTGGAGAAAATATCTAGAGTGTGAAAGACATTCATTATGTGGAAAGGTAGAAGAACTCTTCACACTCAAATGAAGCTCCACATTCCCACATTATTGTTGTGGATGAACTTCCTCGATGTCTCTAATAAGGTAATTATTAATCTAATAAGCCATGTAATTCCATTTAAATAACATTTTGTTGCCTCACTAAGAATTTGGAATTTAAATATTATAATAGCTTTTATCAATAGAATTGGTTTATGTTCCCATTTCCATGCTTGCATGTGTCCTTAGTTCCATAGCTCATTACATACGAATATGTTGTTTATACGCGGATTGAGTCCACGACGTTGCAATGAATATCCATAGTGTTTCACACAATTCTTATATGTCTTTACTATTAATTTAATATTATACATAAAAGTTATAACATGCCTTTTTAACTTTATGCAAAGTGCGAAGTGTAGATGTGCAAAGAAAACATGTGAAGCTGAAGCTTGTTGTCTTTACTATTAATTTAATATATAAATGCATAAAAGTTATAACATGTCTTTTTAACTTTATGCAAAGTGTAGATGCGCAAAACAAACATGTGAAGCATGTGTGGAGGAAGTTGTGTCGAAATGATTTTTTTTTTTGAGAAGTGCGGTTGTGGAGAGGAAGCTGGGGGGGTTTGGGGGAAAAAGAAAGTGGTGTGGAAATGATTTTTTTTTAAGTGTTAATGTGGAGAGGAAGCTTTCGGGAGGAGAGAATAAGGAAGTTGTGTGGAAATGATTTTTTTTCTTGGGAAATGTTGATGTGGAGAGGAAGCTTTGGGGAGGAGAGAATAAGGATAAATTATAGAGTTTTTGAAAAATGAAAAAAACACAAACTTTACACTGTTTTAATCAATTAATTAGCTGTAAAAAGACTGTGTTGCGGTTATTATTATTGTTTCTCATTTTTTTTGAAATGTTTTATTTATCTTTTATTTATTTAAAATTTATTGTTATTTTTATATGATTTATTTAATTAATATTATTTAGTTTTTTTGGTTTTTAACTATTTTATTAGTATTATATGGTCCAGTTTATATATATATATATAATTTGGTTATACTAGTATTCATGTTTTTTCTTCTGTTATTAAGTTTTATTTATATATTTTTTAATATTTATATATTTAATAGTGATATATACAATTTGGTTATTATTATTATCTATCTATATATATATTTTATTATTTATTATATTTTATTAGGTGTAGTTTAATTTATAGATGGAAAATGACATTTTCATTTAAATGAAACAATAAAACTTCAACCAAGATTGTGAATTTTTGTTATTTAAAATACATTTTTGAATGTATAAATGGATTAGTCACCTTGAACTATTTCGTCTATAAGTTAGACTACGCCATTTTATTAGAATTATATGGTCAAAGTCTATTTTATTTTCATATATATATATATATATATATATATATATATAATTCATTCTTTTTTCATTTATTTCTTTTTTTTCAATATTTATTTCTATTTTTTCAATATTTATTTCTATTTTTATATTATTTTTTTTTTTTTTTTTGTAAATTCCGTAGTACCTATCCATTTTCTATTAAAAGAGCAAGTTACTGAATATTTACAAAAGTATATGGTTGCCTCAACCTGCCCGAAGGAAACCAGGTCTATTGGCCACCTCAAAGAGTTGTAAGCTAACCAAAATTGGTATTGTTTCTTTCTTTGACTTACTGCTATAATTACTCGACTATGTCCATAGAAGTTACATACAAAGCAAAAACTATATATACTATCAAATATCATTCAAAATTATGAAAGCATGGTTAAAATTATCCATCTAATGAGTCTATAGGAGCCAGACCTTTTGCTGTAGACCCAGGAATCTTTGCTTGCTAGAGAGTCCGAAGTTGATGCTCAATCATGCCAATTCAAGCATTCTGCTAATGCTGAGTCTTGGTCATCTCTCTCATATCTGGCTTCATCTGCTGGAGTTAAAAAAAAACAGAGGAATTGAGCTCCTTCTCTTGCATGCTCATCATTTCTCTTGCCAAAACACATTTGATCCTCCAGTAGGTCTTCACAGTTTTTTGAAACAGGGAAACTCTGCCCCTTGTGCTTCCTGGATCTGAGATAAATTCCATCCTAGACTGTTGTTCTTGGATATCTGTTTCTTCAGCATCACTATCCCTCTCCCAACCTTGAATGGTTTTCCGAATGTGCTCAGGTGTAGTATCTTCATAAATACTAGATAATTTTTCCATAATTTGAGTGTTCATTTTATGACCTCATTTACTAGGAGGGTTGACTTAGTTCCGGTGAATGTCTTTAACAACATATTTATGAGAAACTAGTCTTGCTTTAGTCATCTCAACTTGATACAAGATCCCTGTGATTTGAAAGAGAGAAGCAGTATAACACTCAGAACCAAATGAAAAGCAAAAATTCTTATCACAGACACTCTGTTTGGAGCACCAGAGGTTTATCTGCGAAATAAACTGAACCCGATACCCAGAGACCATAACAGAGACCATATAATAGAGAAATGTAACAGAGACCATATAACACCCAGCCCTGAAGTGGATGATAACTAGTGAAGCCAACTATCAAGAAGCGCCCTACAAACGTTTCGACAGACATGTTTTTTCAGAGCATTTGACCAACTAGAACAACGTAACCCATTAACCACAAGAGATTTAAAATACCTAAAAAAACTTTATGGGCTTCTAAAACATGGAACTATATCTAATCCTATCACCACTGCAGCAACATGCAGATTGAAAATAATTCGTGGAGAGAAGGAAGCGAGCATATTAAACGGAATTCCATAAGCAAACGCAGTTTTGATGATCTCAGCGGTGTAACAAATATCGTAATGCAAAGAATATCTGTGAGAAACCATTACATACCAAGTTGTCCTTCGACAATGGTGATTTTGTCTCCAATCCTCCTACCACCCAGACCAGAAGCATCGACCAGAGACTTGAAACAATATGAGAATGAAAATTTGCAAAGAACATTACCTCTATACATGCAAAAAGGCAACACGATTTCCAACCTGTACTCTTCACCATGCAGTGAATGCGGGGGTGGCGGAAAGGGCTAGTCAATATGGTCGTCGATCATGGGAAATGCTGGGTATAATATCCAGTTATGTCCTTCTAACAGACTTATTGATTATCCCGGATCACCAAACACGTGTCATTCCCCACTATTTGCTAAGTTTGACACCCTGATCGGGGACCAGGATCTTCTGTGAGGTCTCTGTTAATGATTATTTGTAGAGAGTGTAATTCGATGTCCCAAATTCTAGCTCTTAGTGTAACATCCAGGTATCTTTCTCTATTGTTGCAACCCCACTTAGCTAGATAATCTGCTGCCTCATTACCTGATATGTAGATATGAAGAGGTATCAAATATTGAATTTGTTGAATCAACAATCCAATTTCTTTGATTAAGTTTACTGTACGCCAACTTTTTCTTATCTTCTCCCATTTTGTTCCTTGCTGAAGTTTTCTTAAGATCCCTGTAACCAGAGCAAAATCTCCTTCAATTATAAGTCTTTGGTAATTCTCTCTTTTTGCTATGATTAAGCCTTGTTTAACTTCTATCAATTCTGCTTCATTATTAGTTTCATGACCCAAATCCATATCATATACTCTACAGGCTTCACCATGGGAGTTTCTGAATATTCCTTCTATACATGCTTGTCCTGGATTACCTTTTGATGCACCATCAAAATTCAGTTTAATAAATCCATTTTGCGGGACCTGCCATCTATTTGGCGAGTTTTGTCGAGGAGCTGAATATTTAAATAGATTAGTTGACAACATTTGAGGCTTTAAGTTTAGACTGGCCATTATTAAGGCTTCAATTCCTTCCACCTTCCAATATTCCTCCAGCCATCTTTCCACAAGAATTGTTTCGCGGATGTTCTCTATCAGTTTCTCCCATATTTGATCAGTGGTCTTTTCTTCTCCCTGAAATATTCTATGATTTATTTCTTTCCAGATACCCCAGAATAAGAATCCCATAGATAAACGCCATGCTCTATTCAAGACCTGACATTTGAATCCACCTTTTCTCCAACTGATAATGGTTGCATTAATATCAGTATGATCTCTATCCGTTTGTTTAAATATAGTAGCTAGATTCCTCCATAGAAGATCCACTATTTCACATGTGTTAAACATATGCTCTATTGATTCATTTGTTTTCCTACACAGATAACAATACCTTGGGCCATGCATTGCTCTCTTCTACAGATTATCCCAAGTTAGGACTCTGTGATGACTTAAAATCCAAAGAAAATATTCAACTTTTGGCCAATGATTCATAGACCATATTTTTCTCCATATGGATCTCATATTATAATTGTTATTCCGAGAATGAATAATATAAGCTTCATTAATAATGAACATCCCTTTTGTTCGATATCCCCATCTAAGAATATCACTACCTATTGTGGTCATTATCTTCCTTGTTCTCAACTCCTTATCAAGGTTATTCCACTGCTGGGTTTCTGGTGCGTCTGGCCAATCCACTTTTTCCTTCCATTTTCTCCACTGGTTATTATTTTGTTGGCACTAGTAATTATAAATTAACCTGTTGTTTGGAGTATTTGTAAACAAGAATAGTTCTCCAAGGTCTAGTCTACTGAACAATTTTTCTCTTTGTTTCCACGAATCTTCCCAAAAAAATGCAGTTATTCCTTCTCTTTATTCCCAAAAACTATGCTGGCGTATTAGAAATCTATTAAATACTGCTAGATTCCAGATTGTTGATCCTTTTGGGACTGAGTCTATTTTTAGTTTCCCTGTTACTGACTAGGGCATACCATATTTCTTTTTCGAGATCTTCTTCCACAAATCTTGCCCTCCTTGGATCCATCTCCACCATAGTTTCGCTCCCATCACCTGATTTAAAATGAAAGGATCCCGGAGGCCCAAACCACCTGCTGATTTCACTTTGATTAATTTATACCAGGAGAGAAGAGCCCATTTCCTACAATCCTGAGCACCTTGCCAAAGGAATTTTTTGAACATATTAACCAACTAATTACATATACCTTTCAGAACTTCTCTTCCTGATAATTGATATATGGGAATAGATTGAAGAACAGACTTGAGTAATATTAATCTCCCAGGCGCATTCAAGGCTCAAAATGCCCAACTATGTAGTTTTCTCTCCATTTTGGTGAGAGTATCTTTCCAATCTACAACTCTTAACGATGTAATTCTTAAAGGTACTCCCAAGTATTTCATAGGAAATGTGCCTATGTGAAATCCTAGGGTTCTTGCTATGAAAGCTTGAGCTACATTGTTAATATTAAAGAAATAGACATTAGATTTATCCGTGTTGACAAGAGTACCTGAGGCGTCCATAAACAGCTCCAAAATTTCAAAAAATGGATTTAGCCTCTTTCATGAAAGCCTGACAAAATAGAAGTATATCATTGACAAAATGTTGATGGGTTAAAAAAAGAGCAGGTCCCCACAACTTTAAGCCTTTTAGCTTTCCTTCCACTAAGTGGGCTTTAAGTAATCTGCCCAAACCTCCAGCTGCTAAAATAAAAAGAAACAGAGATAGGGGATCTCCGTGCCTGAGACCTCTAGAAATATTAAAAGTCTAAGATGGAATACCATCACGAAGAATGGAAAAATTAAGAGAGGTTATAAATGACTGAAGCCACTGTAACCACCTTTCATCAAAACCAAAATATTTTAAAACTGCAATCAAATAGGGCCATCTAATACGATCATAAGCTTTAGATAGGTCCAGCTTAATCATCACACTTTTCATTTTCGTATATTTTGAAGAATGAATTGCTTCCTGTGCAGTTACGATTCCATCTAAGATTTGTCTGCCAGTTACAAAGCCCGTCTGTTCTGGAGAAATGACATTTGGCTGTAGAGGCTTTAATCTGTTGACCATTATAGTAGATAAAATTTTGTAAATCACATTGCATAACACTTATTTTAATTATTATTAATTAATATTATTTGGTCTTAAATTGAATTAATTAATTAATAATATTTGGTCTTAGCTAGCTTTATTTTTTTATAATTTAATAATTATTAATTTTACAACCTTTAGTTTTTTCTTTTTTGACTTCTCCCCTCATGTTCATATTCTCATTAACTATTTTAACGTTTCAATCTTGTTTATTCCCTTTTAAAATAATTTCATAACATATATTTTCTTGATCTCACCTATTTATCTATCAATGCTGGATCAAATTTCATATCTCTGTCTTGAGGATGAGCCACACTTGATGGATCAAAACATGGACAAAAAAAGCTTCAATGTGAGTAATCCGAAAATTCTAAAACAAAATTTCTCTTCTCATAGAAGTCTCCAATCTGAGGTTAATAATCATCCATGACCGTTTAAAAATGACATGATTCATCAATTAATTTTGTATGAGATAATTTATGATAAGTACCATAAATATTGTATAAATTTGTTGCAATAAAAGTTTTCCCTCGTCAATAAAGAACATTCTTAGAAAAAAAATCCATTTCTAAATTTTGATGGAAAAATTATCATTTACAATTGCGTGGATATGTATTTATTTAGAAAAATGTTTTGTAGAATTTTCTTATTATTTTCAATATCATTACATGTAGATATACTCTTTTGATTATATATTGTTTTCCATGTCATTACATGCATATATACCTTTTTACTTTTTTGACTATATATTTACACCAAAGGTGTTTCTTCTACCATGATGGGCTAACGGAAAACACTGTTCATGCCAAAAAATCCCAGAGCTCTATTTTCATCTTCCTTAGTTCAGTTAAAATTTGACACATTGAAAAGTCACCACTGACTTCACATGTTGTGAGGATTTTTCCCGTGCTCCTACAAGTGAGTGACGCCGAACATCGAGTGAGCAAGGCTAAACATTGAGCTCCATATCCAACAACTCATTTTGCTACTCAACTTCCTGTGTATTTTGTTTCTTCTTTAACTGTGTCTTGGTCAAGATTTTATTCATCTGCCTCTGGCTATCGAATTGTTGGAAGGGAGCCTATGGGGTTGCCACTACCCCTTGGATGCCTTCAAATTCAGGTTGCAGTTGTTTTGTGGCGAGATTGAGTTTTTCAAATTGTTTTGGGTGCAGGGTGTGGAAGCTTTCTTGATCTCATGACAGGATGTCGAAAATATTGTATTTTACCCTTATACCGTTATACCAGATGCATGATTGGTTTTGTTGCTCGTCTCAAAGAAGAACATGCTCATGTTTTCTTAGGTGAATTATTTAACATAATTAAAACATTATTTCTTTCCTTGTTTCATTGAATGAATGAATCATTGTTCAAGCTGGGACATCCAAATATTTCATATTTATTAATTGAATGGACACTACTACTTTTGGGTTTTGTTATTTAGAGCTCCCATGGGTATTATCTGTGTTCGTTAATTGAGGAAGAACTTGGAACACAACTACTTCATGGGGATTCCTTGGCCTAGATGAAGATGAAGGTGGACAGTTTGAGACTGAAGTAATTTATCTTCCAACACAATGGAGAAGTTATGATTTCAGGAAGGAGGTTCTTGTTGTTAACCTAGATACAAGTTTCCTTCCTCAATGTCTATATAAATAACTCCCTATCTCTTTCTCTCTGTGTATATCCTGATATTTAAATAATACTAATGGGCACATTTGATTTCCTTGGTTGGTGTTGCTTCTCTTACTAAAGAGGTATGGCCTGAATCTGAAAGCTTTGATGACATGGGTATGGGGCTTGTTCCTTCTTTATGGAAGGGGATCTGTAAAAATAACATGAACTTCAATGAAACTCACTACAATAGGTACCTCCATCAATATCCATTTTAGGAGTCAGTTCCTTTTCCAATTGTATTGATCATGATGTTTATAATTTTTTTATCTATATGTACGCTTTATGGATTCTTATGAGTCATAAGAGTCTTGATTGCAATGATAAACAAAACCTTGTTCCTTATTTTTTTAATAATTTTTACAAAGAGGATAAGATTCTCTATTAATTATATCAAGTAATTCATACTAACATATTTTGGGTCTGTATTAGCATGGTAAACATAAGGACTGGAAACAATTTTCTTAAACATAAGCATTTTTGAAGAAGTATTTGTGGGTTCATTGTGTTATGCATAATTTATGACTGCAAACAAAGGTGAATTCCCTAGACCTAGGGGATTGTTCTAGAACAACAAAAGAAAAAAATATAGATCCTTAGAGAAGTTAGAGAATGGGAAAGAGGCCTACCTCGAATCTGTAGCAAACTTTCCTTTCCTCCTCACTTGTAAGCTCCAATTGTAGTTCCAAGTGCTATAATTAGAACCTGCACACATGACTAAAAAAATAAAATGAACCAAAACATCCAAGTAGCATAATATAACATCTTTATTCATTGAATTAGCATGGCATTGAATTACCTGAGTGAAAACATAACACTAAAAATATAGGAAAACAAGATACTATTTGTATTAATAGAAATAAGAGAAATTTTACAACCATAAATAGTAGTTGATCTTGTAGATGTCTCCCCAAGTTGACTTTTCCTTCCTTTAAGAAAAGCAAAACTCAATATCAATCCTAATGTATGAAAATAATGACTCCTTTAAGTTCAAGGAAATAACACAAGGGAACTATCAATCTCCAAAATGAAACCCTAATGTTATGGATGGTACTAAATTTATAGGAGAGGTATGGTAGTTTAGGATTTATCATTATGGGCCTGAGATCCACATATGATAGGAGGATGATCTCAAGAGATAAGAGGTGAAGCCTCCAAGGTAGGATCAGATATGATTCTAGCTTCTTATCCATGGTAAATGGATAAAACAACCCCTGGAAGCTTCTACAGGAAGAAACTTAAAAAATACTTTTAATTTTCCTTAATTTCTAGAATCAACACATTTGTAGAAGGGAGAAACTAGTGTTGGCGAGTGTTGGTACATAAGGGAGAAACCAACGCTGAACGTAGGTGGATAAAGTGACAGGGTGTGTTGGGGCTAAAAAAATGATTTTGAGTAGTTAATCCCAGAAACTCGGACTATTTTCATGGATAATGAAAACATTTTCACAAATAGTGATTGATCCAATTTTTAGGCCTATTGACCAGATGTGAAAAAATGGCCTATAATAGATTTCCCCCAAAGTACAAAGTTAGAGGCGACAACTAATGATTGAGTTTCTTTACCTTGAGATAAATATGGATCAAGAACAATTGGTCGAGGTCATCATCTCTTACAATAAATTTACATCATGATATCATTGTTGAGGGAGGCATACCCATGCTCGACATAGACGCTAACATTACATGTAAAATGATCAATAAGTCTCATGCACTACTGACAGAGAGTGGATCCATGCTTGGATGATTGTTTGTATGATCATAGGCATCATAATTTGGAATTTTATATTAATCCTGAAATTGCAGCCTACAGGGATGAAATGAGATCCCGGGTCTTCTATCTCATTCACTTGATCATCTAAGTTATGAGTCTAACCATGCAAATAAATGAATTGGAGTCAAACATGGTAGACACCGTATTATTACCAGTCAATGATATAAGTTGTCAACATATGCAAGAGAAACCACCAATTATACTAATGTCTCTCAAGGAACCATCAGTAAAATCTGTATGGTGTGAATAAATGAGCTGAAACCGAACAACAAAAAAAAATCTTATGGTCGAAGGCCAATGTTGAAAACCTGTCACCGAGAGCGAGGAAAATTGCCTTTGATGTATGAAAAATCCAAGGTACCAAAGTGATTTTCTAAGTAAACTTCGTAGATAAAGAGTTGGTGTCAATAGGAAGCGACCCATCACAGGATAGCCTTGATGTATCCCCCATCAATGGAAAAAAAACAAGTATCAAGATTTGAGATAGAATGGTGTTGATGTAGAAATGGTTCAGGAACGACAAACATGAATGAAGTATTAAGAGTATCCTAGCAAATTTCAACTAAAGGAGTTCTCTTGAACATATCAAAAACACTTTATGTAGTTGGAAACTTTGACCCAAAACCAAATACATAGGCTTTGATATGGTGTGATGAATCAAAGAGGCAAGAAAATTTCCCAACCCAAAAGTCACAGAGATGAAGTGAAAGAGTGTCATGTTTAAGAGAGATTCACTTCCATTAATATTTCAAGTACCCTATTTTCCCAATTTACCCAACCATTTATGTTTAGTACCTCTTTATTTTTTACAAGCTTGAGGAGGATAACATATCATTTATTTGTAAGTCCATCCTTCGGATGAATCCCTTTGAGTATTTTTAACGAACCCTGAGAAGGAGTGGTTTGGTTCTTTCATGTTTGACGAGTCCATCACTATTTTATGCTTTTACGAGTCCAAAGAATGTGTAACTCAACACCATTTTCATGTTTAGAGAGTCTGAAAATGAGGCCAAAAATAAAAATCCAAAGGTTCCGTTTTTGTAAAATTGCCTCTTGCGTTCAAAAAGGCAGAAATAGATACTCAGGAGAACCTCTCATCCATGTTAAAATAAGGTATTCATTTTTTGTAAATAGTCTATCTCAGTCCAAAAAGGGTTAAACTTATATTGAGTAGACAAATTTTCAATTAGTTAGCAAGTTTTAAAAGACAAATGCTTGACAATGTTTCCATGTTTAGGGAGTCTGAAAAGAGATGAAAGAGGAATCCTCTTGGAGAAATGAGTGGTATTAAGGGTAGCATTTTGTTCTAGTCATGATGGAACTACTCAAAACACGTATATGTCAAGAGGCTGGCTAATAAGATCACTCATCACAACGGTTCCTCAGGAAAGGGTAAAACAAGCAAGTTAAAACATATGATCATCCAAGTAGATTGTGAATTAGGGGAATTTTGAGGCGTAAAATGGGCCTCCTAAGGAAATTATAAAATAATAGTGGAAATAATAAAATAATATTTGATTACATCATCAAATTTTAGAGGGAAGAAAGAAAAAAACTATTTTTTAACTCGAATTTTCAACTTATCTCCCAAAGTTTTTACTCAAATTTTGAGTGGGAATACTCATTGGATGAAAAATTTAATTCCTCATCCAAGGAGTACCCATCTTTTGATGGGTACTACTATAGGAAAAACGAGAAATACATGAAAAACGTGATTGCAATCACGTTTTCACGTTTTTCTCGTTTTTCGTATAGCAAGGTCCATCGAAAGTATGCAACATGGGTACTCCTTGGATGATGAATTAAATTTTTCAGCCAACGAGTACTCCCACTCGATATTTGAGTAAAAAATTTGGGAGATAATTTGAAAATACGAGTTGAAAAAGTAGTTTTATTATTTTATTATTTTATAATCTTTTTACCTTTTTACCTAAAAAATAGCGCATCATCCCCCATGGTTGAAATAATCATCTTGAATACTATTGGTTCTTATAAAGTTTATTTTTCTTGTAGAGTTTTCTTAGGAGGCCCATTTTAGACCTCAAAATTCCCCTAATGGACAATGGAATAAGAAAACCAAGGCTCATGTGGTAGAAACATGCTAATAAAAATGAAAATCACTAGAGGTAGGATTAAAATGGTTTCGTTTTTACACAAGCTTGAAACATGAGGAAAACTATGCTTGAGAGTGGTTTCATTTTTACACAAGCTTGAAACGGAGAAAAACTATGCTTGAAATACGTTTGTGTTAGGTCCCTATATTACTAGTGTAGTCCCTTATTGTTGTTAGTGTAGCCCCCTTATTGTTTGAGATTTATCAATTGCTAAAGAAGGTGTTGCTCTTTGTATTCTCATAATGTGCTATCATTTCCTCCGTTAAAATTGACCAAGTGATAAATTTTTTACGGGAGCAAAGCCATCGATACCATAAAAATGTATTTTGTTCTAAATATAAAGTTCCAATGCGTACCTTTTGTGTGTTTTTCACATTATTGAGATCAAAATATTGCTCCATCTGTAGTATCCATGTTGTGGGATCCTTGCCATCAAGCTTCCTCATATCCATCTTTGGAATATGGTGGGTCTACAATAAAAAATTAGAGTTTATGAAATCATGGTTAAAATTTATTTTTTTCTCATCATGAGTTTCCTCTACTATCTTTTTTCCATTTAGCATCATTCCTTGTATCAACTTTGTCAAACCTTCCTTCTTGCATTAAAACAACACGAATTCCATTTTCTAAGGCATCACATTCCACAATAAACATTTTTGTGAAGTCTTGCATAGCTAATACCGATGCTAGGCACATTGCCTCTTTAATATGTTCAAAGGCCTTAGTTTCTTCAAGAGTCCATGAAAATGTATCTTTCTTCAATAATTTTGTTAGAGGTTCCGATATTCTCCCATAATTCTTAACAAAATTGCGATAATACCCTGTTAACCTAAGAAAGACTTGCAACTTATTTATGGTTGTGGGGATTTTCCATTCCTTAATGGTTTTACTTTTTTTAGGTTCTACCTTAACATCCTCCTGACATACAATATGACCCAGATATTCCACCTCTTGTACTCCAAAGAAAAGTTTGGATGTTTTTGCATATAATTGTTTCTCTTCTAATAGTTTGAGCACCCTATCAAAATGTTGAACTTGATCCTTCCAAGACCTGCTGTAGATTATTATATCATCAAAAAATACTAACACAAATTTTCTAAAGAAGGGTTTGAAAATGGAATTCATAAACCCTTGAAATGTAGAAGGTGCATTGGTAAGGCCAAAATGCATGGCCAAAAATTCATAATGACCCTCATGAGTTTGAAATGTTGTTTTCAAAATATCTTCAGTCTTCATTCTAATTTGATGATATCCTGAACAAAGATCCACCTTGGTAAAATAAAATTCTCCATGTAATTCATCCAATAATTCATCAATCATAGGAATGAGAAAATTATCTTTAATAGTGAGCTTATTAAGCTCTCTATAATCTAGAAACATGCTCCATGATCCATCCTCCTTGTGCACCAATACTACTGGAGCAGAGAAAGAACTTTGACTAGGTTGAATTATACAAGCCTATAACATTTCTTCAATCATACATTCAATTTCGCTCTTTTGGACATAAGGATATCTATAAGGCCTGATGTTTGGAGGAACACTTCCTAGAATCAAATGAATAACATGATCATGATCACGAATAGGTGGTAGTCCTTTGGGAGTTTCAAATACCTTAGAATGTTTGTCCAAGAATTTTTGGAGATCTTGAGAAATAAATGATTTTGATCTTGGAACTTCTAGTGACCACAATTGTGAAATTACGCCTCGTTGTTCTTTCTTCAGAAGATTTTTCATGACATTAGAGCTTATTATCTTTCCCGGCTTCCTTGCGATACCGTGTAATTCAACTTCCTTTCCTTACGAAAAAAATTTCAAGAAATGTTCTTGAAAATTAAAAGCTACTGTCCCCAAATATTATAACCATTGTATTCATAGTACAAAATCATCACCTCCCATTGGAATGGAAAGGATCGGAATATTCAATACATATTACCCCATGGTTAGCTTGATATTATGGCATTTTCTAAAGCAATATATAGTTCATCCATTTGCAACCATCACTTGATACTCTGGTGTCGGGTATAGGGAGCAATTCAATTCCTTGTCTACCTTCCTCTGAATAAAATTAAGGGTACTACCTGAATCAGTAAAAAATATTACCTTTTTCTTCTTGATATGTCCTTCTATCTTAAGAGTTTGAGGAGTGGTAATTACTGCCAATGCATTACATGATATGTTCAGACTTGTTTATTATTTATCTAGGGTTGGTTCCTGGTGTATATCCTCTTCTTTTAAAGTTTCTTGTTCATTTTCTTCCTCCTCTTCACAATCTATGTAAAATAATTCTTCTCATCACACTTATGACCTTTAGTGTATTTGTTATCACAACTGTAGCAAAGCCATTTTGCTCTTTTTTATTCCAATTGTTGTGGTGTTAACCTTGTAGGTTGTGGAAGTCTAGGAGTAGCAACACTTCCATATTTATAGATGTGAGTGGTAGGCTTCCTTATCTCCAAAAACTTACATTCAATTTTTCTTGCCAACCTAAATGCCTTCTCCAATGAATTAGGTTCCCAAAGGCGAACCTCATGTTGGATGTTATCCTTTAAAGTCCCTATGAAGACATCAATCCTATATTCCTTTGGAATATTAGCTACCCTTATATTCAATTTTTGGAAGTCCTCAATGTGCTCCACCACTAAACCCTTTTTTTATTATTGTGCCCCATAATAGCTCGCTATTGTTATAGTTGTTCCCTTACATTATTATTGTTAGGTCCCTATATTACTAGTGTAGTCCACTATTGTTGTTAGTGTAGCCACCTTGTTGTTATTTTTATACACCTGTAGTCCCCATATTGTTATTATTGTGCCCCATAATAGCCCACTATTGTTATTGTTGTGCCCTTACATTATTATTGCTAGGTCAGCTAGGATTATATTGTGACCGCATGGAATCCTATATATAGAATGGAGGTTTTGTCATTTGAATAATCTAATAATTGTTCATTTATGTAATGTAAAGGAGGTTTCCCCCTCGAAGTGGCTTATTTATAAGGCATTGATGTATCTTTTCTTCTATTTTGGGAGTTGGTTTCATAACGTTTTGAATCTGAGTATTTGATTCTATGGTTTCGCTGCTGCAAACAGGTCATCGTGGAATTTTCGCTATAAAATTTTTTCTACGAAGGTTCAGACACTAAAAAAAAACCCATTTTCGAGGAAATACTAAGGATCTTCGTGTAAAAATTTCATATCTTGGTTCACAATATTTTCGGAGATATGATCTGTGGAAGTTGGGGTTTTTGCAGGCTTTCGAATTTCATCTCAAAGAGGTGACCTTGGGAAAATCGTCATAAACATCTCTTTGAGAATCAGATTGAAATTTTGTAAAAAGTGGTTGAAACTACATGGACTGTAGTTTCTTGTATATCGATTTCAGAGCCAAAGGAGGAAACAATGACACATGGAGCTCCATAAAAGTTCGCTCTACTAAACTATTCCATAATTAGGTCATTGTGGGAGATTGGGCATATATTTTTCTTGAAGAATCCAAATTAGGTTTGACCTATGGCATTGGAAAGAGGACCCAGAGGGATAACACATGATATAAATTTAGATCTTGAAGATCCGAAATAACAGAGATAAATCAGGTTCAATATAGACCTCCTAAAAAGAAAGAAAAATGTGTGTATTTTTTAAACAAGTTTGCATAACATTTGTTTAAAAATCAGTTTGAAGTTATTCCAAGCACATATTGAAGCATAGATATCAGTACTGAGTTATATAATGCCCCCCAAAAAGAATTCCACACCCATTATTCCCTCAAAAATATATATTATGACCCATGAAGAGGAAGAATTGCAGTATGATATATCAAAATTACGGTACCAAGTGGAACAGATTTCGATTTTACAAAGAGAAACCAAAGATGACATAGTTGTTTTAAAAGCAGGCATGGAGGCTAAGTTGGATGGTTTGAAGGATCAAATGAAAGCTAATATGGAAGATAAATTCGTGGAATATCACATCGAGCATCAACAACAAGTTCCCCAACTCTCCAAGGATAACCTAACTTTGGTGCAGAATCGAATGAAACAACAGGAAGATCGGCATCACAACGAAAGAAGTTCTGAAGCACTCATGGAAACAAGAACTCGAAAACTACGAAATCAATTAATTTCAGAGTATCTTAGCAAGTGGAAGATTTTACACGTTGAATATTCCACATGGGAGGATTAAAATTTTATACTGAATCATCTAGAAATAATCGAGCATTGAGGACAACACTTTTCTGAAGGAGAGGGGCATGCTAGTTCCCTATATTACTAGTGTAGTCCCTTATTGTTGTTATTGTAGCCCCATTATTGTTATTTTTGTACCCCTGTAGTCCCCATATTGTTATTATTGTGCCCCATAATGACCCACTATTGTTATAGTTGTGCCCTTACATTATTATTCTTAGGTCTCCTAGGATTATATTGTTACCCCATGGACTCCTATATACAGAAATGAGGCTTTTTCATTTGAATAATCCAAGAATTGATCATTTATGTAATGTAAAGGAGGTTTCCCTCTTGAAGTGGATTATTTATAATGCATTTATGTCTCTTTTCTTCTATTTTGGGATTTGGTTTCATAACATCTTGCATGTCCCAAACATAATGACTCAATTCTAGGAACATGCCCCCCAAGCTTCATTTCATTCACCTAAGTAGAGTAGTGATTACTAGCAGGTGGATGGAATGAAGGTTCATTTATGATATCAAGTGAAATAATTGACTGGAAATTTGTGAGATCTAATTAAAGACTCAGATTAGAAGGGGATCTATTTCATTGTTTAATGATCTTGAAATAGGAAAAGAACTATGCTCCAAAGACCTTGTTTCATTTTTTAACAAGCTTGACACAAGAAAAGGGACTCTCCTCATGACACCTTATTTCATTTTTTAATGAGATTGACACAAGAAAGGGAACTCTGATTCAACACCTTGTTTCATTTTACAATGATCTTGACACAACAGAAGGAACTCTGCTCATGGTATGTTTTTTCATTTTTTAACAAGCTTGACACAAGAAAAGGAAATCTACTCTAGAAAATTATTTCATTTAAGGAGCTTGACACAAGAAAATGAACTCTGATCTGGACCTCGATCATGAGCCCCATGAGGCCATGGATTCCAAGAGGTTCTTATCATATGGGAGAACATTTCTCTAGAAGGGATAAATATCAAAGGATCCAAAATAAATACCAGGCACCAATGCTCCTAGTACATGATGCACTACATCACCTACTAGATCATTAATAGATGTGGGCTTGGAATATGTTTCCACATAATTAATATATAGTGGGGGAGATACCACTTGAATATAAGAAAAAAATAGGGAAGTTGGTTGATTGGGAAGAAAATTAGGACCAATGAATGAGTTCAATGGTCATGATTCTTCCTTCATGTAGGAAACACATCACACGAAAGAGTGAAGAGACAAGAGCTCCCATGAAATCAACATAGTCACACCCAAGGAACAAATTAAAATCGAAGGGACTTGGAGTACCATCACATTGATATAGACAATATTTCCTCCCAAATTATTAGGCAACTAAGGTAGGATTCCAAATGGTTGACTGACTCCTCTATTAAAAGCCAACAAATTCTAGGTAACGTGCACAAGCTACAAAGAACCTAAATCTTGCAAAGTAGTTGAGGAAAAAATACTAACAAATGTGCCTTCATCTATGAATGTGCCAGGAACATGAATATTTTAAGCTTGTACTACGATTTGGAAGGGCACATAAGGAGGAAGAAGATATATTGCCAATCGACATTGATCAAAGGAACTGACCAAACTACTTGGAGGGGGTGTCGTGGGAACAAGAGAACTACCCTCTTGTATTATTGGAATAGGAGAATTTCTCCCCTGTGTTGTGGGAATCAAAGTATTTCCCCCTGTGTCATGGGAATGGGAGGATTGTCCCCTTGTGTGATCGAGAGATAAAAAATAGGCTAGAAAATGAGAGTGCTTAGAATCTACTAAAACTAACATCAAATTGTAGTGTTCATTGTCTTGATTCCAACATTTCTTGAATCACTTCGATCCGATGTCGTATGCTTAAGAAATTGCGTTTTCAAGTTTTAGCCCAACAATTAAACTGTCAACAACAGGGTTGAGTAGGGAGACCATACAACTAATTTCATGTTGACTGAGCATATGATAGAAATATGACCAATCTCGGTTCAAAACATGTCAGTTATGTACTGGGGTAGGTGGCACAATTTCATTAGTTTTTTTGGTTGTGATGTGGGCCAATTATGAGGCACCATGTGGCCCAATGAGAGGTCACCACGTGGACCTTTGTGATTGGTAAAAACTTTTATATAAGGGTCCAAGGGCTTCGTTGGGGTTTGATCCCTAGGCCTTCGATATACCAACCTCCAACCTTACTGCTACGCCACTGCATTAGTTCTTAACTAATATAGGTTGTCAATTATATTTGAATTGGATATGGTTCAGCATTTGAGGGATGGGGCAGAGAGTTTAGCCCTGGCCAGTAGTCTTGTTGGAACCATATGTCCTTGGTGGAAGGGAGTGGGGTTGCATGGTTAAGCCCTGGCCCTGGGTCTCATGAAGTACCCTCATGACCACTCGGTGAAGACTATGGTGGAGGGGGTGTGCGGTTAGCCTGACCCTCGGTCATGATTACAGATTTGTAACTAATGGATAACACAACAAAGGGCCATAATCGGAGGGGCTGGCATGTGGCCCAGCCCCTAGCCACATGACATGCACATGACCACACAACAGAGACAAAGTTGGTGGGAGTGGGCGGTTAGCCCCATCCCCCACCCATATTTAATTCCACGTGACCATGTGCTGAGACAAAGGGAGCTTAGCTAGCAAGAGCGGATAGTCCTTGGCCCCCAACCACATGGCACAATGTGACCCTATTTTAGTGCTTAAGGGGGTTATTGACATAATTTAAGAGGTAACAAATTGCACCTTTTGTGGAAAAAATCCTGTTGGTCCCAGGTGAAATTGTCGCTCGAAGGACTGTGTAAAGGCGGAATTCGTAAAAAAATTAGCAGGTTTTACCAATTTGCATGATAGATAGCATAGTTGTTTCCAAGAGGCATATATTGTTCAATTTATAACCTTTTTGAGCTCAGGAAGAGACTATATAGGGGTTTTTAAGTGTCATTAACTCAATGGAAGCCTCAAATTCCTTATTTGAGCACTGTATGATCAAATTTTTGCAAAGTCAAATCCTTT
Organism: Pinus albicaulis; assembly: GCA_034641835.2. NCBI lineage: Eukaryota > Viridiplantae > Streptophyta > Pinopsida > Pinales > Pinaceae > Pinus > Pinus albicaulis. Next base: position 496,284,954 of record CM076578.1, on the reverse strand, counting down.
AGTGCTAGAGGTAGATGTTGGATGCTAATAGGTGTCTTTAAAAACTCCTAATTGCCTCACATTAATTATCAACCAGGGTCAGTCCTTTTATCGCAAGTGTGTACACAGTATGTGAAATCTCATTCATACAAGGAGTAATGCTAAAGCCAATCATTGAATATAGATGCAATCATAAATATGAAGCTTTAAAGAAAGTAATTCATCTATGCATTATAATCCAAAACTCTGATTCATTCTTTAATTCAAATAATTCAATCAACCGAGAGCACTGAAACATTAACTGAGCTATTTCAACTGGATCTAAACTATCGAAGGCAAGGAATGTAATGGAAATAACAGTTTACGCTTTAAGTAATCAAAACCAATTCTGTTAACAAACAACTGATAAATTTGAAATGCGTACACAGAGAAAAAAATACAGAAATCTAAATCATAAAAAGAAATTCACTGTAAAGCAGAAAAGCATAATATACTTGCAGTAAATGGAAAGGTACAACACAAAGAATAGCAATGAAATTCACTAGAGACCGGGCACTTAGCCGCCAGCGAACACTACTTAGTTACTCTAGAACAACTGAATGAACAACAATGCAAACTATGTATTAATCATCGCAATCATTAGATTACAAATCTGTCTTTCAGAACTACGTTCTGTTCATTGTCAAATGATACACAAATGAAATATACATGATGCAATTTGATTTACATTCTCCGCTTTCTCCTATGTCATCATATTATCTCCCCGCCATCGTATTCTTCTCATTCTTTTATAACTAAAGAAAAGGTAGATGCGATCCCTCAAGATCAAGGGATCTTGAGGGATTCACAATAGATTACTATTTCGAATAGTTGGTCATTCTTCTCTAATTCGTTTCCCGATTTTGCCACGCCTTCTTTTCTCTCGATTAGATCCTGTTGTTCCTATTTGGGAACAACTATTTTTTTATCTGTTATTTTCATCATAAAAGAAATGGGAATTAGTTTGGACGGTTAAACCATATCAAGACTATTTAATTCATTTTTTTATCAAAATCCATTCATGATATTATTATATTGTAGCATGAAAATGGATGAAGAAGAGGAAAAAGGACAATGTTTGAGAGTAAATACATACCTATTGTAAGGCTCAACATACTCCCCTGCTTACCTTTTTTCACGTCCTCATGAAAAATAAATAATTCTTATGCAAAGAAGTTAAAGAGTAGGTTGGAGAAGGTCTGTTTGTAAGAGGCTTGAGACCATGATGTTGTGCCAAGTGTGCAAAGGCTGCCGCTTCTTGTCCTTCTGGTAACTCATAGTCAATATGATACCCTTCAAGAGGATACCAAATAATGGGGCATCTATAACGACATCCCACCCAATAAGGTCCTCCTCTTAAGATAAAGTTTCCGTATGGGATTAACCGTCTTGCAACAGCTTTGAAATTCCCATAATTAAATGGTTATGTATCTTTAACACTATTGCTTGAAACCATCCATATCTTTTTGGATGCAACCAGGGATATTTCTTGAATGGAGAGGAAATATGTTGTTCCTTCCAGCACAAGTTCCTTATGTATGAGCCCTAAACTCTTAGTCATGCCATCTTGTGTCATCAGTGGTTTATGCTTAGAAAACACTTGCAGAGGGTGAGTAGGTTCACTTCTTACTCAAAGATTGAGGCTGTGTTCCTGTTTTTGGGACAAATTATAAGCCTTCAACCACTTAAGTTGGTTGACTGCAAAAGAAATAGAAGCCTGAAATTGAAAATCTCCAATAAAAGGGCTTGGATTCACATCCAATTCTTTATCTAATATGAAATTATGTAAACAAAATTCACAAAGAAGCCTTTGGACCTTTACTCCATGCATCTTACAACAATTTATAAAATCTTCCATCGTCTTTAGCTCAATTGGCTTGCCGGCTCTAACAACTTTGATTTTTAACAATAAATATCGTTCTAATAAAAACAAGGCATAGTTCGTAGCAGGAGATCGACAAGTCAAGATATCCGAATATAATGAACAAATGGTGTTCAATTGATTCCTAAATCTGTTCAGCTTAGTTTTCATTCTATTCATTTTTTCTTCTTCCTGTCTAGCCTTATCAAAAGCCTCATTTTCTTCTAGAGCTAATCCTCTCAATTGTTTTTGTAATTCTTGGTATTTTTGCCGGGAGACTGTTTGTTGTTGATGTTGTTCCAAAGCAAGCTGGGCTTGCGTTAATTCTTCCCGAAGCTTTAAAAGAATAGGGTCCTGCTTCAACAAGGAATCCTCAAATTGCTTCTCTGTTTGGGTGCCAATACTGTGAAAGAGTACCTTTTCAGTTTGTATTTGCTTATTGTGGGAGGACCAAACCTCCGTTTGAACAACTACATTCACCACGTTCTCATGCAAATCAATCTGGGTGGCAATTTCTCTAGTGGAAACGAGTTCTGTTTGAATCCCCACTGATTTATTTTCACATTTTAGTGTTTGTCTTGTTACAGAAGTCACCTCAGGAGCTGTGCTTTGTGTTTTACATTTCTTTATTTTTCGTCGTAACATTTTAACTGTCTTTTGGAGGTTCCGGTATTGTTGTCGCAACTTCTTAATTTTTGCTCCGGCTCCTAGGTTCTTTCGAGGAGCGTCTGTAACTTCTTGTTGGTCCTCGAGGCCGTGTTCTAAAGGAACTGTATTGCCTGACTGATTTTCAGATTCATGACCAATGTTTATATCTACAGACTTCTGTGGGTCCTCCTGGATTAACAAAATTGTATCACCAGACTAGTTATCAGATTCCTATAAAATTTTTGTGTTTGCAGCCTCTTGTGATGGAGGAGTTTCTATGTGCCCAGAATTCTCTGGGGCTTGTGTTTCCAATGTGGTAGGCCCAAACGGTATTCCAGGTTGCATGTATACATCGTGATTCGCTAGGACCTCGGCTATTCCTGCCTCAAAATCTAGTCCAACTTCAACTTCCAACTCATAATCTTGTTCTTGTTCTTCGGGCTCTGATTCTGGCTCAGCCTCTTTCTCGGGCTCTTCTTTTTGTTCTGGTTCTGACCCGACTTCTTCTTCTGGCTCTTCCTTTGAACCTGGTGTCTCTTGTTCAGACTCTGGCTCCGATTCTTCTTCTGGCTCTTCCTCTAAACCGGGTGCTTCTTGTTTAGACTCAGAATCCCCTACCCTAACTGGGCTGGATGTCTGCGCAGGTTGATTGATTTTGTCCCATAGATTTTTAGAAATTCTCTAGGATAATTCGATTCTTATAGACCTCTTGCGTTTGTGAGGTTTTACCCTTGGACAGGCAATCCTTTTTCTTTTTGAGACAGGGTTTTGCTGACTTGCTTCCGCAATTGCAAAATATTGAATTACAGGGTTCTGTATGCTTTCTAGAGTCATGCTGTAACTGTCCCAAGTCAAGTCGTATTGGACTAGGCTATGACTAATGATCATTCTAATTAGTCCATGGTGACTTACCACCATTTAAGGGTGCCTAGCTTGTCTTATTCTAGTAGCAGTATCGTGCAATAAAGAATTTAAAAGGGATGGAAAATTAATAGCAAGTTTTTGCATTAGAACAACTAGGAGTTTGAGTTGTCGTGGCCTTACCACATCACGACATCCATCACATGTAATGTATTTATGGATGATGCTTGCTAATTCCCTCCATGGTTCTGCAAGAGAAGATGGTTGAAAGCCTTTTCCCTTTCTGACCAGTTGTTCACCTTCGTCTTTAAAGGTCTCCACTACGTCTTGTATCGATACATGTTTTTGTGCCCATGTGGTGCCTTCTGCTGGAAGCCCAGTTACCTCAGCTATTATAGTGTCTGTAACTATAATCCTTCTTCCTTTTACCATGGATTCCCTATTCTGCAAATTCTGTAGAAACTCAGTAGTGATTTCCTCATTTTAGGGTTGAAACCTTGTAAGATAGGATATCCATCCTGCTCGAATCAAAATCACTCTTTCTTTGTCAGAGACTTCTAATACTAACGGTTTACGGCGCATTGTCTTACCTCCCATAGTGTTCAAATTCTTTTTACTTTTTCAAAGGATGAATGTAATGGGAAGATTCAGCAATGCTGAAAAGCAAGGCAATACTGAAAAGCACAGTAATACTGGAAAGTGCAACAATACCAAAAATAAAAACAAATTTGAAAATCACAACAATATTTAAAAGCACAACAGCACAGCGATACTTAGAGTGATAGAACAACAAGTTGTTGAAATAGCTAACTATAGCTGATGTTGTTAAATTTTCACATGCCACATAATCATGGGATATCGTGTTAGTATATGAAATAGTGACAGCACATGCATAATGGAAGTCCTCTCTGTTACACTAAAAAATGTCACCCTGACATTCTTCTGACTGTATGAGCTCATTGACACTCATACTTACCTCCTCTGCAAGTCTTACAACCTTGTTTCCTCATTCCAAGCCCTGAAACATGGAGAAAAAACCCTAAAAAGCTCAAAAACTTTGGGTACGCAGGTAATATTAAGCCTACCTGCATTCCTGGCTAGGGTACGCAGGTAATGTGAAGAGGAAATGCGTTCTAGAACGCATTTTTCTAGTGTTATGCCTGCGGAACCCCTGTAAGATAAAAAAAAGCGCGAAATTAAACTGAAAAAGTTGAATTTTGGTCAATTTTAGAAGGTTCTAGATGAGATTTTTTGGGGATGAGTACGCTTTAGTAAGGTGCATGTATCCCACACCTTAAGGAACTAATCCCTTGATGTGAGGATCCTATCCCTTTGAAGGAGGGTTCTATCCCTTTAAAGGTGGAATCCTAACCTCCTCATCTTCTCTATAAAAGGAGGCATTGAGTAGCCTCAAGGGGTTAAGAAGTTTTTGGAGATTGAGATTTTGGAGATTGAGGATTAGAGTTCAAGCTTTATGTGTGATTGAGTCGAAGTGCTGTTGAGATTTAGTCTTATTTCTGCTGAGATTTTGGGAGGAAAGATCACATACCTCTTTGTGCTCCTGAAGGAAGAGTGCAAGACTTATCAAAGTAGAGGAGACTCCTGCTTCGGACCCCGGGAAGGCCTTTCGAACATCAAGGCTAAGGTTGTAAGGTTCTTCTGTATATTTTAATATTAATACAATCAAGTTTTGTTTTTCTCAATAAATTTTCGTTCGATTGTTTATTTCAATAAGCTGTCGTTTGATCGTTTATTTCATAGATTCCTTGATCACTATGATAGGTATGTTTTATAGTTATTTGTTATACAGGTGCTACTGATATTTTCTTGTTTGTGATTGCAGATCGACAAAAATATTCTTGTTGCGACGGAAGGATTCTTGATGCGACGAAAGCTTTACGACTGCAAATAAGCATTTGGATCTAAGGTAGGATCGACACCTTCATAGCATTTATTTGTAAAATGAATATATTTAGAGAAAGACAAACTTAGTTGTTTGTTTGTTGCTATATTGTCTTCTGACACTAGGGAGATCGGTCTTGTCCGCAAGAACGATTTATCCGGCCAACAAATTGGCGACTCCGCTGGGGAAAGAAACTTGTTGTTTTTGGTTCTCTTTTATTTTGATTTGAGGAAAAGTTTTTCCTGGTTTTTGATTGATGGATATCTGCCTGGGTAGCTTAGTTTTTCTCTGTTTTTGAAAATTTTGAAATCTTTTAAGTTTTTCTTGAACTTTTCTGGGGACCGCACTTTGTTCTTTTGCACAGTGCGGGCAGTTTCGCACTTTCCTTAAGTAAACAGTGCGGGACCGCACCTGTTACTTCTGGAAGCCTGCGGACCCTGTTAAATTTTTTGAAAAACTTTAGATTTCTTTTTTCTAGTTTAGTTTAGATTTAATTTAGGATTCTTAGCATCTACCCAGATCTGTATTTTTTTTGTCAAAAATCTCTTGTTTCTGAATTTATTTCAGCAATTCTTCATCTCATCAATCTCCATTAAGTTAATTGGGTGTTTTGAGTTTTTTTTTTTTTGAGAAATTCTTAATTTGATTTCCTTTGGTCATTAATTGAAGTTTTGTCTCAGTCTTTTCATAGATCATTAAATTGTGTATGAGTGTTAATCGCCTTTGAGTGTTTTTTGACCTTTGGAACTCTCACCCGATTTTCTTGACTTCCACTTGATTGGTTCTTAGATCACATTAGAATCATCTTGTGTTTGAGAATTCTCTTGCATAGATCACATTTGCATAATTAGAATTCTCATTTTCAGAATATGAATGAAAAATGTGCATAGATTACATTTGCATAATTTTCAAGTGAATTGTGCATAGATTACAATTGCATAGTTTACATTCTGAAAAATCAATTGTAGATTTAGATCAGTTTTCTTTGATTTGAATTTAGGTGTTTTTATGCTTGTTTAAAAAAAAAAAACACAAAAATAAAAAATTGTTTTGGGATTGATTTGCATTAGTTTTTCTTGATAAAATTAGTGCATTAGAGAATTTGTTATATTTTCTCTTAGTGATCAATTTTTTCATTGTTGGAAGTGTAATGGAAACTCTCTCCTTACTTTAGTTAGGATTCATCGAATTGAAAAGATTACATTATCATATTCGATTGCATTCAATTTTGGGTCGGGTCATAACACCATTGGTTTCGTATCCATTTACCCTTTTGAGTAATCATAGCCTAAATAACATAGCGCTTAATTAAAATTCATCTAGTAATTTTTACATTTTTAGGGCTCTTTCCACCAACATAGCTTAGGCTAGTGTCTTGGAATAGGTTTTAGTTAACTCTCCAAGACAGTAAAACAAACAAGTAGTCGATCTGCGGTAGGAAAAATTCCAATTGTTGCATATATGCTCTGGGAAGCTCCTCCTAAAGGAGTCAAGCACGAGATCATATCTGAACCAGTGAGGTAATCAATCCTTCCTCATTGGGAACGATAGAAGATATACACGTATTAACAACGGTAAACCTCGGATTGACCATTGTCGAGGAGCCTGGGGTCACTTGTCGGTATACCTTGGATTATGTTAAGGAGCCTTCAAGGGGATTGAGCTTTGATACTCTGCCCTTGCGTGTGTGTCGGATCGTAGACTGTTCCCCCAGGTATATTTGTTTCTGTTGGTAACCTTAGTGGCCATAATATATAGGATTCTTTCCTAAGGTGACGGTGGAGGGAAGATCCCACTGTACCTGGAGTAGACGTCGACTAGACTCACTTGGACTCTCTGGGGGGTTCTCTTCACTCGAGATGGTTTTGTGAAGAAACTTGTGCCAATCTGTTTCATTAAGCAGGTTGTCGGGGTAACTGTTCCAACCGCCCTTTCTATATTAAATTCTACGATGTTGGATTTCATCACCAACTAGTGTTTTTAGTACGGGAAGTCACTGTTTGTGTGTGGTTTGAATCCTAGATTTGATAGCACGTGTTAATTTGTTTGTTTTTACTTTTAGAGACCATAGGTGTGAATTGTGAATTTTAATTGTTAGGTGTGAATTGTGAATTGTTAATTTTAGTTTTAAATTGTTAATAAAATTCACTGAAGTTGAATATAATGGCAACTGTTCTGGAATTTACCAACCAAGGAACCCCTCTTAACGAGATTCCTAGTACTTTTCCTCGCTTTGGAAATGTTGGTCCTCCTTATATGGCTACTTTGTCATTACCTGGATTTACAATAGGTTTACCGATATGGTTATTTTCAACTTCGTTGGCCCCGAATACTCCAATTGTTCCACCTCAACCGGATGCTTCACCTCAACAGAGTTCACCATCTCAACATCACCAACCTTCTATTGACCCTTTACCTTCTTCGCCTAATATTTCTTCCTCCATTTCTTCCTCTTCACTTGGTAAAAGCCTTGACGCTAGTAACCAGGTGGCTAAGAAGAAGAAGAAAGGGAAGAAGAAGAAGAAGCAAGATAAGAAAGAAGTCAACCAACCAACCATGGCTGTAAGTGTTAGTTGTGTTGAGGAAACCTCCAACATGCATCGTAAACCCAAATACCCTTCCAGGCTTTGTAAGGGTGACCACTTCCTTATCAATTGTCCTGGTATTCCGAAGGTCTTGGAAGTATGGTCAGAAAAATCTCATCAACTTTCCATTGATCCATCAACCAGTGATAGTCAGGTTCCTGGGAAAAAGGGTAAAGTTAGGTTTCCTTGTAAGTTATGCAAAGGGAGTCATCAAACTCACATTTTCCCTCACATGGATGAAGCCTCAAAATTTTTGGAAAACCTTACTATTCCACAGCAAGAATTTCCAACTGGTTACCGTAAACTTTCTCCCAACCTACCGTCAACTGACGGAGTGATTGATCTAATTTCAAGTACAGTCAATCCCACTCTTCCATTGGAGAGTGAAACTCATATCACTCAAGTTGATGATCCATTAGTTGATCAAGTGGTCGATTCGATTTCACATTCGGTCGATCCCATTCTCCCTGTAGAGAGTGAACTTCATACCGCTCAGGTTCTTCTTGTTACATCAGATTCTTCTATGCTAGGGGGAATTTCACCTGTTTCTACAGAACCCCCTCCAAGTACTGAGGTCTTTTCCTTTGATTGGAATAGACTAACAGAACCTCGTCTTCCTTCCTCCATCCCTTTCCAAATAATTGTGAAGTTTGGTGGTAGGGACATACACTGCACATAGGTAGATGAAGGTGCTTCTGTTAGTATTTTATCCTCAACTGCTTGGAAAGCTTTGGGTTCCCCTCAGCTTGTGCTTATTACGCAGAATCTGAAAGCTTTTAACAGAACCATTAGTGAACCTTTAGGGATCCTTCCTAAGTTTTCTATTACTTTGGAAGGTAAAACTGTCTGTATTGATCTTATGGTAGTTCGAGGCCCCTTTGATTTCAATTTACTCCTTGGGCGAGACTATGTCTATGCAATGAAAGCTGAATCAGTAGGTAGATTGTAGAGAGTATATTGGTAGATTATAATAAATAGTTTCTGAGGACGGTTATTTTCCTGTGTCAACCTCATTAAAAAATGAATCAGTTGGTCATGAGGATAGTTCCTTCTACTGAGTCAACCTCATTAAAAAATGAATTAGGTATGAGGATAGTTCTTTTCCTGTGTCAACCTCATTAAAAAATGAATCAGTAGGTTATGTAGGTAGATTAGAAATAAGTAGTTGTTGAGGATAGTTCCTTTTACTGTGTCAACCTCGTTAAAAAATGAAACACGTTGCCATGAGCATAGTTCTTTTCCTGTGTCGAGCTCGTTAAAAAATGAAACAAATCCTCCCCTAATTGAGTCAAGTCTTTGAATAGACCTCGTAAATGTTAAGTCATATATTTAGGTCATTTTTTGCGTAATTTTCTTACAGTTTTAGGTCAGGTCTTTCATATGATCTCGTAAATGAACCTTCATTCCATCCAACTATTAATTACCAGCAGTGTATTTAGTTGAATGAAATGAAGCTGGGGGGGATGCGCTCTAGCAGTTACGCTTAGGGGGCATCAAGCACAGTTTTCTTTCTGTTTCAAGCTTGTGCAAAAATGAAACCACTCTGAAGCATAGTTTTTCTCTATTTCAAGCTTTTATAAAAATGAAACCTATCTTGAGTCAATTTCGATTATTTTCAAGACTCGTTAAACTCATGAAAATCCCAAGATGATTTTGCTATCTTTCATTCTCGTAAAACACATGAAAATGCCGAGTTCTTTCCGTCTTTTCCTGCTCGTAAATTAAATTGAAAGTCGGCCGCAAGAGTATATTTTTATCCCTTTTTCGAACTTGTTAAAATTTACAGAAAAAGAGAAACTACTGAGTATACTTTTATCACTTTTTCAAACTTGTTAAAACTTACAGAAAAAGAAAAACCTTGGAGTCCTCTTTCAAGCCCTTTTCAGACTCTCTAAACATGAAAATATTGCCGAGTACTTGATTATTTGAACTCATTAAAGTAAATGAATGATTTTCCTTTCAGTATAAGTTTACCCCTTTTACGGACTGAAATGGACTATTTACGAAAAAGGTATACGTTGACTAATTACGGTCAATAGAGTTCTCTCCCGCATTATTTTATCCTTTTTCGGACTCGAGAGACTAAATTTACGAAAAAGTACACCCATGGAGTCTTCTTAAGTTTTTCTTCTGACTCCCTAAAATTGAAAAACACCGAGTTTCTCCTATATTGGACTCGTTAAAATTTAACAGTAAAGGACCTGTTCAATTTTTAAATAGGAACTAACCACTCCTTCTTAGGGTTCGAATCTTAAACTAAGTTGGACTCATTCGAAGGATGAGCTTATAAACAAGCAAATGTTATCCTCCTCAAGCTTGTCAAAAATAAAGAGGTACTTGCCAGAAATGGTGGGGGAAAAGAGAGAAAAATGAACCTGTTTGTTACATCTTGATTATTCAAAAAATCGTTAACCACTCTTGAACACGACACTTTTTGTCCACCTGGGTTGGGAAATCCTTTGCCTAACAGTTAATCAAACCATATTGAAAGTCTTCAGCCGGTTTCTGGGTATTAGCTTTGGGTCAATTGTTACCAAGCCATCTGCAGTGTCGTTATGTGTTCAAGAGGACAGTTCAAATAAACCATTCATTTGCAAAATATCTGTCATCCATTTTGACTATCCCTGAGTCAGTCCTTGCCAATATATTTTCAAAACTTGATCTATGATTTCGTGTTGTGGGCTTGCCTACGACGGATCACTTTCTATCGACGACAGCTCATTATCTAGGAATTTGATCCAGAAATCGTCAGTTTCTTGAAATCTGCATGCCTCAATGGCAGGTTTCTCGCCTTTGACGACAGGTTGCATTATTGACCTTCGATCGAATGATTCTGTGACATGTTTGACTTCAGCTCATTCATTCACATTTCATGGATTGTACTGGGTACTTTGAGAGCCATTGACATTACTGGTGGTTACTCTCACACTTGTTAACAGTTTACATCATTGAATGGTAATCAAGTGGTTTCCACCATGTTCGACTTCAACACATTTATTCACATGGATAGAATCGTACTAGTTCGAGATGCGGAAATTAAGACCCTGGATCTAGTTTCTACCATCTAGGCTGCGAGGAATTTTGTTATCATTCATACAGTAGACTATTTATAAACAGATGGCTGCGTCCATACTGTGTCTACAAATGTCTATGCTGTGATGTATTCAAAATCATTCCTGTATCAGAACGATTTAAGTTAGTTCTAGATAGTTTTGATCTGAGCATGGGAATGCCTACCTCAGTGATGATATGTATCCATATATATATATATTGCATTGAATGTTTTTACAGGTTCCGACTGGGGTGTCCACAGGATGATCCTTGAAATGATAAAGTACTTCACTCTTCATATATGACAGACTTCATCTTCATTTATTTCAGACTTCGCACTTTAGGGGGCAATCTGTTACACTAAAAAATGTCACCTTGAAATTCTTCTAACTGTATGAGCTAACTGACACTCATACTTACCTCCTCTGCAAGTCTTACAACCTTGGTTCCTCATTCCAAGCCCTGAAACATGGAGAAAAAACCCTAAAAAGCTAAAAAACTTTGGGTACGCAGGTAATATTAAGCCTACCTGCGTTCCTAGCTAGGGTACGTAGGTAATGTGAATATGAAATGTGTTCTAGAATGCATTTTTCCAGTTTTATGCCTGCGGAACCCCTGTAAGATAAAAAAAGCGCGAAATTAAACTGAAAAAGTTGAATTTTGGTCAATTCTAGAAGGTTCTAGATGAGATTTTTTGGGGATGAGTACGCTTTAGTAGGGTGCATGTATCCCACACCTTAAGGAACTAATCCCTTGATGTGAGGAGCCTATCCCTTTGAAGGAGGGTTCTATCCCTTTAAAGGTGGAATCCTAACCTCCTCATCTGTTCTATAAAAGGAGGCATTGAGTAGCCTCAAGGGGTTAAGAAGTTTTTGGAGATTGAGGATTAGAGTTCAAGCTTTATGTGTGATTGAGTTGAAGTGCTATTGAGATTTAGTCTTATTTCTGTTGAGATTTTGGGAGGAAAGATCACATACCTCTTTGTGCTCCTGAAGGAAGAGTGCAAGACTTATCAAAGTAGAGGAGACTCCTGCTTCGGACCCCGGGAAGGCCTTTCGAACATCAAGGCTAAGGTTGTAAGGTTCTTCTGTATATTTTAAGATTAATACAATCAAGTTTTGTTTTTCTCAATAAATTGTCATTCGATTTTTTATTTCAATAAGCTGTCGTTTGATCGTTTATTTCATAGATTCCTTGATCACTATGATAGGTATGTTTTATAATTATTTGTTATACAGGTGCTACTGATATTTTATTGTTTGTGATTGCAGATCGACAAAAAGATTCTTGTTGCGATGGAAGGATTCTTGATGCGACAGAAGCTTTACGACTGCAAAAAAACATTTGGATCTAAGGTAGGATCGACACCTTCATAGCATTTATTTGTAAAACGAATGTATTTAGAGAAAGACAAACTTAGTTGTTTGTTTGTTGCTAGATTTTTTTCTGACACTAGGGAGATCAGTCTTGTCCGCAAGAACGATTTATCCGGCCAACACTCTCCCCCTCTGAAATGAGAGGTTGCCTTCAACCGACTAGAAGGGAAACAACTATTTCGACGACAGGATGTATGGATAAAGAGTATAGCCATAAATGGGTCAGAGTACGTAGATGAATGACAGGACAATAAGAAATATGGATAGTGTAAAAGCATGGTATATAATGATAATGAATGATAAGAGACAAGAAACTTTAGTTGATCATAAGTTAAGTGATAGGAAAGGGAACAAAAATATGTAAAAAAAGGCTTTACTTATGATATTCTGACTGTGTATGATATGATTGAGTAAAAACATAAACGCGTGCATAAAGGTTCAAAGTAGGGAAGTGTTTAGAGGAAATAATCTCTCGAAAAAAAAGATAAATGGGAAGAGGGTATTATAAGAGTTATTGATTGTGGAAATGGAACTTCAATACCATAAGCAGAGCTTTTGCTTCTATCAGGCATCCATAGCCTTGGCAGAGTTTCTTTTTAACCCATGTGAGCCAGGATCCTCAATTTATAATTGAAAAATTTTATTGCTATTCTTGTAGAAGAGACTAGTGTGTTGGCATGGTAACCGGATAACCACACTGCCATTCACCGGGAAGTAGCAAAAGTGAGCAGGCCGGCTCGTGATGAGACCTCCTGTTCCAAGGATATTTTAGCCATCCAATGGACCATAAACCTGGTGTGGTGGCCATAGTGGGAATGTCACATTGCTACATCCTTATGAACATGGTAGGCTGGCTCTCAATGAGACCCCCTATCCTCTGTTTGTAGATTAGTTATCATTACATATTTTTATGATAAATAGAGGGAGGCTCAGTACTCCTTAAGAGTAGGGATGGTGTAAGAAGTTGAAACATGTCAATAATAAGAAAAATTATACCCATAATCCCATTGATAATAGATAGAGAGAATTATAACCAGGAAAAGTAGAACCAGCATGGTAAATATGATCAATCAGTATCATATATAGTAGAATCTAGTACAGTAAAGTAAAATATAAATAATTGTGTTCCTTTCAATTGTTTGAAGCCTATCATTAAGAAGTTGTCTTTGTCAAAGATCATAATGTTAAAAATAGTTACCTGCTTTAATAAAATCCATAATTCTTTGTCCGCATGAAGGTACTATACTGCAGGCCATAAAAGGAATCAAAGAAATGAAGCTGAAAAAATGAACTAGAAGTGTTTGAGAAATATATAACAAGGGTGTTGTTCAAAACACACAAAAAAAATGCAAGAAAAACAAAAGAGAGTGTTGTTCCAAATATGGAACAACAAAACCAAAAAGTGTTGTTCCGAAGAGGGAACAACAAAATCAAAAAGTGAAATTCCGAAGAGGGAACAACAAAATCAAAAAGTGTTGTTCTGAAGAGGGAACATCAAAATCAAAAAGTGATGTTTCGAAGAGGGAACAACAAAATGAAAAAGTGTTGTTCCGAAGAGGGAACAAGAAAATAAAAAAGTGCTCTTTCGAAGAGGGAACAACAAAACAAAAAGTGTTGTTCCAAAGAGGGAACAACAAAATAAAAAAGTGTTGTTCTGAAGAGGGAAAAACAAACCCAAAAAGTGTTGTTCCGAAGAGGGAACATCAAAACCAAAAAGTATTGTTTCGAAGAGGGAACAACAAAACGAAAAAGTGTTGTTTCGAAGAGGGAACAACAAAATCAAAAAGTATTGTTCCGAAGAGGGAACAACAAACCCAAAAGGTGTTGTTATGAAGAGGGAACAACAAAGCCAAAAAGTGTTGTTCTGAAGAGGGAACAACAAAATCAAAAAGTGCTTTCTGAAGATGGAACAGAAAAATCAAAAAGTGTTGTTCTGAAGAGGGAACAACAAAACAGGAAAAAAAAAATATTAAATCGGCAATGTTATTTACAAAAGAAAAAAATTAATTTCTACAAATATGAAGCTGCAAAAGGATTATCTTCTGCAGCTAAAACTTGCATGGTGGAGTCTTTGTGTATCTGTTGACAAAAATATTCTCTTGTAAGCGGTCTTTGGTAGAGGCGCACCCGATTCCCATTTTCTTTAAAGGAACAATCATACCCATCAATGGTGGTTAACGTAAGAGTGCCATTGTCATGTACTTCCTTTATTTCATAAGGACCTAACCACCTAGTCTGCAGTTTGCCAGGGAAGTCTTGAAACCTGGAATCATAGAGAAGTGCCCAGTCACCCTCATGAAATGTCTTTTTGTTAATAAGAGAATAGTGCCATTTGGCTCTTTGTTGTTGAATGAGTGCAGTATGCTGCAGAGCCGAAAGCCAAATTTCATCCAATTCATTTATTTGTTGCAATCTATTAATCTGGGCTTCATTTAAATCTAGTCCCACTTCTTGGGCTGTCCTTAGTGTTTGTGTCTCAAATTCTATGGGAAAAATAGGTTCCTTACCAAATACCAGTTGATATGGGGAGTATCCAGTAGTATTCCTCCAAGTTGTGTGATATGCTCACAAGGCTTCTGGTAGTCGAGTAGCCCAGTATCGTCTGTGCGATGAGACTGTCTTCGTTAGAATAGCTTCAATTACTTTGTTGGTGCTTTCTACCTGCCCGTTTTCTTGCGGGTGATATGGAGAGGTAATTCTGTGAATACCATGATGATTTTTTAGCATATCAGCAATCTTGTGGCCTATGAATTGTGGCCCTCCATCAGTGATTACTTCTTTGGGTAACCCATATCGTATGAAAATTTCGAAAAGAAATTTTATCACAGTTTCTTCTGTGGCTCTAGGTAATGCTACCGCTTCCACCCAATTAGTTACGTATTCTGTTGCAACCAATATATATGGTTTTTGGTTGGGTGATGGGTTGATTGGCCCAACAAAATCTAATGCCCAACGCTCAAAAGGTTCTATGACCAGCTGTAGATGTAGGGGCATCTCATCAAATTGGCCAGGGCGACCCATCCTTTGAAAACTATCGCAGGCCTGAACAAATTTTTTAGCATATTTAAAAATCGTGGGCCAGTAGTAGTCCATTTGTAAAATTTTATGTCCAGTTCTGCAGTCTACAAAATGTCCACCGCAAGGTCCATCATGGCAGGCTTTTAAGATATCATAAATTTCATCTTCCCTGATACACCTGTGGATGTGCATATCGCCCCTTGTGTGAAAAAGGTATCCTCCAATCCAGGAGAACCAAGTGCTGCGCTGTACTATTGATTTCCTTTCTCTGGGTGTCAGATGTTTAGGTATTTTTCCCACTACTAAATAATTCACCACATCTGCGTACCATGGTGTTTTCACGGTTACAACAAACAGGTGTTCATCTGGAAATTGATCCTCTACTGATACTGCATCATCCGTTCTTGGCACTCGGGAGAGGAAATCTGCCACAAGGTTTTCCTTCCCTGGTTTATCCCTTATAGTTACATCAAATTCCTGCAAAAGTAGCAACCAACATGCCACTCTTCCATTCGTAATGGGTTTATTAGCTAAGTATTTAATAGCAGAGTGATCAGTATACAAAATTACAGGGTATCGAGTTATATAGTGTCTGAATTTTTTAATAGCATAAATAAAAGCTAAAAATCCTTCTCTGTTACTTTGTAATTCAATTCAGCAGGGGTTAAATTTTTGCTAATGTAATATATAGTGTAGGGTTTCTTGTCTTCTTCTTGTCCAAGAACTGCTCCAATGGCTGTGTCTAATGCATATGATGAAATCTGGAATGGTATATCCCAGTTTAGACCTCATAATACCGGTGCTGTTGATACTGGCCGTTTTAAATTTGTAAAGGTAGTATCACATTTTTCAGTCCATATGAAATCACTATTTCCTGTTAACGCATATAATGGTGCAGAAATATGTGAAAAATTATTGATAAATATATGAAAATATCCAGCAAATCCTAGAAAACTACGTACCTCTGTTTGATTGCAGGGAGTAGCTAATAAGAGAATTACCTGTATTTTGTTGGATCTACCTGAATTCCAGTTGTTGAAATTTAATGACTCAAGATCAGGCCTTCTGTCATCATCACATGGCACTTATCGTGACTTAAACTTAGGCTGGTAGCAATACACTGTTCCAAAACTTTTTCCAATGTCTATAATGCTTGCTCAAATTCATCTCCATAGGGTATGAAATCATCCATGTATACTTCCAATCCTTCATTTATCAACTCAGAAAAAATACTGAGTATGGCTCTTTGGAATGTGGCAGGTGCATAGACAATCCAAAAGGTAATACCCTATAGGTGAATGTTCCCCACAGAAAGGTAAAGGTGGTCTTATCCTAGTCTTCAGGAGCAATCTGAATTTGGTTGTAGCCACTGAAGCCATCCAGGAAAGAGAAAAATTTCTTCCCTACCAGTGTATCTAGGACCTGATCAATAAATGGAAGGGGAAAGTGGTCTTTTTGCATTGCCTTGTTGATTTCTCTATAGTCAACACATATTCACCATTTCCCATTATTTTTGGGAACCACAACTACTGGAGAAACCCATTTACTGTCAGATATAGGATAGATAAAATTCACATCTAACAGTTTTTGAAGCTTTTCTTTAACAATATCTTTTAGGTGAGGATTTAATCCACCCTGAGGTTTTCGAATGGTTTTTGCATCCTTTTCAATGTAGATATGATGCATGCATAGCTGAGGGTCAATCCCTTTCATATCTGAGTAATCCCAAGCAAAAGCCCCTTTATTTTTCTTAAGGACTTGAATAAGTTTTTGTTGCTGGTCATTACTTAAATTACTGTTAATGTTCAGAATCTTCCCTGGCTCAATTTCGATAGGTTTTCTACTATAAATAGTGGTTGTTGGTATTGTTTGATCATGGATATCTCTCAGGGGATATTCTTCAATTTCGTTGTCAAGGACTACTTTAATTATATGACATTTCGAACTTAATACTGTGGTAGGATGATTGATAAAAGTATTAATGACACCGTCTTCAGTTTGGTTTTTAAATTCAAGGGCATCTACCATAGTCCATGGTGACCGAATATTTTCTGTTAAGTATGTTGCAGGTTGCTTCTTGGTTTTCATTATAGTCAAACTTGGTTGAGCAGGAGGGTATAAAGCTAAAATTTTCACATCATTCCCCCTGGTTATAGTCATACTGCATGTTCGGAAGCTAATATAAGAATTAGCAGTCACTAGCCAAGGCCTTCCTAATATTAAGGGATGTCCATATAGCTGGTTCCTAGGATTAATAATAAAGAAATCCATTGGATATTCCCAAGTGTCAACAGAGACCATCACATCTTGTAATGTTCCCTCGGGTCTAGTGACTGAGCGGTCAGCTAGTTCCAGTAAGGTAGTTGTTCATTCCAAAGCTATGATACCAAGAATGTCACAAGTTGTAGTTGTGAGAATATTAATGGCTGCCCCTAAGTCGACTAAAGCATTGGGAAAAGAACGACCATTTATATGAACTGTGAAAATGGGGTTTCTGGGATCTTCATACTTTACAGGAGTCTCTTTGCCTAGTAATAAATCAGACAAAGTCCCGACAACATGGACAGTAGGGGTTGTTTTTGTTTTCCTCACAAAATTATTTATACACAACTCTTTGATAGTTTTGGCATATATTGGAATGTCTTGGATAGCCTGGAGGAGAGGTATTTTTATACAAATATTCTTAAGTTCACCCAGAAGATCAAAGTGAAGAGATTCAATTGGGCGTGGTATCAACAATCTTTCTGGGAATGGGGGGGAAGTGGCTACGATTTGTTCAGGATTTTTTTGTCTGACTGTATCTTCCCCTTGTTTTTTTCTTGATCATATACAGTCAAAGGCTTATTTGTGTGTGGTTCTTCCAGTTGCAATTCTTTATCCTCATCTAGAGATTATGCGTCCAGATCTCAACTTAAGCTCATTACATTCTTTCAACTCATCTTCAGAGTCCAGACCCTCAATGATTTGCATTGACTGGAATGGTTTGTTATTTGGATTTGGGATGTGTTGAGCTGGAATTTGCGGTCGTATATTAGATTGAGGATTCTGCTGCAACGTGTAAGGTGTTGGTAAAGTTGGTTGAGATAGAGGAACTGTCCCCATAGGCTGGTTTGTAGATATTTTCCAATTTGATTGCCAGTTCTGATTTTGTGAGGTGGAAGGGGGCCATTGGGAGGGATAAGGGATGTTTTGCCAGAATGGTGGTGGATAAGGGAAATTTGGCCAATTATTATTTGGATTTTATTGATTGGGCCATGGTGGCATAAAATTGTTTTGAGGTGACAAAAAAGGTGGCTGATTCTGCCATGTTGCCCCTGAATATTGCTGAGAATTATATTGCGAGAAAGGAAAAAATGAAGATGGATTGGTAGGCATACCTATCTGACGTGCTTGCCATTGGCGATGCTGGTTCAATGGATATACTGGTTCCATTTCTTCTTCTACTTCCTTAAAAATTGCTTTCAATCCTGGGAGTGATGGGCAGCTTTACGTGGCGTGCTCTTACTGCATATGGCGCATGTTCGTATCGTATCTAGGGGGCATTATTTATGACTGTGCTTCTGTCTGCAACGAGGGTATAAAATAGCCAAAGTTTTTTCTTCTATAGCCTGATTTTGCTTAGCTTGCATGGTATCCAATTGTGTTTCCATCGTCCCCAGGATATCAGTCTTGAAATCTTCCAGCAGATTGCCGATTTCACTTCGTGTAATGCTTCCTCCTAAGGCTTTGTTGTCTCTAGAGCTTGCATCACATTTGACTGGTTTCAGCCTTGTACTGCCCCTAGAACACTTAATGCACAAACCTATAATATTGTTATAGCTTTCTTGATAAATGTCACCTTTACCCATTATGTTTAATGTCTCTACCCATTGGTCTTTCATACCTCTAATCAGCGTGGTTTTTAAAACATTATCAGGCAAATTTGTATAAGGAGACCTTTACAGATTATATTGGAAAAGTTCTACATATTCTTCCAGAGTCTCGCTAGGCTTGGCTAACATTTGAAAAAATTCAACTTTTAATTCTCTAGTTCTGCAATAATCTTGATATTTTTTAAGGAAAGATGTTTTCATTTGGTCCCGATCATTGATGGTGCCTCCACCGAGTCCCATGAACCAATGCAGAGTTTCTCCCTTCAAAGTAGAGGGGAATAGCTTTAGCTTCTGGGGGTAGGTAGTGTAATCATAACCCCTGCATAAAACATCAAACTCGAAAAGGAATGCATCGGGATATTCTGAAGTTAGCCCATGAAAGGTAGGAATATTATGTAATGGGATAGCCTTCATGGGGGCATTGATAGTTGTGTCAACAATAGGGTATTGCAATTTAGAAGTTTTAGGTTGTTGGTTATGAGCCATTTGGTAAAAAATATGCCAGTATTCTTCAGGGATCTTCGGAGATGGAGAGTTATTCCTAGGATGTCTATAAGATGCTGGAATAGTTCTAACAACACTACTTTGATCTGGGATACTAGGTGTCCTTTGTTTAGTCACTACATCAGGAGATCTAGGTTCTGATAATTTAATTTCAAAACTTCCTATTTCTCCTTCTCCTTCACGGAGGTTGCAATAATTTACTTCTTGTGAAGGGCGAGTTTGTGAATTCTCAGTATCTTTAAAAATTTGTTCAATCCCTTTAGTCTTACTTTGAATCTCAGCTTTAGCTACAAATGGTGGTCCCGCAGCTCGAAGGGAGTCAATAGGACGTCTGGAAGCAACAATTCAGGGTCCTACAAATGACTGAGACTCAACTTTTCTTAAGATTTCATTGATAAAAGTTGATCGTCCAAGGGTCACCGATCCCTTAGGTTTTTCAGGTTTAGAGGGAGGAATTTTGTCTTTTTCAGGTCTTTCCCTCTTAGTCATTCATGCAAAAATACAAACATTCATCCCTACTTTAAATTCTCAAGAAATTCTACTAGAAAGAGGGTGGATGAGCAAGCATTTTACTCATTCTTTACTCAGGTTCTTACCTTCCGTTTTTAATAACCAATTCTCCCTCAGCAGAAGAAAAAAAACATCAATCAGACATTACTCAGAGTAGCAACAGTTTATGCCTTAAGTAATCAAAACCAATTCTGTTAACAAACAACTAATAAATTGGAAATGCGTACGTAGAGGAACAAATACAGAAATCTAAATCATCAAAAGCAATTCACTGTAAAGTAGAAAAGCATAATATACTTGCAGTAAATGGAAAGGTATAGCACAAAGAATAGTAGTGAAATTCACCAGAGACTGGGCCCTTAGCCACCAGTGAGCACTTCTTAGTTACTCCAGAACAACCAAATGAACAACAACGCAAACTATGTATTAATCATCGCAATCATTACAATACAAATCTGTCTTTCAGAACTACATTCTATTCATTGTCAAATGATACACAAATGAAAGATACATGACACAATACATGATATAGTCTGATTTACATTCTCCGCTTTCTCCTATGTCATCATATTATCTCCCCGTCTTCGTATTCTTCTCATTCTTTTATAAATAAAGAAAAGGCAAATGCGATCCCTCAATATCAGGGGATCTTGAGGGATTCACAACAGATTACTATTTTGAACAGTTGGTCGTTCTTCTTTGATTCGTATCCTGATTTGGCCACGCCTTCTTTTCCCTCGATTAGATCCTGTTGTTCCTATTTGGGAACAGCTATTGTTTTATCTTTTATTTTCATCATAAAAGAAATGGGAATTAGTTTGGATGGTTAAACCATATCAAGACTACTTTATTCATTTTTTGTCAAAATCCATTCATGATATTATTATATTGTAGCACGGAAATGGATGAAGAAGAGGAAAAAGGATAGTATTTGAGAGTAAATACATACCTATTGTAAGGCTTAACAGTAGAGAGAGTTTTACAACAAAATGGAGGCATATTTGAGCATGGAAAGAGTCTAGTTAGAGGTTTTCCAGCCTTCCAGTTTCATTTGTAGTAGTTTTTACTTCAATAGAGCAACTATTTTTAGCCTTTTCTCAATGTTCTTATGAGAGAATCCCTTTTCAACACTTCATTGTGAAGTAGTTGTATGTTTATGATTTTTTTTAGGTGGAGTACAAGGACCTATTGTGAAAGAGTCATTTTGATGTTTCCATATTCATGACTTGTTGTAGGGAGTCATATTTTTAAGTGAGAATTATTTGTAGGAGAATGTTTCTTTGTAGGAAAAATAAGCCACTCCAGAGTCAATAATTTGTAATGTGCTCATATTTTGGTGAAATCAATGTAGCGGTCTATCCATTGGAGCAAGGCCTGAAGACGTAGCCCTGGAGGGGTGAACTCTGTTATCACTTGCTAGTTTTGTCTCTTTATGATTGTGATATTGAGTTGCATATGAAATTACTTCACTTTTGAGTTCATGAGAAAACTTAATTCATCATCTTTGAAGAGGTTGTGAAACTAATTTACATTTTAAATACCCAAATTTATCAGGCTTGAAAAGTGTCAGAGGACGGTCGAAGTTTTCTTCTATTTTTAGATCACACAGTATCATAATAGGTTATAAAAATATTTCAAGTATGGGAAAGAAACTAAAATGTGAACGGCTCAAGGATTTTGAGGATATTAATCTATCTCTTCGAATGGAGAATGTCTAGCTAAGGAGATAGCTTGAAGTTGAAAAGGAGGAGAAAAATACAATGCACATGCAGTTGCAGCATATAGTGGAGGAAAAAACTGGTGAGTGCTTTGTCCCAGAAGTAGCAAAAAATCCCTCAAAGATGAAACATATTTGTGGGCATGTTCCATACATAGGACATGGACCCTATGTTGACAATGATGCTTGTGATTTTTTCCAACATCTAAAATATTCTCCCTATGTGCTAGTTGGTAAAAGTGGTTGGCTAGAGACATCACCCACTTCTTCATCAACATGTGAAACAAAAAATACGGGTGGTTGGCCAAAGGAGGTAATTAGTATTTCTAGTTCTAATCCTTCAGTTAATGTTTATAAAAGATGTTTGCATCTTTTGAAAAGCATACCAAGGGTATTTTTATGAAGCTCTTAACTCAGATGGGTTATGATGGAAGAGGCCTCAAATTCAATGGCCAAGGCATCAATAATCCTATCTAAGTGAATGAATGACCATGAAGGGTTGGGTTATGTCCATGAAGAAATTGGAGGGCACTCCAAAATTTTTGAGACAAAGAATCGTAAGGTATGGAGTCCATGCCAAATGGGCTCCTACAAAGTGATGTTAAAACACAACATTATGGTAGTGATAATGAAAAATTGTCTCCAAAAAGAGATGAATGTTCCAAATGACATGCCAAGTCTAGTTATCCTCATGAAAGTCACAACCCAAAAGACATGTATAAGCATTATGGGGATTCTAGAAATGTTTGTGCTTATGATAATTTATGGGAATTTTTGCGCTGTACATTTTGTGATATGTTTGACCATTGCTTGGCTGATTGTGAGGAACGTAAGGTGATGGTAAAAAAAATGGATCAAATCCTTGGGACAAGATATGAGGAACCTCTCCCAGGTATAAATACTTCCTTATCAATGGGAAAGTGTAAGCATTTTTGTACTCATTATAGCATGAATGGGAACCAAATTGAAAAGTGTTCGAAAATCCATCCAGAACTTCGTCCCAAGAAGAATAAAGAGGTAAAGCGATCCCTTGAAAGAGGAGTGACAGGTGGAAAAATGGAAACTGATGTATTTCCTAAAGCATCCTTTGAATCAAAGCAGGTGCAAAAAGAGAAACCATAAACTTGGTCATGAAAATAATGGGTAGTCTATTTTGGACAATTAGATTTCTTTGTAAATTGTAATTACTTTTTGTATATTCTCGTTTGGGTACTTTGGAAAGTGAATTCATATACAAATCACTTATGTGAAATAATTTTATCTTTGAAATGTTATGCTATTTTGTCTTGATGATGAGTCAAATCGGATGGGACTTTTGGGATGAGCATTTGTATTTCATTCAATATGTCTACAATTTTGTCAAGAAGTCACCTATACAAGTATTTCTATGTGAAGCTTGTTTGTGAATTTGATATTTGGTAAATATTATGTAGAAGATTACCATAATAATGTGGAAAAAGCCAAGCATTCCATTGATAAAATGGAACTAGTACATCAAAGAGTGCAAGTGCAGCTTGAGGAAAATAAATAAAAATGTAAATCAATGCATGCCAAGAATTGAGTTACTTATGATTTTCAGGTGGAAGATCTTTTTTTTTTCAGCAAAGAAATAATTCAAGGTGAATTTTGTTTGAGCTAAAGAAATATGGTCTTGAAGAGAATGTTCAGATTCCATCCAATGAAAATTTTGTTCCTGAATGTTTAAGAGAATTGTAGCAAACCATAATTCTTGTGAGGAGGATAAGGATTTCATGCAGAGGTGATGTGGAGTACCTTGAATGAGGCTCGAAGGCATTAATTCAAGCAGAGAAAGAAGGATTGAGATCAAGAAATTAAAGAAATTATATCCTCACTATTTTTCTAAGTGAAGATAAAATTTTGGAGGTCAAAAAGTTTCTAATGGGGAGGTATGATATGGAGATAAAAAATAGGCTAAAAAATGAAAGTGCTCAAAATATCCTTATATGAGAATCAAATAGTAGTGTTAATCATCTTGATTCCAACACCTCTTGAATCACCTAAATCTGACGTCGTATTCTCAAGTTATTGCATTTTGAAGTTTTTTCCCAACAACTAAAAGGTCAACAACAAGGTTGACTAGGCTGCTGATTGGGCAGACCGTACAACTAATGTCATGTTTATATCATCATGTTGATTGGGCATATGATGGATAGGAGGAAAAATCTTGACTCAACATGTGTTAGTTCTGTACTGGGGTAGGTGGCACAATTTCATTGGTTGGTTTGGTTGTGATGTGGTCCAATTATGAGGCACCACATGGTCCTCTGTGATTGGTCAAAAATTTTATATAAGGGCCTCAGCAGTGTTTGGCCCCTATATCTCTGAAAGACCAACCTTACCATTGCACCATCGCATTATTTCTTAACTAATATAGGTTGATGATTATATTTTAATTAGACATGGTTTGACATTTGGGGGAAGGGGACATGCAATTAGCCTTGGCCCCTGGTCTTATTGGCACCATATGTCCACGACAGAAGGGAGTGGGGTGGGGCGGTTAGGCCCTGACCCCAGGTCTCATGCACTACCCTCACGACCATCCGATGGATACTATGGTAGAGAGGTCAGGATCACGATTACAAATCTACAACTATTGTCTAACATAGCGGAGGGCCAAAACTGGAGGGGATGGCATGTGGCCTAGCCCCTGGCCATATGACATGCACATGACAACACATCAGAGCCAAAGCTAGTGACGGTGGGTGGTTAGCCTTGACCCTAGAACATATTTAATTCCACGTGACCATATGCTGAGATAGAGAGAGCTTAGCCAAGGGAGTGGATAGTAAGCCCCGACCCCTGTCCACATGTTGCAATGTGACCTTATTTTGGTGCTTAAGGGGGTTATTGGCGGAATTAAAGAGGTGAAAAATCACACCTTTTGCGGAAAGAATCCCACCGGTCTGAGGTGAATTTGTTTCTTGATAGACTATGTAAAGGTGGAATTCGTAGAAGAATTAGTAGATTTTTCCAATTTGCAGGACATGTAGTAGATCTTGGTTCCAAGAGGCATATATTGCTTAGGTTTTAACCTTTTTGAGCTCAAGAAGAGCTTATATAGGAATTTTTTAGTATCATGAACTCAAAGTAAACTTTTGATTTTTTATTTGAGAAATGTATGATGAAATTTTTGTAGAGTCAAGTCCTTTAGTGTTAGAAACAAAGAGAGTTTTGCAACAAGATGAAGGCATATTTGAGTATGGAAAGAGCCTAGTTAGAGGTTTTCCAACCTTCCAGTTTCATCTGTGGTAACTGTTACTTCAATATGGAAGCTATTTTTAGTTTTTTTTCAATTTTTTATGAGAGAAGACATTTTTAACACTTAATTGTGAAGTAGTTGTACATTTATGCTTTTGACTTCAGGTGGATTATAAGACCTATTGTGAAAGAGTCCTTATTTTGTTGCCATATTCATGAATTTTTTTAGGGAGTTATATTTTTGAATGATAATTCTTCGTAGGACAAAAAAGCCACTCCATAGTCAAGAATTTTTAATGTGCTCACTTGCTGTTGAAATCAATATAATGGTCTAACCATTGGAGCAAGGCCCGTAATGTAGCTGAGGAGGGGTGAACTCCATTATCACTTGTTGGCTTTTTCTCTTCATGATTGTCATCCTAAGTTGCATATGAATCTTTTTCACATTTAAGTTCATGTGAGAACTTAATTGATCATATTTGAAGAGGATGTGAAACTAATTTTACATTTTAAAGATCCCAATTTATCAGGCTTGCAAAGTGTCATAGGACGATCAAAGTTTTCTTCAATTTCCAGATCCCTATGCCATTGGAACAGGAGGATTAGTCCCTAGTTCATTGGAATATAAATAAATGAGAAGAACCTGAGCAGTATGAAGTTAAATCTCTATGGGAAAGGTACAATCAAATGAAGGTGGAATCAAGTCAACCATCTTCTTTACCAGTGGTTGGTCAGGAACAGACTCATGGGATTCACATCCAGAGAGAGTGGGATTGAATGGAGATAGATTTTGATCAATCACTTCGTCAACTATGTAGCGACCAACCCTATATTTTACTAGATGAGCGCTAGGCTTTATTTTTTATTTTATTTTTTTAACCACAGTAACTAGGAATTTAAACCATAATCATACAAGTTTGAAACTCAGTAAAATTAAATCACTTATATCAAAGTCCATAAATTTAACTCCATAACACATACATCTATTTAACTGGTTGATTATAGGCACAATGAAATCATCATAAATAAAAACAATATAACTAACACATGTATTGTTCACCCTTAGATGAGAACCAAACTTGACTTGCCGCTACTTGAGCTCCTTTGTTGTCATCTACCTCCAAGCCTAAATGTTGTCATGCTTAATCCGAATTTAATGACCCACCGGTTAACCTCCCAGCCTACTCCTTGGGTACTCTCCTTCCCCGCGGACCCCCGAGATGCAATGGGGTTGTACAATGAAGGAATGTGCTAGCTGATAGAGGTGAGCCCCTCTTGGCTCAAGAGTCCTCTCTCTATAATACTCTATCCCACCAAACTCAACTATAGCTCATAACCACTCAAAATGACATAATCTCCTCCATCCAATAATAGGGTAAACAAAAGGTCCTTTTCCCTTCCATTTCCCTTTCTTTTATAGAAGGCTTCATAGGTGACACTTGAAATTTCATGCATAAATAATTATTTTTTTTACTACCCAAAATTTGATTATCCAGCCACCCATGTGTCACCCTCTCATCAAGACTCTCCAAAAATAATTTACTTAATTATTCATTTAAAAATAGTATTTTCCTCAACCCAACAAGGTTTCCTATTTCTTCTCCTACTTGTCTCTTGATTCCCCCTTTTTACTCCTTAATTTGTGTTTATTACTGAAGTTAATTGATAATTCTCAGATTTGGTCCCCTAACTACCTCAATTTTCCTTTTTGATGAATATTCTTATGTTGGCTTTTGCCACATGGAAGTTCTCTAAATTTCTCAATTTTTAATTTAGTAATCTTATTTTAATTCACCACCCTCTTCTCTTAATGAAGTTTTTACTAATTCTTATACTTAACTCTATGTCCCTCTTTCCCCCTTTTGCCTAATTAAGTCTTATGTACTTAATATTTTGTTTTAACATGGAAAGGGTAGAGTTATTATGGTAAAATATTTTATCTCTTCCTATTCCTCCCTTACCCTAAGTTCTATTCTTGATTTAATTCCTTTGGTTCTAACATCATATGTCACTTGATATGAATTAGTTGGATTTTCCCATATTGATTATATTTATTAGCTTCTTTAATGATGTCGAGGGTGTCAAGCTTGGTCATGCCCTTCAAGAACTTTCATTCGAAGTTCCAAGGATGCCATGCCTAAGAATTTATTTTTGATGCCAAGGGTGCCAAGTCGATCGTGCCCTTCAAGAATTTCTCTTGAAATTCCAAGGGTGCCACACCACTTTCCCTTCAAGTATCCAGTGGTTACGAGGGGAAATTATATGTGCAATGACAGAGAACCCTATCATCTCGTATGTTGCCTGCTATAGTGAGACTAATGGTGCTGCGGATCAAGGAATCCACCTTGATGTGCACCCTCCAGAAAAGCCTCGTGAGCGAACCAAATTTGGGACCTGCCCTCACGACATCGTGATCTTCAAGGCGAAGGTATTTAGACCTTTCCAGCCTAAGTCACGGCGGGAGTGCTAGTGGGTGAGATCAGGAACACTGTTCTACCCCTCCCATGTTGTTCCATCCAATTGTACAACCCCATCACCCATATGTGAGTCATTTAGCCAAGCAACTAACATGCTCCTGCAACCACTGAAATATCATCAGAGTATATATATATATATATATATATATATATATATATATATATACATATAACAAGTTTCAAACTGAACTTAGAATTTCAAAGACAAAATGTTAAGTTCTATCAAACCAGATGTTATCCACTCATCATATGCGAGTGCCTCTGGTGGTTTCCTGTCATACTCAATAATCATCAGTAGCAAAATTCTCAGTGTTAGTCATTATCATAATAGAAAACATCATCATGACCTAGTCATTCACATCATTGTTTATTTTGAATCAGAACTAATGTAAGTAGCTACATATGGGACACATCCATCATGTTTATCATAATCATAACATCAATGGTAAATTAACATATCCATCGAAGGCATTATCATCGTAACATCAATAGAAAAAATATCTATCCATAAAATCTATCATCACCATGATATCAATAGAGAACCTGCATATCCATTAATGCTACAATCATATCAATAAAGAACATGCACATCCATAAATGCTATCATCATCATAGTATCAATAAAGACAAACATAACCATCACATCCACTAATAATAGATTCATGTGTCTGGATCCTCAACCTGAGGTCCTCAAAGAATAGAGTGCGGGTCTTAGGGCTAAATAATGTTAAAATTCATATCACTGTCAGTCAACTAGAGTAGGGCACTACATACACCCCCTCTTAATAGTGGACTTCGTCTCGAAGTCCTTGGAATAGATAAGGAAAATGGTGATGCATCTCTTCAACATCCTCCCAAGTGGCTGAACTAGGACTGTAATTGTCCCACTGGACCTTAACCTGGTCCAATAATTGTCATCTAAGCTGCAAAGTTCGTTGGTCCAATATGCAAACTGGTTCGACCATCACCTTGCCCTCATCCGAAACCTGCAAGTGACCTAATTCAATAACATGTGATGGATCTGGAATATAATGACGAAAAACATAAACATGAAACACATTATGAATACATGCTAGGGATGGAGTTAATGCAAGTATATATGCTACCAACCCTTTTCTTTCTAAAACCTCAAAAGGTCACACAAACCATGGAGACAATTTTTCTCCCTTTCCAAATCTTATAGAGCTCTTTTGGGGCCTTGCTCTCAGAAACACCCTATCTCCCACTTCATAACTTCGGTCTATTCGATGAGAGTCAGCATAACTCTTTTGTCGATCTTGTGCTTCTTTTAGCCTCCCTTTAATCATAGTCATTTGTTCTTCCATCTCTTGCACCACTTCTGGCCCTACTAATACTCAGTCCTCTAGTCGGTCCCAACTAAGAGGTGTTTTGCATGGTCTTCCATACAAGAACTCAAATGGTGCCATCTTGATGGAACTTTGATAATTGTTATTGTAAGCAAATTCCAACAAAGGTAAAAATTCCTCCCATTTCTTTTGTTGGTCCATCACATACATTCGAAGCATGTCTTCAAGGATTTGATTAGTCCTCTCTGTCTGACCATCTGTCTCAGGGTGGTATGTAGTGCTGATGTAGTGCTGAAGTTCAATTGGGTTCCTAAGGCTTCTTGGAAACTGGTCCAAAACATTCCTGTAAACACTGCTCCCCTATCTGATATGATCTTCCTAGGAATTCCATGTAATCTTACAATCTCATCAATAAAAACTCTTTCTATCTCTGGTGCCTTATATGTAGTCTTAACTGGTATAAAATGGGCACTCTTGGTCAATGTGTCCACCACTACAAATATGGAATCATGTTTTCTTGAGGTCATTGGTGGTCCCACAATGAAGTCCATTGATATAAATTCCCATTTAGATTCTGGTATCTCATGGGGTTGCAATAACCCTGCTGGATGTCAGTGTTCAGATTTTAATCACTGACACTCTAAGCATCTTTCTACAAAGTTTACAATGTCCTTCTTAATTCCTTTCCAAAAGAAAAGTGGTTTCAGGTCTGCATTCATCTTCATAACACTAGGGTGTGCCATGTATACTGCACGATGTGCTTCATTCAAGATCAACTGACATATATCTTCATTTGGTGGCACATATATCCTTCCTCGGAATCGTAGAAGTCCATCACCATCAAGGGAGTATTTTTCATATTTTGGGATTCTCATTTCGTCCTCCCTCAAACTCTTGCTAACCTCCTTGTACCAGGTGTCCTTAAATTGCAAGTCAAGCAACTTGTCCCTTAAGTTTGTCTTTAAGGGAATCACTGAAAATATTTGAGGCCTCCTACTTAAAGCATCAGCCACCTTATTTACTGTTCCTTTTATGTAAGTAATATCAAAATCATATTCACTGATAAGCTCAGACCATCTTCTTTGCCTTGTATTTAAGTGGTCCTGAGTGAATATGTGTTGTTACCCACAATGGTCAGTTCTATGTTCAAACTTCTATCCTAGAAGGTAGTGTCTCCAAATATTTAGTGCATAAATAATTGCTGCCATTTCTAGATCATGGGTTGCGTAGTTCTCTTCGTGGGTTCTAAGTTTTCTTGATGCATATGCTATTACTCTTTCCTCCTGCATCAATAAACAACCCAACCCTTGCTTGGAGGCATCAGTGCAAACCAAAAATTCTTGTTCCATATCTAGCACTTTCAAAATTGGTGCCGTCGTTAACAATACTTTCAACCTTTGGAATGCCTCTTCACATTTTTCAGTCCAAATTAATTTCTTGTTCTTTCTTTGGAGTTCGGTAATGGGGCTTGCTACCCTCGAAAACCCTTCGACAAATCTATGATAATTCCCTGTCATGCCCATGAAACTTCGTATTTCATGAAAATTGGTTGGTACTAGCCATTCCATGATGGCCTCTATATTTTTTGGGTCTACCACGATGCCATCCCCAGAGATAATGTGCCCAAGATAATGAATCTTTGATTGGTAAAAGGAACAATTTGACCGTTTCCCATACAATTGGTTTTCTCTAACACATTGAAGAACTATCCTCAAGTGTTCTTCATGATCTTCTGGGGTCTTCGAGTAGATCAAAATTTCATCAATAAATACTTGTACAAACTTATCTAAGTAATCCTGAAATATCCCATTCATTAAACTCATGAAAACGCCCGGGGCATTTGTCAGTTCGAAGGGTAAAACTACAAATTCATAATGCCCAAATCTTGTCTTAAAGGCTGTCTTCGGAATATCTTCTTCCTTGATTCTTAATTGATGATATCCTGACCTCAAATCTATTTTTGAAAACACATTTGCCCCCTTCATTTGATCAAACAAGTCATCTATCCTAGGTAAATGATATTGATTCTTTATTGTCACTTTGTTAAACTAGCGATAGTCAATGCACAATCGCCAAGACCCATCCTTCTTCTTAACGAAAATCACGGGAGCTCCCCACGGAGATATGTTGGGTCGTATGAACCCCAAGTCCAACAATTACTTTAATTGTATTTGCAATTCCTTTAGTTCGAGAGCTGACATACAATAAGGTTCCTTTGCAATGGGCTCAGTGCTTGGTTTAAGGTCGATGGTGAAATCAATTTCCCTTTTTCGGGGTAGGCCTAGTAATTCTTCAGGAAATACATCCTTGAATTCCAAAAGAATTGGATGTTTATCAAAGTTTTCAAAATCACCCTTATCATTTAGAGCCAACACTGTGAACATTTGACACCCCTTTCGTCTATATTTCATTAGTTGCATGGAGGAGATGAACCGTAGGGACACCCCTCGGTTATTTCCCCTCAATGATCTTCTTTGTCCATCATCACCTGTGAAATATAGTACCTTGTCTTTGCAATCTAGGAGTGCCTCATGTCACTCCAACCAATCCATTACTATAAATACGTCATAGACTCCTAATATCATAGAATACACGGATACCTTGGTCTTACATACACCCAGGTCCACCTCAATGACTTACTATTGTCTGTACTATTTTCGATCTGGGCTTGTAGTTGTTGGGGCCTATCTACACCGTCTCTATGCATTACTACTGCTTTTATACTATGCCAAACACGTGATTACAAAGAGTATATGCGTTCCTGCTATGCCAGACATGTTTGAAAAGAGTAGACACGTGTGTGTTTAAGTAGCAAAGGAGTGACGTTTCACTGTATAGTATCACCTTTCGTCATAGTATAGTAGCCATGGAAAACATTTTCTTAACCTAAAATGTTTCAGAATTAATGTTAAGGTAGATATAGCATCACCTCAAGAAGACACAAAATTCTCTCTATTACTTGTCCATATTTTAAGTTATTCTAAGTTTTGCCTAATTAAAGAAGAAAATTTTGATGGTTGGCCAAAACATAAGGTTCTATATATTTGATTGCTTAAAAATACATAGTAAAGACAAATATCTATTAGAAATCTTAAAATCTACTAATAGGTTTGAAAAAAATCATTTCCATTTCAATACTAGTTTGAGAGTAAGACTTTCAAATTTGAATCACCAATCAAATTTAACAATTTAGACAACTCTAACACCCATTCTAATAAAAAATTATATTTAACGAGCAAATAACACCCATTCTAATGAGTCAAATTTAACACTTTACTCAAATTCCATCGTACAGTTCCTATCCCGGTAGGGACTAAAAAGATAAAGTTTCCATACTTTTTAATGAGATGCATTACATAGGTTCTAGAAACCATGACAGTCGAGTTTCTAAAACGTGCAAGATTTTCAGAATTTAATTACATGTATTACATACCATGTAAAAAGAATCCATTTTGGGCGGGTAGTCACTATTTTCTTGCCTTCGAAAATAGAAGTAATTTTTTCTCATATTTTCACAACTTCACTATAATAGTCCCTTCAAGGCATACTCATTGTTAGTTTTCGATCTCAGATATATAAACAACACAATTAACATGAAAATGGGTGAAAGATAGTTCAAGGTCACTAGTATGGTCGTAGTTTCAATTCTTGCTATATTGTTCATCAATGTTGCAACATCTAACGCTAATGTTATATTATTTTCTAGGTGGTTTGGATGAAATAACATAAACAAACATATTGGGGGTTCTGGTCATTCATTTTGATCTTTTTCACAATCTAGAAATCTTCAGGGGAGATTCTGGACGTTTATTTTTATCTTTTGCACAATCAAGAAAGCTTTATTGGATTCTTTTACAATTAACAAAGCCTCAAGAATTGAGCAAACAATCATTAAATATTTAAATCTTCAATAGCAGAGCAATTAAGTGGAAGCAACAGAACTGATCTACAATGGCTATTTGGAGTTTTTGTTTTCTATTTTCTATTTAAGATGAGTTATATGGAGCGTTATTTTCTATTTAAGCTTTTGGAGCTTTATTTTCTATTTAAGCTTATTCCTAGATGGGGCATGCATCGCTATCAGTTATGGTCTATGCTCGAATTTATGTATTGTCACGCTGGGAGACATGGAGCCCATGATTGACGTTACGCATTAGATACGCCAGGAGATCTGGAGTCCAAGATTGAAATCCAGAATGAAAACTGATGAATCAGAGGTCTTAGCCGTTGTCATTAAGAAGACAATGCAACATCCCGCATATCTCGCAGAAGCCTCTAATACCAAGTTTTATTTCTGTAATCAGAGGTTTATAATAGATCCGAATTTCGAACTGTTACAGGTCTGCAACTAGGCCGAAGTCTGAAGCTTCTCAGGTTTGTAATCTTGACTGAATTCTGAAATCCAAGCTTCAGAAATGCAGATATCCGAGCCCTGACCTCTGTGGTATGGTGAGAGGATCAGCAATATGACCCAGGTTCCTACACTAGCTTATGATGATCTAAGTTCCTAATGGTGATCCGAGTTCTCTCTGCTATGCTGGGCCGAGTTCCCTGAGGTATGGTTCTGTGAAATAAATAAGAAAAAGTTTGATGAAATCCGAGATAGCTCTTAAGACAAGTCATCTCTGTTTTATGTTACCTCTAATCTAAGATTCAAATCCAAGGTAATTAAGGTTAGAGGTCCGAATTTCTCTACTGAAGTTGCAATAAGAAAGAGGATACTTGTATACAGATAATGGAATGCCTTGATTTCCTCCTTATGTGGCATCCAAATTCTGTAGCATCCTAGTTGAGTGATCTCGTAGCATCCAAGTTCCTAACTACGCAAATAAATTCTTTCATGACGATGATATGAACCCTTAATGATGAGCCTAGATCTGTCCAAAGTTCTAAGTCAAGTTCTAACCAAGTCTGAGCCTCTTTTGGAGCACAGTCCGAACTTCCTTTGAGATTATCTGTGGAATGATCCAAAATTCTATAGCATGACGGTGATGCAGATATAGCTTCCTTATGATATGGTAGTAATCTGTTAGTATTTTTTTTTTCAGTCTGACAAGTAGAGCAGTTCGAGTCTCCAGATTCCTCTCATGGTATTAAGGCATGATTGAAGACTTAAACAAATGTGTTTCTATGCAAGTACTCAACAACATAAAGTTGCATGTGGACCTATACGAAGTTTAGCAAAGCTATGTTTGAAAGGACTGATGACATCATTCCAATTATGTTTGTGGCTCGAAGCAAGACTTAGCAACATTATACTAATGAAAATATACTTGAAGAATGGCATTTGATCTCAACGAGGATGCAAAGAATTGACTAGAAAGTCATGAGTTAAGATCATCAACAAAAAGACGGAATCCTCCTTACAGAACACTTCTATCTTGACCCTATAAAGATATGTTCTTGAATGGGTCTACTTCCACCGTTCATGTAAATTGATAAATTCCATTAGCTGCATCTTGAAGGGAAGAACACGTCTCACAGAAAAAAATATTGCTGCTGTTATAACTTGGTTTGAAAAATCCAAGGATAATCCATTAGATTCATGGTATGAAAACAATCCTCTTTTAGCTCACTGCTGTGTCACAAACTCTTTTTCTACTTGTTATCACTGAAATATAAGTAGTTTACTGTTGTCTTAAATTACGCATTTGAAATCTGAATACATAAGTGGCTTTAAGTGCTCTCATTTGTTCAAAAGGAAGTGAAAAGTTTGGATTTGTCTTATACTTTTGGCATTAGCTTAACATCTGCCATCTTACTGCTTTTCTAGATATAATGTCTGTTCATTAATAGCCATTGAAATATAAGTGAAATCAGATATTTTTCTCATTGTGAAGTGAACTCTTTGGATTGATTGCATTGTCAAGATTGGTGGAGTCGGATAAGAAGACTAACGCTTGTTGTCTTATAAGTTCCATAATTTAAAATTGTGCACACATAAGCTCACAAAAATAATACAAGGAAACCTTAATATTTTATGGGCCTATAGGTCCTAGAGGTTGAACCTTTTCTCTGATACCAAGTGTAGCGACCAACCCTATATTTTACTAGATGAGCACTAGGCTTTAAATTTTTATTTTTTTTTGGGTTTTTTTTTTTTTTACCACAGTAACTAGGAATTTAAACCATAATCATACAAGTTTGAAACTCAGTAAAATTAAATCACTTATGTCATAGTCCATAAATTTAACTTCATAACACATACATCTATTTAACTGGTTGATTATAGGCACAATGAAATCATCATAAATAAAAAAAATATAACTAACACATGTACTGTTCACCCTTAGACGAGAACCAAACTTGACTTGCTGCTACTTGAGCTCCTTTGTTGTCGTCTACCTCCAAGCCTGAATGTTGTCATGCTTAATCCAAATGTAATGATCCACCGGTTGACCTCCCAGCCTACTCCTTCGGTACTCTCCTTCTCCGTGGACCCCCGAGCTGCAATGGGGTTGTACAATGAAGGAATGTGCTAGCTGATAGAGGTAAGCCCCTCTTGGCTCAAGAGTCCACTCTCTATAATACTCTATCCCACCAAACTCAACTATGGCTCGTAACCACTCAAAATGACATAATCTCATCCATCCAACAATAGGGTAAACAAAAGGTCCTTTTCCCTTCCATTTCCCTTTCTTTTATAGAAGGCTTCATAGGTGACACTTGGAATTTCATGCATAAATAATTATTTTTTTTATTACCCAAAATTTGATTATTCACCCACCCATGTGTCACCCTCTCATCAAGACTCTCCAAAAATAATTTACTTAATTATACATTTAAAAAATAATATTTTCCTCAACCCAACAAGGTTTCTGTTCTTCTCCTAGTTGTCTCTTGATTCCCCCTTTTCTACTCCTTAATTTGTGTTTATTATTGAAGTTAATTGATAAGTCTCAAATTTGGTCCCCTAACTACCTCAATTTTCCTTTTAGATGAATATTCTTATGTTGGCTCTTTCCACATAGAAGTTCTCTAAATTTCTCAAATTTTAATTTATTATTCTTATTTTAATTCACCACCCTCTTCTTTTAATGAAGTTTTTAATAAATCTTATACTTAACTCTATGTCCCTCTTTTCCCATTTTTGCCTAATTAAGTCTTATGTACTTAATATTTTGTTTTAACATGGAAAGAGTAGAGCTATCATGGTAAAATACTTTATCTCCTCCTATTCCTCACTTACCCTAAGTTTTATTCTCGTTTTAATTCCTTTGGTTCTAACATCATATGTCACTTGATATGAATTAGTTGGATTTTCATATATTGATTATATTTATTAGTTTCTTTAATTTTGTCGAGGGTGTTAATTTGGTCATGCCCTTCAAGAACTTCCATTCGAAGTTCCAAGGGTGCCATGCCTAAGAATTTATTTTTGATACCATGGGTGCCAAGTCGGTCGCGCCCTTCAAGAATTTGTCTTGAAATTCTAAGGGTGCCACACCACTTGCCCTTCAAGTATCCAATGGTTATGAGGAGAAATTATATGTGCAACGACAGAGACCCCTATCATCTCGTAAGTTTCCTGCTATAGTGAGACTAATGGTGCGGGGGATCAAGGAATTCGCCTTGATGCGCGACCCCCAGAAAATCCTCGTGAGCGAATCAAATTTGGGACCTGCCCCCACAACATACAGCGATATTCGTGAGAGTATTCAAACCTTTCGACCCTGATCATGGTGGGAGTACTGGTGGAACAAGGATGAAATTCGCTGTTCTACCCTCAGCAATACCATTCCCATCCAGTTATGCAACCCATCTTAAATGTGAGTCATTAAATAGCTTATTATTTATGTTCATATATGACAAACATATCATCAGAGTATATGTAATGTATATAACAAGTTTCAAACTAAACTTAGAATTTCAAAGAAAAAATATTAATTTATATCAAACCAGATGTTATCCACTCATCATATGCGAGTGCCTCTGGTGGTTTCTTGTCATACTCAATAATCATCAGTAAAAAAGTTCTCAGTGTTAGTCATTATCATAATAGAAAACATCATCATAAACTAGTCATTCACATCATTGTTTATTTTGAATCAGAACTAATGTAAGTAGCTACATATGGGACACATCCATCATGTTTATCATAATCATAACATCAATGGTAAATTAACATATCCATCGAAGGCATTATCATCGTAACATTAATAGAAAACATATCTATCCATAAAATCTATCATCATCATGATATCAATAGAGAACCTGCATATCCATTAATGCGAAAATCATATCAATAAAGAACATGCATATCCATAAATGATATCATCATCATAGTATCAATAAAGACAACATAACCATCACATCCACTAATAATAGAGTCATGTGTCTGGATCCTCAGCCTGAGGTCCTCAAAGAATAGAGTGTGGGTCTTAGGGCTAAATAATGTTAAAATTCATATCACTGTCAGTCAACTAGAGTAGGGCACTACAAACTAGTGGAGGATTAGAAGAAAGCTTCCAATAATCAACTGAAATTCGAGGTTGAGAAGCTGTAAGGTTTTCCAACAATTATCAGGCTTCATCCATATAAGGAAAAAAGTGAATAGAATGATTCCCTTCACATAAATTACATGGAAGCTTAACTTTACCCTTTTTCCTATGAACCTTATGATCACTAGTAGATGTGTTGTCACTAACATGATATCCATAGGCTGATGACCAGGGATGATGTGAGCCTGTGGACCACACTTCTAATACCTGTGGAATACCAGGGCAGTCTCTAAGAAGGTGGTCACCCTTACAAAGCATGCAAGGGAATTTAAATTTGCGAGGATGATTGGAAGGTTTCTCCATACTAGTTGCATTGGTAGTAATGGTTGTTTGGTTCCCCCCTGCTTATTTTGATTCTTCTTCATCATCCTTTTCTTCTTCTTCTTAACCTCCTAGTTACTATAATCAAAACTTTCACCAAGCAAGGAGGAAGAAAGGGATGAAGAAATAACAAGTCAATAAGGAAAATGGTCAACTTTAGGATCAACTTAATTTGATGTTGTTCAGGTGCAAGAGAACTTGGTTGAGGGTCAATTTGGACATTCAAAACCATATAGGTCAAAAAAACCAAACTAGAAAACCAATGCTAAATTTCGGAAGGGATAATGTTTCCATATAAGGAGAGCCAATATTTCCAAAAGAATGAAAAGGACCAAGATTCTCGTCAGAGGGGTTTCCTTGACTGATATACTTAGGAATTGTTGTCATTAGTCTCAACCTAATATCTACTAAGGAGTTTTTCCATGGTAAGGATGTTGTTCCACGGTCAATTAATTGATTTTTGAAATTAAAGACACAAAATAAAATAAAGGGGTAACTAGGAAGAAGGGTTTACCAAGTCACTGTGAACCATAATATACCACCTTGGTGAACCAAGGATTTACATATGGGCAGAAAATCTCCCGGAATGTTGTGTTCGGTGTATCACACTAGATAAGGTGGCTAACTCGGTTCCCTATGGCGTGATAGAAACCTAACGGGGACTTCCAGAATATACCCATAGGTACGTGGAAGCGTAGTGCATAGCAGTGCTGTCTAATGTGCAATACTTTGATGAGAGAGTTCCCATATACTTATCATGCATAGAGTACCATCCAATATACCCAAAGGTACGTGAAGAACGATCCTATACACTTATGTACGTGGAACAAGATATCACCCCTGGAATGCAATCCTGTAAAAATAGATAGCTCCTATGCTTAAATACGCCTGAACACGTCTCTAGCATAGATCTCTACGTGTGTCACTAATTTTCAAATGATCCTCAGGTTAATTAAGTGAATTCTAGATTTTATCTTGAATTATGGTTCAATTTAAAGGCTTAAAACTTGATGTCACCTGAACACAACTGTGACGCAACTAATACGACAAAAAGAACTCTTTTCGTTTTCCTTTTAACAATGAAAGGCATAACTAAGCATAGGTATAAGAAATTAGTCAACAATGAAGAAAATTAGTGATGCAACAATCAATCTCCTCAACTTCACTATTCTAATAAAAACAAATGTCGTATATGATGCTAGACCATGTAATGTAATCTATGCACAATATCCATGAAAAATATGCAAATGTAGTGTATGCACATTTTTCTTTCTAGTAGTGAAAATGAATTTTCTAACCATGCAAATGTAATATATGCAAGATAATTCTTCCAAAAAAATAGAAGATGATTCCAAATCAGTGAAAGAACAATATAACAAGACTACTTATGCACAACAATACCTTCTTCACTAATGCAATAAAATAACCAATCAAGTGCAAAGGAAATTCCAAATTAAATCAAATGTAATATGATATTCCATTAATAGAGGACTAAAACTAAAATTTGGTAAAAATTCCAAAGATCAAAAGATATGAAACTCAAAATCGATTAACATTCATACATAGTTTTAGCCCCCCCTGTCCAGCGATTGAGGGGGATTTTGTTTTGCAAAAATGAAAGAAAAAACACACAATTTCACACAAGGGATTGGCCTTATAGAGATGAAGAAAAACTCAAAGACACAAAGAAAACATGTTGGACCAAATAAAATCAGAGAGCAAGGAAAGGAAATGCAATTTTTTGCATCTTACAGGAATCAACACAGGTACAAAGGAGGAGGAAGTGTGTTGAAGTGATCTTTCTCCAGACCAGAGGGTGCGTCGAGCCAATTTCAGCCAAAATAAGACACACAAAACCAAAGAAAGATTAAAGAAATTTTTTACTAAGGTTAATCAATGTTTGAGTGAGTCAATCAAGATCAATTCAAGAGGTGAAAAAATGCTAAGGTCAAGGAAACCACTAATGTAATAATCGATCCCCTGTATGGTCGCCAATTTGTTATGCAAAATTTACGATTATGGACAAAGGTAAATTGCCTACACCTAGTGGACTAGTCTAGAACAACATAAGACAAAAATAATAGATCTTTCGTTAGAGAATTTAGAGAATCGGAAAGAGGCCTACCTTGAATTTGTAGCAAGCTTTCCTTTCCTCCTCACTTGTATGCTCCAATCGTAGCTCCAAGTGCTATAATTAGAACATGCCCACACAACTAAAACACGAAAAGGATCCACAACATCCAAGTAGCATAATATAACATATCTATTCAATGAATCAACATGGAATAAAAATACATCATGTGCAAACATAACACAACAAATATAGGAAAAAAAATATTCTTTGTATTAATAGAAATAGGAGAGAGTTTACAACCATAAATACTAGTTGATCTTGTTGATGTCTCCCGAAGTTGACTTTTCCTTCCTTGTCACAAAGCACACCTCAATAACAACCCTAATGTATGAAAATGATGACTCATTTAAGTTAAAGGCAGCAACATAAGGGAACTATCAATCTCCAAAAGTCAACCATGATGCTATGGATAATAGTAAATTTATAGGAGAGGTGTGGTAGTTTAGGATTTACCATTATGTACTTGAGATCAAAATATCATGGGAGGATGAGATCAAGGGATAAGAGGTGAAGTCTACAAGGTAGGATCAGATAGGATTCAATCTTATTATCCATGGTAAATTGTTGAAACAACCACTGTAAGATTCTACAAGAGAAAGGTTTAGAAATATTTTTAATTTTCTAAAATTTCTAGAATCAACGCACCTGCAAAAGGGAGAAACTCATGCTGGTGCAGAAGGGATCAACCCACGTTAAACGCATGTGGCTAAAGAGGTAGGGTGCACTGGGGCTAAAAAAAATGATTTTGAGAAGTTAATCCCAGAAACTCAAATTTGTTGGAAAGGTCATTCTTAAGGGTTTGTTGATCTGGTTTTTAGGCCTATTGACCATATGTGACAAAATGGCCTATAACGCATTGTATTCATCTTGATAATAATAAAAATTAGAAATTTTTCCATGTGGTTTACTATATTTGTAGTATTTCTTTGTGGTGAATTTTTTCTTTGCGTTTGTGATACTTATTTTTTTCTTCTACTGAAAACAAAATGAATACAACATGCTAAGGAGAAAAATAAGCCTCTATCTCTTTGTGTTTGTGAGTTTGTTGTTGGCTATTAGAAACCAAATCTATTGTAGGATAAGCCTGCTTAAAAAACAATACCTTTACTATCTATATTCATAGAATTAAGGTTTAAAAATTTATAGGAATTCGATAAGAAAGTATCCCTCCTCATCATTTATTCATAGAATAAAAGTTCCACTATCCAATGTTTTTTTTGCAATAGAAAATTGATTAGAGTGAGATACTTCATCAAGGGATGTGAGGCTACAAATGGGTCTTTGAATATCTCCGAAACTAGTAAATTCTTTCTCCACGAGATAAAGATGGACATTTTCCTCATATATTTTATACAACAGGTGGGAAATTTGTGAAAAATGAAAGTATAACTGGATATGTAGAAGGTATTGAAAAAGGAGGATCTCCTCATGCTAGAGTTGAAGCCTACAAAGTTTGTTGGCCTCCAAATCCAAATGGAGGAGAATGGTATGATGCAGATATTCTTGCAACATTTGATGTAGTGGTACATGATGGATTTGTTTTGTTCTATGTTTCTATCGTATCTGGCCCTCCTCTTTATAATTATTTTCAAGATGGAATTAAAATTAGAGCATTCCATACAATCCACAAAGGAAAGGTAGTTGTCGGTTCTACTGGAAATGATGATTCTACTTTAGGGAAAATTTCAAATGTGGCACCATCGATCATAACCGTGGGAGCAATCAACATTAAGAGGAAATTTCATTCAAGTGATATTAGTTGTAATCTAAACATGCCACAATTTCATCCAAGTGATATTAGTGTTAGTCCAAGGAATGAAAATACACATCTCTCTATGATGACGAGTTTTAATATTTTTTATGTAGTAATGTTGCATACATCTTTTCTGCTTGGGATCTCTAGATCCTTGAAAAGTTAAAGTAAATATTGTTTCCTTCCTTCATGGTATCAATGCAAGAGTTGAGAAAGGTAAATAAATTCTTATGGCATGGGGGTTGGACACAATTCTCTACAATGCACCCATAAATTCCAACGAGGTCATTATAGACTCTCATGTTCTTCCAGCTACACAATTGAATACAATTGATGGGGAAAATTTATTTTACAACATCAATTCTATAGTGTAGGTTTTTAGGTCCCCTGTTGCTTACATTTCTCCTGCAAGAACTGAATTGCATGCAAATTTAGCTCCAGCGATGATAGCCTTTTCCTCACAGGGATCGAATAATCTTACTCTAGACATCCTCAAAGTCATAATCCACTCCCCAAAAATTTTTGTTTACATGATGATAATTCATTGTATGATATTGAATTTTTTCACAAATGAAAGTTATGAATCGTTTCTCCAATGCAGCCTGGCATTACATCTCTAGGGTTGAACATCCTAGCAGCATATTCAATGGTAGCATCACCAAATGTCCTTTCATTTTATCATAATGCACCTTTCAATGTGGTTTCTGGCACATGTCATGCCCAATGTTGCTAATGTTGTATGTTTATTAAAGGGAGCATATCCTCATCAGATCCTTGCAACTATTAAGTTTTCCATTATGACTACACGCGTATGTGTTTATCCATTTATTCTCACACACATATATACAAATTCAAAAAGCAGCAATTTCTTAGTCATGGAATTATGGATTTCAACATGGTTATGCTATTACTTAGAAATTCATATTCTTACAATAACTATATTTATTAGGGATCCACATTTTCACCATTACTATGCTTATTAGACACCAACAATGTTCACACCATGACCAAACAACTAATATGGCTTAGGAAGGATTATAAAATAGTATAAAAATATAGATATATAGAAATATATTCTATGATAAATTACTCTTCAATTGTTTTATTTTTTTTCTTTTGTAAATCACAACTGAAAGAATGGACGACACTAATAAGCCAATTAGGAATGTCTTATTGCAAAGAGTGGGTATTTTCAACTATGGTGTGGGTGATGTCAAC
Source organism: Pinus albicaulis (assembly GCA_034641835.2). NCBI lineage: Eukaryota > Viridiplantae > Streptophyta > Pinopsida > Pinales > Pinaceae > Pinus > Pinus albicaulis. Next base: position 496,242,100 of record CM076578.1, on the reverse strand, counting down.
CCAAATGTGGCTACAAATCATAGCCTAGTCGATGATCTATCATTCAAAGACTACTACAGATTCTTCTGAAACTTGAATTATAATTCAATAGAGAACAATGCCATATTAGGGAAGGTATTTTCTTGTTTGGCACGCCAACCTAAGATACATGACCTCAACTATCCTTAAATTACAGTCTCACAATTGCAAGGGTCTTTGACCGTGAAAAGAAAGGTGAAAAATGTGGTAGAGGGGCCTACTATTTATAAGGAAAATGTGAGGTCTCCTCCTCGATTTTTGGTGTTAATTGAGACCAAATAAATTGAGTTTTATAAGAAAGGGGAGGAGGATTGTAATTGGCTAGTATGCCCTTGCAAATGGTTTTTACTATAAGAAGCCATTTCCAATATAAATTTGTTATAACTATATCTTTTATTTATAGCACTAAGTTGATGATTGTGGCCAAGTTCAAATTTATCGCCTAATTTTCTTAAAAATAAATTCACATTACTATTCTAGTAGACAAGACTTGGCATGGTTGTGCGTACATATTAGTTGATTACAATTGTTGTTTTTTTTGTTTTGTAACTCTAATGTGTGGATTGTGCTTATATTGTTGACATCTCTACAAATTTATCTAGCTTGGTGTTTATGACCTTAGATACGTTAGAGGGGACATGTTACATGTTTTATATGTGTTCACATTTTCAAGCCATTTCCAATTTAAATTTGTTATAACTATATCTTTTATTTGTAGCACTAAGTTGATGATTGTGGCCAGGTTCAAATTTATCGCCCAATTTTCTTAAAAATAAATTCACATCACTGTTCTAGTAGACAAGACTTGGCATAGTTGTGCATACTTAGTTGTTGATTACAATTGCTGTTTTTTTTCTGTTTTGTAACTCTAATGTGTGGATTGTGCTTATATTGTTGACATATCTACAAATTTATCTAGCTTGGTTCTTATGACCTTAAATATGTTACAGGGGATATGTTACATGTTTTATATGTGCTCACATTTTCTAATACGTTATTGTGTTTGATTCACAGTTCAAAGTTAGTTGATTTTTTTATACTTTTGATAATATTAATGACCTGATGCTACTGAAATGGAGTCATCTTCATAAGCTGCAAATTTGGCATGTTATGGAAATAGGGTTTCCATTGCATTTGTTTCTATATTTGGAATTGCATAAAAAAGTTAACTGTTTTTTAGACCTCCATTGAATGACAATTTTATGGAGTTGGATTTTTTTTTTTACTTTTCCCATAGAGTCATCTTCATAAGCTGCAAATTTGGCATGTTATGGAAATAGGGTTTCCATTACATTTGTTTCTATATTTGAAATCGCATAAAAAAAGTTAATCTTTTTTAAACCACCATTAGATGACAATGTTATGGACTTGGACTTTTCTTTTTTACTTTTCTCATAATTCACCCCTCATCAAATGTTTTTTCCAATTCCTAGCACTGTTTTCTATAGACTTACAACATTCCTGTGGCAATTTCACAATTTGCTTTTATTTTAATAATATTTTTCTTCGTATTTAATAATTCCAAAGTCATGTAGTGATTGCAAGACTAGATTGATAGTGGATAGGATCTTCAAAATAGTCCCACATTTCAAGTAAGGTCCATATATAAACAATCTCCACAACAAATTCTCCCTTCGGATTATGCAGTAATTGAGCCCTTGTTATATTTGATGCTTAATTTTAAATTAGGATCACATATAAACTTTTATTGATTTTACCTAATTTTTTATGGATTTTGTTCGGCATAGATGGAGGTTAAAATTACCATTTGAATTGATTGGGCATAGGTGGAGGATTTACCTAACCTATTATGTTTTTAATGGCAAGGCTGAAGCTTAAACACTTGTGCCAACTTATTGATTTTATTGCGGGAAAACAAGTTAAGAAAAGTATTTGCAACATTTCAGGATTAGCTATCGTTATTTTTTTTTTTCAAGTATAGCTGTAAACATTATTTATTGATCATGAGCATGGAAGCTTTTATAATGCATAAAGGATGGTAGTAGATGGTGGGAGGAGTGGGGGATTAAGGGTATATTAAAGCATTGAATAAAGTGGACAGTAAAATAATTTGAACAAGAGAAAGGAAGGAACTTTACAAGCACATACCTACTTAATTCTAATAATTTTTTGAAAAATTGTCCAAAACGAAGCTCAACCCTATTATTATATTTTACTTGAAATTTATCATCAAAATTAGAGACAAACAAGTTATATAAGCTGTGAATATCACGGGGTGGTATAAATTGAGAAGGGGGCATACTTTTATGGTTTCGTGGCTTGAACAAGAAACAAGTTTCGAATGTATTATAGTATGAAGTGATATGCCTTTTGACTTTGACTAACGAACAATGTGAAAGCTTTGTTTCCTCACTCCTTTAAGCTAAAATTAAAACCACTACTGGCTAGAGATTTTTTAGCATAACTAAAATAATTTTTGAGAGATCCTTGAAACATAAAGGTAAGTGTGATGTTGTACCTAAGAATTAAAAAAATATTTTTTTTATATATTTGTTACAAAATATTTATATTGTTTGAATATAATTGCAAATTTGTATAAATATTAGTCCATTTTTCTTGGTAGCACGAGTGTTACAAGGTATCTTGGATATTATTTTTTTTCTCTATGTTTTCTTTAGTGCATTTGAGTTAGGTTACATTTTTATCAGAGTGTTTCTAGTCTTACTTGAGAAATCTTTGTCTTGTAAGTATTTTGTCTATTTTTTTGAAGTTATTCTCTGAATTGTATTGACAAGATTGATAAGAGTAAATATGTGAAAACTGATCCTTTTTGTCTTCACACTTTTCTCTGTACAACATGGAAACATAATAAACCAAAAATTTACTCAAAACTAAAATAATTAAAATAGGAATTGTATAAATTTCTTGGTCACTTAGTTATTTACTTGTGTAGTGAGTCATCTTACTCTGGGCATAACCAAATGCTGCAACTATAAATCTCCAACACTAAGTAAGCAACCACTGGAGGAGAAGGTTGCTCTTCAACAATAAGTAAGCAACCACTCGAAGAGAAGGTTTCTCTACAACAATAAGTAAGCAACCACTAGAGTAGAAGGTTGCTCTTCAACAATAAGTAAGAAACCACCAGAGTAGAAGGTTGTTCTTCTTAATAGAGTATTCTCCATTTCTTTTCAAATAATCTTTATCTAATATTTATTCTATTAGAAATAAGAGTATTTATATTTTAGGGATTTAGTTTTCCAAAATGACCTTTCTAAATCTTCTATTTTTTAGTTGTATCTTTAAACTTTTAGAGACCATTGCTAGTTATAATGTGTTTGATTTAGATACAAACTTTTATATCTGTATTTTAATAGTTTAAATATAAACTTATATCACATTTATACTAGTAAAATATATAAAATTCCATTCAATTTAACTTTTCATTTATTATATATTTTACAATAAATTATTTATTATTTGTAATTTAATATATATATATATATATATATATATATATATATATATATATATATATATATATATATATATATATAACTTATTAAACCCAAATCTATAATTTATCAAAAAATTATTTATCTAATTATTCACTATAAACTTTAAATAAACATGAACATGGATTTTCGAACCTCTCCTCGATAACGAAATCAGTACAAGTTTCTACTTATATTGAAATAAAATTATTACACAGTAATATATTGACACAAAATTATTACACAGTGATATATTGACATAAAATTACTACACAGGAATAAGTTTTTTTTGAGAAAAACTCCCCTGGTTGTCACTTTACACTCTAATGCATCATTAAATCTATTAATATTAAACTATTAAAAATTCTCCCATCATTAAATGTCATTGTTTTAACTGTAAGCCAAATCTTAATTTGAATTTGTGTAACCATTCAACTTGTTTATTTACGATCTTCTGCACTTATAAAGAACCCACCTAATCGATGAAAATGACCACTTCAAATGTTTGTGGTAAGAACTACAAGGAAACCATTGTGTGTGAGAGTGATGAATCCACAAGTCTTTTTTGGCCTCCTCGTTTATCAATCTCTTATTCCACAAGGGCTACAGTGTCCACGATGTTGTAATTCCATTCTCTTCCTCCTAGTTCATAAAGGGGCTATGATATTTAGCCAGAAGAATATTGCCTTTAGAGAACGAGATAAAGGTGCGACATCTCCTTGAAATTTCTGGAGATGAGGAGAAACTCAAGTTCTTCAGAGCTAATCTGTCCAATTATTACAGTTTCGACGATGCGATGGCGTTTTTCATGTTGCCGGTCCTGTTGACTTCGCACCCAAAGATGGTGCTGAGCTAAGTAATTGCGCCAATTAATTTCCCCACAATGGCGTGCCTTTTATGTATATGCATGAATGTAATATTTACTTAGATGAAATTGTTGTTGCCCATAACGAATATGTGATCAGGCCTGCATGATGAACGTTTTGACGGAGTGCACAAGGCCAAAACTGTAAGTCCACTTCATTTTGTAAAAAAATTCCATGCCTCATCAATTAATGTGATAAATTTAACAAGTAGAATGGATCATCTAGACTTAAGCATATTTGTCTAGAAACAAAAAATATAAAACTATTTTCTGTTAATTTTTTTAAAATTTCGTTAAGATGTAAACTTGTATTTGAATACCCAAATACCAGTGCTCTGTTTTGTGGACTTCATTAATCTATCCCAAATATTAGTGTGTTGTTTCTTGGCCTTCGGTATTGTGGGTTATATGGTGATATAATCATACCAAGAAAAAAATAGTGAAATAACCAGTGATAAATTCGTTAGGCCAAAAACACTAAACCCGAACCAATGTAATCTGATGGACATTTTCCACTACCCTCGATGGTAATGAAGATCTGTTTGAAGGTTCCTATGGATGAAGGCATTCAGTAAGGAAAAATATTTCAAAGTTATGTTAAATTTTCTCTCAATGATATTATGTTTTAGCTAGAGATCTCAAATTTTTATTTTGATTTTATAGTTCTTTCTCTTTCCTCTTGGTTTTGGGATTGGTATACCATTTTCAAACTAAAACTGGGATGGGCAATTGGGATTATTTTGTTTGATACCTTATGTGGGTGTTTACTTACATGTGATGTGATGAGCTATGAGTTGTGTATGGTGGAAGCAGCCATATAACACACATGATTTGTTTTTTAATCTGATAATGTTGGTGCATTTTCCACTGCTTGAGGACATTGACTACAGTAACGAAATATATGACCTAGTTTATGATCAAAAGAAAGTGTTTTTTTATATTTATGTAGTTTTTATTTTTCATATATATTCTTTCTACACCATTTTAGTGAATGTGTTGTTGTAGGAAGATTGTGCAAAATGAGTTCAGATAAATATTAGTAAACCAATTCTCTATGTTATTGTCATATTTTAATATTTTATCATTTTTTAAAAATCAACAAAATCTATAGTTATTACATAATCTGTAAATATAGACTTTTTAGGTTTATAAAAATACATTTTGAAGATACTCTTGAGTTTCTCTTATATCATTTAATTTGAGGATCCATTACATTTATAAATTTCTATTAATTGTAATTAATAAATTTATTGCATAAATATTCTATTAATTATTATAAAGTAGTTTGAAATGTTTGATATTTTGGAAAGTGAGAACCATTTACTATATATATAGTGATTGTTGTACCTTTTCATTATAAATGTCAATCAATCAAAAGATAGTTACACCCAATATGGAAATCAAGAATCCAATAGTATGATTTTACTTTTATTCCCCTCTTCCACATATAATTGCACCCAAGATGGAAATGAGATATTGTTTAATATTTTGGAAAAATAATTTAATTAATTTTATTATATATAGTGATTAATGCACATTTTCTCAATTTCATTATATATGCAAATCAATTAATTGAGGGTTGCACCCAATATGAAAATGGAGATGGCTGGTTTTATTTTTTTAACCTCTCTACTTCTAATTAAGATTAACCTTAACCATTGCAACCATTTTCCTAAACAATTTCAACATCTACCTACTGAGTAGCCAATTTCACTAACAATTAAAGCTCAAGCCTAATCATTTTTACCATGAGATTTTAATAATATATAATCTAAATGTTATACTATGTCTCAATTTTTGTTTAATATTTTTATTGATTTGGAAAAATAACAAGTATCGTGTCATAGTTTAGTTAGAATAAATATAATGAATATTCAAATATAATACAATTATGTATATCTAGTCAAAATATAATTACTTATAATTAAAAAAGAAATATTTAAATTATATGAAAAGCAAGTTCATGTGAATAATAATCAATTAAGTGTTAACATCAATATAATTAGATATATTCATGTTATTTATATCTATGAATTGCACCAGAATTGTGACATATAAAAATAATTGAAGATAAGAGTTAGTAAACAAAATGTCATTCAAAGCTAGAAAATAAAGAGAAATCACTTACATTATTCCAAATTGAGAGATTCTATAATCATTCCAACATACATTTCCTCTTAATCATTAAAGATGGTCTTTTATGGTGTACACTGAATGTTGTTTTAAATTTTAATGGTTAGAATTCTATAATCATCATTCTATAAATTTATTGGAGATGCTCTTCCATCATTCAACTTGAGGACCTACCACATTTATAAATTTATATTAATTGTAATCAATAAATTTATCGCATAAACATTCTATTCATTAATATAGAGTACTCTGAGATGTTAAAGTGAAAATCATTTACTATATATAGTGATTGTTGTACATTTTTTTTGAATTTCATTATAAATGTCAATCAATCAAGAGATAGTTACACCCAATATGGAAATCACGATTCCAATTGTATGATTTTATGATTTTACATTTATACTCTTATTCGATGTAGATTATTGCAACCAATCAATCAATTGATAGTTACACCCAATATGGAAAAGAAGATTACAATAAGATATTGTATGTATACCCTTTCTTCCACTTTGAGCATTACACCCAATATGGAAATGGACATGTCATCATACGGTTTTATTTTTTTAACCCCTCTACCTCTAATTAAGATTAACCTTAACCATTGCAACCATTTTCCTAAACAATTTCAACATGAGTAGACAACTTGATTAACAATTAAAGCTCGAGACTAATCATTTTTACCATGAGATTTTAATAATATCTAATCTAAATTTTAAACTATGTTTCAAATATTTCAAATAGTGTTTCATATTTTTATTAATTTTGAAAAATAACAAGTATTGCATCATACTTTAGTTAGAAGATATATAATGAATATTCAAATATAATATGATTATGTACATATTGTCAAAAGATAATTACTTATAATTAAATTATAGGGAAAATAATTACATGTGAATAATCATCAATTAAGTATTAACATTAGATATATTCATGCTATTTATAACTAGCAATTGCACCAAATGTTGCAAAGGAAACACTGTAAAGCACAAATTCACCCAGAATAGTGGCATATAAAAAAATCATTGAAGATAAAAATTAGTAAACAAAATGTCATCCAAAGCTAGAAGATAAAGAGAAACTACTTACATTATTCCAAATTGAGAGATTCTATAAGATTTTCAACATGGATTACATCTTAATCTTTACAGTTGGTATTTTATGGTGTAAAGTGAATATTTTTTTGGATTTTAATGGTTAGAACATTGTAATCATAATTCTATAAACATATTGCAAGAATATTCTATTAATTGTAATCATAATTTTATAAATTTATTGCATAAATATTATATTCATTATTATACAACAATATGAGATGTTTGATATTTTGGAAAGTGAAAATAATTTACTATAAGGGAGGGACACCATAAGTTGTGTGCCCTCCCTTCCACTTTAGCTGCTGACATGTCCGTCTCCATGTCGATGGTACGACACTTGCTCGGTCGACGCAACCACCCCTGGTTGGTGAGAACCTTAAATGCAATCAAATGCCGTGGATTTAGGTTTTGGTCCAAATGTTTAATCACAATCACAATGATGCCCTGTGCAATCTTGCTCGGGCCCGAAGTTTGGCCATTTAGCTCCGTTGGTGGTGGTTGTTGCAGGTTCCAGAACCTACGCACCCTGTCTGCCATTATTGCATGCGTTAACTTGCTTTGTTTCCCACAAGGGTTTGTTGTTTGTTTCGGCCAGTTTATTTTCCTGTTCACCGGTTCTGCCATTATTCTGCTGTCTAATTTTAATGCTTCTTAGTTTGTGAAGGCTGATGGTCGTTGCCCGTTCCTAAACTTGTTTTCCACGTCCACCATTGCTCTGATGCTGGACCACCAGGATATCCATCGTTGTCCGCCAGGGTTTGGGTCCATTTTCTTGATTTCTTCAGGGTTTGGTTCTATTTGCTCAAATTCTTCAGGGTTTGGCTCTGTTTGCTCGAATTCTTTCATTTTAACTTGTGTTTTTCAAATTTGGTTTATAAAAATTTAATTTCACAGGTATTTTCTTTCATGTTTGGCATTGGAGAGTTTTGGGGCGGCATTGTGGTGGCTTCTACAACCTCTTGCCTTGCTTTCTTTCTTTCAAGCCTTTCATCTACTCGATGTTTTTTTGCAATAACCCTTGTTGCCTTCTTCTCATTGGCTTGATCCTTTCTTTTTTTTTTTCTGTTTTAATTCCAGAATTTCAACCTTTTTTCTTTTCAGACTCAACTAAAAGATTTATATAATATTCTGAGGTGAGTAACTATGACATTCGGCCCAAACGAACACTACCAGGTGTTCCATGCTTATATTTCATTGACACTTTTTTTACTGGTAGCTTTAGGAACTGCCCAAGTAACTTCTCCACCCCCCCCCCCCCCCCACCCCACCTGCATGTCATTGCTTAGCACTTGCCTTTCAATATCCATGGCAATTGATTGAACGATATTGTTATCTTCATTTGGTGCCTCATTATGTGCTTCATCTTCTTCCATTGATCTATTGTCCACAAAAAAATAAACAGTTTCACTGTTCAATTTAGCCAGTTGTGAAGGCATGTTCATGCTTTGTTCATTTTTTCTTGATACACTATGTTCATTCAAATTAATCATGGCTTCTTCCAGCCATGATGGTGGGTTTACTTGGCTTGGAAATGTCAATTGGTCATTTTCAATGTCATTACAATATCAATAATTTCATTTTCAACTACATTTCCATTGTCAACTGCATGTTCAACAATGTCATTAACAATATCAACAGCAAAAGTTCCATGTGCTTGAGTTGGTAGAACAACCTCCATGTTGCTATCAATTTTTTCATGAATATATTGTGTTTCACATACCTTCTCATCATCATCAGTATATAGTTGTCCTTGAGAGAGAGAAATTATATTACCAGCTGCAACCACATCAGCATGTTCATGTACTTCTGCTTGCACTTCAACATCTGTTTGGACATGCTCTTCTTCCTGACCATCCACATGAAATTCTTGGATACAACTAGTATCATGCATAAGAGCATCATAATTCAGTAGCCATATTCCTTTCCTCTTAAAGCCAGCCTTGATATTTGATGGTGTCAGAGCCCTTTTAAAAGCCTTACTTGCAAGCTCTGCTAGCTCGAACATTTTCACCTCAACCCCTAGATTCTTTGCCATCCATGAAGCATGCTCTGACCTGAAATAGTTCTTGAAAGGGCCAAACACACTAACATCAAGGGGTTGCAATCTGTGAGTGGTATAAGCGAGCAATGTTAAAAGGTCAATGCCAAAATTGTTTTCTTCCTTAATTGTTTGTACAACCATGTGGCTTCTATGGCCATCTAATATCAAGAGGTGTATGTTATTAGGTTAGACACCAACTGGCACAGATCCAGAAAAGTGGAAAAGCTAATTAAAAAAATGTTCTTAAGTCATCCATGCATGGGGGTGTGCGGCCATGCATGCTCCTGGTTCATAGTTTTTTATATAGTTTTTCAACTGATTTTTACCTTTGAATAGATAAAATCTTGGGATTGAAGCACCAATTGCATTAACACAGAATAAAATGCTTATCCACTCCCTGCTCTTAGGAAAAATCTTTGGCACATTTCAGCTCCCTCTCTTGGAAATTACCCGCATGCCACAATTTCTTCCCGTCTGTAAACATATTTCATCACAGTTCCATATATGGTCTACACCATAAGAATGTTTATCGTATACACTAGAAAGAGTGTCATAAAAATTACATACAATTGCAGGGCACAAATTTAATGCTCTGTCTCTGTCAAGGCCCTCAGTTGTACACAATACAAGGCCAAACATATCTCTGCTTTATTACAGGAATCATCGACATGTATGTTAGTAGCAGCTCAAGATATTTTCATACAACCCTTAAAGAAACAAATCTACATATGGAACTAGTTGTATGTCTTCAAATATATTAGTGATTATTGTTTTGATAACTTGATTTTACACTTAAAATACAATGATTGTTTTTAAACTTGTTTTTACACTTAAAATACAATGACTGTTTTGATAACTTGTTTATAAAAGCTAGTATTGTTTCATGCTATTTTTCTTTACAAATCAAAAGGGACATGTTTCATTTTTAGTTGACTACATGCAAAACCAATTTTAAGATAGCATCATGACACCTTTTGATTATTTTAGTTGTTTCTCTGATTTAGAATTCTTTCTTTGCAACTTTCTAATATTGAAAATAATGTTCAATCTGGTAACATCATCTCTTCCCATTTATAATAGTTTATAACAGTTTACAGTCTTGAGAGGTCTTACTTAGGCACAAATAAGGATAACAAAGCATCCAGAATTAGTATGGTTATTAAAAGCATGATATAGAGCTCCTTTATAAGGAATAAATAACATTATTTTAAGCTTATATTAGTGTGTTCATGCCCGAGGTTTCTAAATGCCTTCCCTTCTGTTATCCTTTTCTTATTTTCTGTCTTGTCATCTTTGATTCCTATGCTCAGCTAATGTCGAAAGGTATGTAGAGTTCAAGTTCAAATGATACAACTTCTATGCTCAACTACTAAGATATCTTCCATAGGCTAACTAATGATACAATTTTTTACAAAATTGATGCAGTTCCTTAAATATTGTGAATGGTTTTCTTATGTTTTGTTTTTTAGTAGTTTCTCTGATTTATAATTCTTTCACTTTGCAAATTTGTAAGATTGAAGTGAAAAGAATATGGCTCACATGCAGATAAGCATTTAGAAATATAATTTTCTCTGAGATGTGTCCAAACCCCTTTGCATATTTCTACTTTGCAGTTCCATTCACCATAAATCCCACTGCATTCTAGATTCTGGAGGATCATTAGTTGTTGCATTTAGAAATGGTTTTGGTGATTGTGGATTTTGCTGAGTATTTTCTTCACCTAAAGTTCAAGAGACATTAATTTGCAAGCTCTTCACTGCCTTCCTGAAATGGAAGCATTGCTATTAATGGAATCAAAACTTAAAAAAAAATGTTATTTTGTTCTTCTAGTGAGTGCTCTTTGGTTACTAAAAAAATATTGAACCTGAAACGTAACTATCTAGTGTTTCATAACTCCACATCTATGTTTTCCTAAAATCCCTGTGGAGGTTATTATGATTTTATGCTAATTATATAGCATACAGGATGTAATTAACATCTATATCCCTCCCGTTTTTAATATCTTCTTGTTTCCCTGATTAAGTGATGTGAGCTTTACATGAGTTGTCACCAATTTCACATTGGAAGAACATTTAGAGACTGGGCTACTTAAAAGAAGACTTGGCTGCTGGCAACAATCAAACACGTGAGTATTTTAAGTGTGCAAAAACAAGAAGCCCAGGTTTCTTTCTCAAGTAGGTTTTAAAACTAAGTCTTTAATTTCTAATCTATGACATTGTTCTCTTGAATACTTTTCACATGCAGTCAATCTACTATCTCTTATTTTCCATTACACTCAAAGATGCCTCTTTAATTTATAATATATGACATTGTTCTCTTGAATCATTTTCACATGCAGTCAATCTACTATTTTCCGTTGCACCCACAGATGGCTCTTTAATTTATAATCTATGATATAATTCGATATCTTCTAATATCTTTTGGGTCTTTGTTGTCTTTAGCTCTACATTCAACTACAATCTTTGTTAATTTTTTTGTTGTTTATTTAATTTTTGTTATACATTTTGTTTGTTAATTTTGTTGCTGTGTATGTTCAAACTAACAGAGAATTGAGTTGCTGAGGTTTATGAATATCCCACAGTGACAAAATTATTCTACAATAAATTATACATGCTCTATGATAGATGGTTGCGAAAAATATTTGGGAAGACACACTAATTTTGCAAGTTCTTTGGTTGCTGAGGGTAGCCTTAAATTTTTTAAGTTGTTCGGTTGTTGAGGGTAGCCTTGGCTCTATTCTTGGACCTAGTTGTCTTAGCTCTGTTCTTGGACCTAGTTGTAAAGTGCACTGCTTAGAACTGTTGATAACATTAATCTCTTCAACTCAAATCAAAGGAGAGAACTGTAAGAAATATGAAATAAAGACTTCGAAATGAAAATAAGAACACTGAAATAAAGACTCAAAAATGAAAATAAAAGTTTCAGAAAACTGAAATAAAGACTCATAAATTAAAACAAAATTGTAAGAAAATTGTGTTGTAATTGAAAAAACTAACTTGAATATACCACAAAATGTTCTGTGGTGTGTTCTGTGATGGTTTGTTTCGAGGGCTGATGAATAGTTTGAATGTGATACATGTAACCTCAACAACGGTTTAACTTTTATAGATTTTTGCAGTTGAATTTAATTGGTGACAATGATGGACATGGATTGCAATGACTTCATTTTGCATGTGTGATCAGGATTGAATTTGATGTGATCCAATGGCTGGGAATTTTTTTTTGTTGATCCATGTGCTTTGATATGTTTTAATGGGAAATAGAATAGGTTGAATGTCATTTATTAAATTTATTGTTGGGTGGGTTCCATTTATTGTACATAGTGGGTTTAAATGTTGTTATTGGGTGGGTGTCGTTTATTGAACACAATCAGTTTAAATGTTAAATAACACAATAGTCTTTTTTTTTTGTGAATTTGGTAGTACCTCGCTATTTTATATATAGTGATTGATGTACCTTTTTCTCAATTTAATTATAAATGGAAATCAGTCAAGAGATAGTTACACACAATATGGAAATGAAGATTCCAATATGTAGGCAACTGAAAGTATATATATAAATTTTTACTCCTAACTAAGGTTTATCTAAACTACCTACCTAGTAGATAATTCTATTAACAATTAAAGTTGGAGACTAATAAATTTTTTACTAATTTTGTATTAAGGTTAAAAAGTAAAAAATAATTAAATATTTATATGAGTGTTATAGGAATATAACGGTAGAATATATGAATTCCATGAGGTTTTACCTTCAATTCTCATGGGGAGGATTTGAAGATGGAAGTCACTTTTGGAGGAATTAAAATATCTGAAGGGGCATCCAAGCTTGAGGAAGTCTTGCACAATCCTAGTGATAACATCCCACTAGTGGACAATACATTCTTCCATGCAATAGACAGCCTAGGTCTAAGCTTAGCCTACTTTAAAAAAAATGAATAGATGAAATGTTGTAGAGTGATTGTGATGATAAATGCATTTATTATTATTATGACAATTGTGCGTAATGTTTAAATATATTATTTTATTGGAGACATTAATGTATATATAATAAAATATTGCTAATTTTATAAAGTTATTTATATGTATTTTTTTTTATTTAAATAACTAATAAAGTGTTTTCATACTTTAATGTGAGTTTAATATGTGAATTTCATTTATTCATTTTAATATCATGGTATTAGAGTTTTCAAACAAATGTTCATATCTATTGTGTAAAGTAACAATGCATATAATATATAATCAATTTTGATTTTACCAATTAACATTGTGGAATGGCTTTGGACTATAAATAGACAGTTATATGAAATTGTAATTACACATTGATAGATGATCTAAGCACTTAGAGTTGAGTAGTAAAAATTATACATCTAGATCTTTTGGATTGATTTAAAGATGAGTATTTTTCCTTTTTAATAGTGAGTTTCCCTCTTAATACTCTATTTGATTTTCATTATAAATATTGTATTTGATTTCTTATGTATTGATTACGGTTGTGGTAATAAATTGAATGGTACATTGATGTTGTTAATCTATCATTGTTATATGTTGTTACAATCATTTTTACCCCAATTCTTATCTTTCATTGGCAATTGTTTAAAACAATTTAACCTTCCAATGATAAATAGCAATTATATATAGAATAGTAAATGAAAAAAAATAATAAGAGACATGAATTCACACCACACGATAGCTTTTTTAATTTTTATATGAATATGGCTTTGGCTTTCTTTGAGAATTTGTGTTTTAAGTGTCATCTATATTCATTAAGAGGAATTTAAATTTGAATACTTTTAATTTTATCATTTCAATTTTGTTTGGTTCAATTTGGAATTATTATTATTTTTAAAATAAAGTTATAGATAAATACAATATATATGATTGGTTTATGTTTATTTGAATTTCAAATTTCAAATTTAATTATAACTTTAGTTTTATTATCAAATTTAAATTTAATTTGATTAAATATTGAAAAAATTAAAGTAATATAAATAGTTTTAAAAAAAGGTAGAGGTTGAGAAAGTATTATAGTCCACTTTTGCAAATCTCATCAAAATTTTCAAAGAAGTGCTTCTTTTTAAATTCATTCAACAATTTTGAAGGAACCTTTATTTTTACATGGAGTGCTTTGAAAATAAAATTAAAACCAAGGAACATGAACTAACTAATTAGTATATTTTTTTGGAGGATGTTTTAAGTTAAAAATTTATTGGTTAAAAGTGAATTCATGAAGATTTTTATTTGGACAATCATTTTAATTTCCAAAGAAACTTTAATCACTTGTTCATGGGTTTTGATATCTTGAATTAAAAGGGATTTGGTCTCGTAGTATTTTCTAGGATTCAAAGACCACATAGGTTGATCTTCATTATTCAAATTTACCATACTTGTGGTAGGGTTTGGTAATTTGAAATTTTCAACATCCTTGAGTTCAAAAGATTCATATTTTGGCTTTAACTTGATCTTCTTATAATTTATCCAAAATCATTTGATGTAGGTCACCACGATCCTGTCCACAGACTAATAAAAAATAGAATGATACAAATGTTTGCAAGAGTTTTAATTGGTGGAACAATGTAAATGGATCTGAATGAAACCCAAGAGAGTTGTATCAATTACAGGAAACATTGGATCCCAAATAAATTTGGCATATACAAATAGGGCATGGATAAATTGTAACCATTCAAGTAGGAAAATACTTCGAAAAAGTGTTTCCAATGCAAATACATATGGATGTTTCAACAAAATACAAGATGAGGGTCTTCTAGTCAATATTTTTCTTTGCTATCTCTAAAGTGCATTCTTTGGAAACTACAATAGATAACCAAAAAGAGAGAACATGATATTGTGGATACTCCTGTCATGTCAATGTTGCAATTCCTGAGACTCCCCCCTCTTTAAATAAGATCCAAAATTCTACTTACACCCATTGGGAACATCTTGTGGCACATTCACTGTCATCACAGAAGAGTAACAATTTAATGCTACTCTTTCCTAAGCTACTTCCTTACCATGTTTCCTTTGCAATATCTGGTATAATTTCTAGTTATAAACATAATTCTTAATTTATTATTGGTTTATATTTTAAGTCTATGATTCTCTTAAAAGTGGAAAATTACATTTTTTCATTGGGAGGTGTTGTACAACCTATAAGATTATGTAGTAACCCTCCTCTATATTCAAATATAAGGAAAAATCTATAATTATGTAAAGTTGATAATATAACAAAAAAAATAATAACTATTAATTTATTAAAAAAAATATGATTTAATTTCTCTCGATATATTAATTTTTTTATTAATAAAATTATAAACATTCTTTAATTAAAAATTACCAATCTTTGGTCTATCGGACCTAAAGAAAAGAGTTATTTAGTTTGATTTAAGATTTTATTCCTATGGTCAAAAAGCTTGGAGAGAAGCCTCTCGAGTTCACTATAATTTTGACATAAAAACTTATTAAATTTAATTAATAAATATATAATTAGAAATAAAAAAATTTGAAATATATATTAATTATAAATCAAAATATATTTTATCATATAAATTAAATAATAATTTCTATTTGTACTCAATATAATCAAAACTTCACATTCAAATTTACTTAATAAGTATATATAAACATAATATTTACCATGAACTCTTTTTTATTATTGTATATATTATCAACATTTTAATAGATATTTTTATTTTATTTTTATTAGTTTGGGCGATTGCTAAATGAGCTACCCAACTAACATTTGAATAAAATTAAAATATTTATTTATATAAATATGTAAAATTTATATAAAAATAAATAATATATTAACAAACTATATGTATTCATGTTAACTTAATATTTATCAAGTGTAAAGAGGAATCAAATGTCTCCAATAATAATCTTTTTCTCAAAATTTATGCTTAAAAAAAAGATTTAATATTTATAAACATTTGTTAAATCTTGTGTTAAAATAAATTTTTATTGAAAGTAATCTTGTAATTATAAGAAAAGATTATAGTTTTCTAAGAAATATGAAATTATATGTTTTTCTAAGAAATGTGAAATTATATTATTTTAATTTATCTTATAATGATATGAAAAGATTATAGTTTTCTAAGAAATATGAAATTAGATGTTTTCTAAGAAATATGAAATTAGATATTTATATTGAGGCTTTCAGACCACAAAAAATACTCGAATTTGGCTTTTTTTTTTCTTCAAAAAAACTAATAATTAGAGTGTTTGAATGGTATTTTTGATGGTGGAAATGGATTCAACGCCATAAAAAACTCTTACAGCACCTTGATAGTTTTAACTTAGATATCCAAAAAAATTCCACAAAATTTTATCACAATCATACCCAAATTTCCATTATTTTATGGGAAATTTTTTTTCCTCTAATCAAGTGACACTAAGGTGTTTATAAAGATATGCAGAAAAAAACAAATAGATATACTATGTTAAGCATCTCAAAGTTGAAAATGATCTTCAAATTAATAAAGTTCTTATGAAGTTAATAATATAATAATTTTTTTTGGTTTTTGTTATAGGATATATAAATTATCTAATATAAATTAAAATTAAAATGGGGTAAATGAAAAATTGTTGAGTTAAAATTTAATAAATAAAAAACAATTAAAATATAAATTTAAGTTTGAATTGTAATTTTGCATATTTAAATAAATTTAAAATTATTTCTTACATAATCAATTTTACATCAATTCGAAAATTACAATCCAATATAATCCAATAAAAATAGATAAACAACATAGCTCTACTATAACCCGAGAGCTATGACCCCATATCCTATGATAAAAAATAAACGTCTTACGCATTTCACTTTTCTAGTATCTTATACTGAGCGATGTGGATAGTATTGACATGTTATGATGGTGGCTAAAGTTTTTGGTAACCTTTATGCTTTTTGCTCTCCCCTCTACGCTGCTTAATTCGTGAAGAACCTCGTCGCTGGAATTTCTATCAAATTTATCTTGCCGGTTGAGCGGAAATGGAATTTCTATCAAATCTATCTTGCCGGTTGAGTGGAAATTTAGTGATATTCATTTGTTTTTCGTGCCTCTTCTTTTACATTTTATACAGGGTTTTTTTGATGTTTTATATAAGTTCCTGAGTGTGAAGTAGCTTTGCAACTAGTTATAATCAAAAGAAGAATCTTCTAGGTATAATTAGCTTATTAGTTTAGTTTTATAATATATTTTTTTAATGAAGAATCTTCTAGGTATAATTAGCTTATTAGTTTAGTTTTATAATATATTTTTTTAATGAAAAGTATGGCAATGGTATTGAATTAGAGAGTGTCACTATTCTAATATATTTTTTTTCTCTATAAAAATATCATTTTTAGCTTATCCATCAAACAATAGTGACAAGAAATAGCTATATTTTTAGTTGATTGAATTTTTGGTGGCATCAGACATAGCACAAGTTGAACACTTGCTTCACTCTCAGGAGAGGATGTCGAATGGTAGTTAATGCCAATCCCTGTGCAAGTATGTCGTGAAGTGTGTCTTGAGGTGTATTTATCACCCAAGGTTACAAATATGGGAGGATATGGTGGTAGGAGATTATTCAAGAGAGGAGGCAATGATACTTCCTCGTCCTCCATTGTTGGTAGCTCTCATAGAGGTGACATATGGTTTTTCTGGTGCTGTGTCTCTATTCTGGTGTTTGTGAGTTGGGTGAGTGTATCTTTGTTGTGTGGGTTTTATGGTTAATGTTCCCTGTGGTTATTAGTGTGGATCTGTTTGTCTTTGAGAAATTTGCAGGCATTTATGGGTCTATAGTGGGGCTAAGGTATTTATTCTCTTGGATTCTCTGTCTAATGGATCGACCTATTTTCCCAATATAGGGAGATAGACAAAGAATCCAAGAGCATGCTGCAGACATTAGACACAATCGATCCCGCACATCTACTCTTGCAAAGCATGCTAAAAAATCATGTCACCATGTATGCATTGAGGATTCCAAAGTGTTAAATTTAGAATGACATGAGTGTTCTATGCTTAATGCAAATTTACTTCAATCTTCCTTAGGCCTGATTCAAATTAACAATCACATAAACTTGAAAGTAAAATGCTAGTAGAACACAATAATGGATCAACAAAAGACAAGCCAATAATATAGATCATATTTTACAATTCTTCTTGTCCAACAAAGATATAGGATAGTGTGTGTTATGACAGTCAACAGGATGCTTCAGCCAACAAAGTATTTCTTAGATCAGCCAATCCTCCAAGTTTCACACATAGAGCCCTCAAAGATGATTATCAAATTCAATGTTGGTAAACCAAAAGTCAACGCTACAGATTAGGGCTTCGATCAAACTGCGCCTTTTTCCTAGATTTTGTGCCCAGTTGTACGACCTCCAAAAATCGGATTTTCAGCAAAGTTTGGAGGTCAAATGATCAAGGGTTGACCATGGTCAACGCTAGTCAACACTCAACAAAACAAACCTAAATAGATTTGCAGAGTTTCCCCAGATTCAGCTCCGCACGTGTGAAGGAAAGAGGCCTCCAAAGGCTATCGAACCAATCATATCACAATGAGATAATGTGTGATGAGTTGATGAGAAAATGACCTCCAAGTCTCTCCAATCTATATCCATCAGTGAGGGTGTGTGACACATCTATTAGGCATGTGAGCCTACATTACAAATATGGTTGAATTTTCACAAGTGTGGAAAATAAAATCAAAATATATGTTCTGCTCATCCAAACAAGATGAGCCTTAGATCAATCTTGTAGGTCTCTACGAAAGAGGAATCCAAAAAAAATATGATCATCATCATATGAGCAGTGAAACATGGATTCTGGACATAGTTGCCCAAAATTAACACTCCCTCTCATTTAGGGAGAACTCCATCTGTTCACCTGTGCCATCTAGAGATCAGTACCATCGTGTGCCATCATATAGCATCGTGTGTCATCCTGCCATAACTTGCTTTGTTGGCTCTTCTTCGCAAATAGAAAAAACTTTGAGTCACAAAGACATCACTATCAACTGACACGAATTCAGCTTAGAGGTTAAAACCTCTCTTGGACTCAAAATACCCTCATACTAACCCAAAGTTAGTTTAGTGACCCGAAGTCAATTTAGAGGATAAAACCTCAATAGACTCAAAAAGAGTCACATACTAACCCGAAGTCAGTTTAGAGGTAAGAACCTCATCATACTTGATCCCAGATCAAGGTGTTGGACACATGCCATCCTAGACATAGAGAGTATGGCAATTTCAATACGTCCATCAGTCTTATTATTGATCTCTATCCACATTTCCCACCTCATTGGAAAAATGAGAGGTACTTCCCTTGAGTCTGAAACTCCATGGGCAGGATGCATGCGGGGAATAGATCAAAGAGAGATGAACCAACTCAATATCATAACAGTGAGACAAAAGCACAACAACGTTCGGCAAGCCTAGCCCCATGTGTGCTTATAGCTCCAAGAAGCTATCCCCAAGCCCCCTGGAGCTCCCAGAGCTCATAGTCCAACTCAAGAAGAGCCCTCAAAATAGGGTCTTTCCACAATTCCAAGCTTCTCATGAAAGGTTAGGAACTTGACCTTCCCCAGGGGCTTCGTGAGAATATCTGCAACCTTCTCATGAGTTCCTATATGATCAAGCCTTACGATGCCTCGTTGTACCATATCTCAGATAAAGTGGTACCTGATATCAATATGCTTAGATCGATCGTGGAACACGGGATTCTCAAAAAGACGAATCCCACTCTAGTTATCACAAAGGATAACGGTGGTATTTAGCACATGCCCAAACAACTCACTAAAGAGCTTTCATAACCAAACAGATTCACAACAGGCCATACTCACAGCAATGTATTCGGCCTCAGCAGTGCTCAAAGCCACCGACTTCTGCTTTCTTCTCACCCAAGATATTGAAGCAGAACCCAAGGTGAAGCAACATCCAGATGTGCTCTTACGATCCACCACAATGCCAACCTAATCGACATCAGTATATCCATGGAGTCTAAAACTCCCCATAGTGTATCTCGGCCCATAGTTGACTATTACCCGAAGATATCTCAATAGATTCTTGGCACCAATCTGGTGAATGTGATGAGGATCAACCATATGTTGATTCAAAGTGTTCACTGTAAAACATACGTCTGGACGAAATTTCACTACGAACATCAGGGCCCCCACGAGTTGTCAATACTCAGTGGGATTTGCTAGCACGGGCCCACCATCATTTCGACACAACTTCTTAAAGTTGAGTTCCATCAGTGTCGACACAGATTTACAGTCCACCATACCAAATCTCTCCAGGAGCTTTACGACATATTTCCCTTGAGAAAGGAAAATCTCGCCTCGCCTCTTCTAGACCTCCAAGCCTAGGAAGTAATGCATCAGTCCTAGGTCTTTCATTTCAAATTCGAAAGCTAGCTCCCTCTTACATTGATGAATGAGAGGGTCAACACCTATCAGGAAGAGATCATCCACATAGAGAACTAGAATGAGAGGCCTTTCTCTATCAACCTTAAAGTAAAGGTTTGGATTAGCATTACTTCGAGTGAAGCCCAACTTCATTAAGTAGATATCTATCCTCTCATACTAAGCCCTGAGGGCTTGCTTCAACCCATAGAGAGCTTTCTTAAACGTTCATACATAGGTGTCTCTATCTTGAAATTTGAACCCCAGAGGTTGCTCCACATACACTTCTTCTTATATTGAACCATGCAGAAAAGCGGTCTTCACATCCATCTGATGGAGACTCCATCCTTGCATTGTAGCAAGGGAAATGATAGATGAGATGGTGGTATAGCAGGCCACAGGTGCAAATATATCATCATAATCTATGCCTTCCTTTTGAGAGAAGCCTCAGGCAACAAATATTGCCTTGTACTTTTCAACACTTCCGTCGGATCCATGCTTGATCTTATGGAGCCATTTCGAGGTGACAACAGATTTGTCTTTCGGTCTCAGGACCACTCGCCAAACTTCATTTTTCATAATGGAATCATATTGTTCATGCATAGCATCCTTCCAAACTTGATGCTTTACAGCTTCTTCAAATGATCCAGGCTCATATTGTACAATTGTACTCATGGCTTCTAGATACCCTTGGTATATTTTCGTATTCTTTATTTCATGAAATGTCACCCTTGGGGAAATATGTCTCTCGGCATCTGCGAGAGTATCCCTAAGCCATGAGGGTCTTCTCTTATTTGAAGGAGGTGGATCAATAGGATCCATAGGTCCTTCAACATTAGACATCAGTTCATCCTTCGCTCTTCCTGCTTCCTTGCTTATTCATCTTCTTTGTCTTCCTTAGAGCTAGGAAGATTTCTCACTTTCTTGAGGGAAGCATCTTCCTCGAAGGTGACATCATGGCATGTCTCCACTTATCTTTTTCCAGGCACATAGATTCTATATGCCTTCAAAGTTTCACTGTAGCCCACAAACATTCCCTTCTTTCCAGAAGCATCCAGCTTGCTTCTCTTTTCTTTTGGCACATGAAAGAAAACAGGACAACAAAAAACTATAAAATGAGAAACATCAGGTTTCTTACTAGAGAATACTTCTTAGAGAGTTTT
Organism: Pinus albicaulis; assembly: GCA_034641835.2. NCBI lineage: Eukaryota > Viridiplantae > Streptophyta > Pinopsida > Pinales > Pinaceae > Pinus > Pinus albicaulis. Next base: position 496,219,947 of record CM076578.1, on the reverse strand, counting down.
GGAGTCCAGACCAGAATGCAGGCATCTATTGTGAACGTACAAAGAAATGTTCGCAGCATCTCCCCATAGAAACTTTAGAAGACCTTAGTCACATCGCATGGAGCGAGCAGCTTCCACCATGGTCCTATTATTTCTTTTAGCAACACCATTTTGCTCAGGAGTATACGTAGCTGTGGTCTCCCTCTTAATTCCAACTTCTTTGCAAAATTCATTGAATTCATTTGACTCATACTCGGTCCCATTGTTGGTCCTCAAAACTTTGATTCTCTTCTTGGTTTGATTTTCCACCAAGGCCTTGAGGGTACGAATCCATTTGAATGCTTCATCCTTCTTCTTCAAGAAATATATCGAGGTCTTGCGAGAGAAGTCATCTGTAAAAGTCATGCAATAGGAACATCCTCCCAAGGATGTCACGAGCAGCATACCAGATAAATCAAAATGAATCAACTGCAAGTTATCAGCTGCCTTTGTGACACTTGAGGGGAATGGTCCCCTTGTATGCTTCCCTTTGGCACAACCCTGACATATACATTCATGATCATTTTTAAATTCGGCCATCCCTTTCACCACCTTCCTTGCTTCGGGAAGGGCTTTGTAATGAAGGTGTGCAAACATCTGGTTCGATAACTCTGCTTGATGAGTTGTATCACATGACATAGCCCCCAATGGAATTCCTCCAACCTGGTAGAGTGTATCAACTCTAAAACCAATATTAAGAGCTTCCTTGAAGTTCTTCTTCCATATGCGTACCTTTCCATCAACGAATTCCACCTTGAACTCTTTGTCTTCCATTTTTGAAATAGACACAAGGTTCTTCGTCAAATCAGGTACGTACAACACATCTTGTAAATGAAGGACTTGACCTTGAGATAGATGAAGGGTCGTAGTCCCTATCCCTTTCACAGTATAGGTGGCATTATCTCCAAGGATAATTTCTAGATTTGTATCCTTCTCAATCAAATCGAGAGAGCTTATTTATAACCAGTGAGGTGCCTTGAAGCACCACTATCAATCAGCCAAACATCCAAGGTGTTAGGAGGAGATGCAGCAGAGAGGGTAGATATAAGAATAAATTCACTTCTCTTATTATCAAGAACATTAGACTCATCGTACCTGGAATTTCTTGACCTCTTGAAAGGTTTCCCATTTCCACTACGATCAGAGGGAGCCTTCCTTTTTCCTTTGAACCTGTTGTTCCTTTGATCACCATTCCCCTTGGTGTTGTTGTTGTCATCATCCCTGCGAGAGTCCCTTCTATTAGGGAACTCTCTTTCATAGTGACCAAACTTGTTACAAGTGTAACATCTTCCCTTCCTTCCTTTGGGCCCCACTCTTCCATGGTTTTGATTTCTCAAACAACCATTGTTCCTCTTCTTTGCATGAGCGGTGAAGGCAGTAGGGTCACCTCCATTTCCATTGGAGGGATGATATCTCTCCATCATTCTTGTCTCCTCTTGAGTGCGTCTTGTTAATATTTCATCAAAATCAGGAATCACATTATTATTAAGAATAGTGGTATTGAATACATACCAATCACGGCGGAGACCTCCAAGCATAATGAGAACCATCTCTCGATCAACTATTTCTTCTCCAATAGCTAGAATATTGTTATTGATTTCAGTGAGCCTCATAAAATAGGATTGAATGGATTCATCCTTTCCCTTCTTGATATTCTTCAATTGATTCTTGAAGAAAAAAACTTGATTAGCATTGCTAGCCCTGAACATGCTAACTAGCTTATCATACATCTCTTTAGATGTGCCCAGCTCAAAAATGTAAGCAACCAAGTGCTTAGTAATATAATCCCAAATAATCATTTTTTCTTTGATTTCCCCTTTTATATACTTCGTTTTTGTGGCAACAGGTGCATTTGATGGAGGCTCTTGAATCTTCTCCCGCACATAGTCCATGACATCTTGATCTTCTAGTGCCAAATCCAAGGACATCTTCCATGCATGATAATCAAACTTATCATACAATTTATCATCAGACTTGAAACCCTTATAGGTTGAGGAGGCCATTGGTCCTTGATAGGATTTATTCTTCAGTGTTTTCTCTTCACACTAGTTTGGAATTTGTCTTCACCTCAGCTCTAAAACCATGTTAAATTTAGAATGACATGGAGTGTTCTATGCTTAATGTAAATTCACTTCAATCTTCCTTAGGCCCGATTCGAATTAGCAATCACATAAACATGAAAGTAAAATGTTGATAGAATACAATAATAGATCAACAGAAGACAAGCCAATAATATAGATCACATTTTACAATTCTTCTTGTCCAACAAAGATATAGGATAGTGTGTGTTACGACATTCAACAGGATTCTTTAGCCAACAAAGTCTTTTTTAGATCAGCCAGCCATCCAAGTGTCACACACACAACCCTCAAAGATAGCTCATGAAAAGTCAACGCTCGTCAACCAAAAGTCAACATAGAAAAGTCAACGCATGACAGTCAACAGAAAGCCAACATTGCAGATTATTACTTCGGTATGTTAAATTTTTAATAAAGTTTGGAGCTCAAACATTCAAGTGTTGACCATGGTCAATGCTAAAAAAAACAACCTTAAACAGATCCGCAGATTTTCCCCATCTTCAACTCCACACATGTGAAGGAAAGAGACCTCCAAATACTATCGAACCAATCATATCACATTGAGAGAATGTGTGATTAGTTGATGAGAAAATGACCTCCAACTCTCTCCAATTTATATCCATCAGTGAGGGTGTGTGACACATCTATTAGGCATGTGAGCCTACATTGCAAATGTGGCCGACTTGGCTCATGTGTAGAAAATAAAATCAAATTATATGTTCTGCTCATCCAAACAAGATGATCTTTAGATCAATCTTGCACCTCTCCGAAATAGGAATCCAACAAAAATATGATCATCATCATATGAGCAGTGCAACATGGAGTTTGGACTTAGTTTCCCAAAATTAACACAAAGTCAATACCAAGGTTTATCACTTCCACCATAAAAAGCTCAGGGAAGCCGTTGGGATTGAAATGCATGCTAAGAACCTCAACAGGGATGATAGGTTAAAATTGAGTAAGAAATGGACTAGATGATTTCTCTCCATTATTATTAATTTATTATTTTTATTTTTATTTTTACTTTTATATATTTTTAAACTTTCATTAAGAATACAAATGGTAATTTCTAACTCCCTTTTTATTTTTATTTAAATATTTATTATTAAATTCTTGTATTACCCTGTTATATTGACCTTAAAATTGGATATATATATATATATATATATATATATATATATATATATAACTTCCATATCATTCATTAACCAACCTCCTATTATCCTATTATATTTACCTTAAAATTAGATAATATATTGAAAACAACTCCCCCTAGGTGCCACTTGTACTATTGTGCACCATAGGATAAAATGTTAGACAATGAAAGATATTTAGACCATTAGATTAATAATTAATAGTTAAGATAAAGCTAATAATTAAGATAAGCAATAGGTACATTTAAAAAGTAATAACAGTTTCTTGATAGCTTAAGACTGAGGGTTCTTCTGCTCTCACTTCTCCATAAGGAAGAATGTTTCTCTTCCATATTTGCTTCCCTCTGTTTTTTTGATGGCATAAGTGAAAATGTTTCTCTTGTAGATTTGTTTCCCTTCATTTTAGATTTGATGCCCTTCGTTTTTTTGATGGCATAAGTGAAAGGTTTAAGGCTCTCACTTCTCCATCCATAATAAGTTTTGCTCTCACTTTTTCATAAAAATGTTTCTCTTGTAGATTTGTTGGTTTCTCGATGGCTTAAGGCTGAGGGTTATTCTGCTCTTACTTCTCCATAAGAATGTTACCCTGGTGAAATTGAGAATTATTTTGCTCTCACTTTCCCATAAGAATGTTGCCTGGTAAAATTATGGACTCCAAAGAAAAACCTTCTACCCATATTTTTTTATTATATAGATTATTTATCTTTTTATTATATAGATTATTTATTTCAGAAAATATTGTGATAAGATATTTGTTTTGTATTGATTTAGTTGGTATTTTTTTTTCAATTGAAACTTTCCGAGATCCATGAGCAAATTCTGCAAGCTAATTCTGCAACTCTGTAACAACAGATTTTATTGTTTAAAGTCTCTAAAACACTGCAACCTACATTAACTATATAGGTCATTATTTATATTTTTTTCATTTTATAAATAAGTAAAATTCTCCACATCGCATATCTTTTTTTTATTTATAAGTTAAATATTATGGTAATTTTATATTTTTCAATAGATATTTACCTTTATTTTCAAATGTTATACAGTTCACGCAGCTTTAAATGTAACCAATTTTCAGTAACTTCAAATATATTTTCCTTATGGTTATTCTGCTCTCACTTTTACATAAGAATGTTGCCGTCGTAAAATTCTGGACTGCAAAGAAAAGCCTTCTATCCCTTTAGAATAGCATGAGCGAAAACCTTTTTATTATATAGGTTATTTATTTTTTATTATATAGAATATTTGTTTCATGAAATGTTGTAATATAATATTTGTTTTTTTTTTATTGGTTTCGTTGTATTTTTTCTCAATTGGAATTTTGCGAGATCTGTGAGCGAAAGCGAATCCTGCACCGACAGTGTTTATTGTTTAAAGTCTAAGCATTGCAACATACATTAGTTCAATGTGTCATTATTTATAGTTATTTGATTTTATAATTGGGTATATTACATTTGTATTTCTTTGAAAATTATTGTAATTTTTATATTTTTCAATCTATAATATTGGTATTTATTTTTATTTTCAGATAGTCTGCAATTCAAACTCTTTTAAATGTAACTAGTTTTCAACAACTTTAAATATATTTTTTTTATTTTATTTTTGTCAACTTTAATTTAAATATATATATTTTTATTTTATTTTTATACAAAACACTTAAAAGAACAATTCATTACAATATTCAAAGTCTAAAGATTCAATAATGAAAACTTTGAAATCCGATTTAAGTTGTCAACTATTTTGGACAATATTCACATTCAAAAGATTTAATAATAAAAATCCTGAAATCCTGAAGGGTCAAAAAAAACTTCGGTTAGTTAGGGTAAAAACCTGTACTGTGATAAAGATTCTCTCTTAATTTTTTTTTAACAGTTAAGTTTTTAAAATTAATATTAAGTTATTAAAATTAGAAAAGAGAAAAAAAAAAATGTAATTTTGGAAGAAGTATAATTTTGAAAATTGTATTTAAGGCATCAATAACTTAAAGATTAAAATTAGTATTAAATTATTAAATTTGGAAAAAAGAAAAAAGAAAATAGACATCTAATAGTTATGAAAAATAAAATAAAAAATGAATTATTAAAATAATTTGTGTCATGTATAACTTATCATAAGAAAATAAATTATTTTGTATAAGTTAAATATCTTAGTTAATTAAAAAGTAAATATTGTCATTCTTATTTTGCATTGAAATAAACTTAGTAAATATTCTTATTCCCATTTTGCATTGAAATAAACTTTTCACACATTTAAAAAAAAAACAAAAACAAAAAAAATCACAAACAACCAAAACTCAAAAATTTCTTACCAGTAAATCAATGAATCCTCAATAAAAAGTAGAAGCATCTACTCCTTGATGTGAATTCACTAGTCAATTCTTGCTTAGTAGTCAATTATAACAGTAAATATTTCCATTCCTATTTTACATTGAAATAAACTTAGTAAATATTCTTATTCCTATTTTGCATTGAAATAAACTTCTCACCGACATTTAAAAAAACAAAAAAAACAAAAAAAAAATCACAAACAACCAAAACTCAAAAATTTCTTACCAGTAAATCAATGAATCCTCAATAAAAAGTAGAAGCATGCACTCCTTGATGTAAAGTCATAAGTCAATTCCTTTTTAGTTAAGACAATCATTGATGACATGACAATGATGTATTGGACATGTCAAAAATACTAGTAATAAAAATATTATAATTAATATGAAATTATTTAAATTGGAAAAGAATAAAAATAAAAAATAAAACTAACACATTTTAGAAAAAGGTAAAAAAACAACTAACAATTTTGAAGTAAAAATGTTGTTAACTCTCTATTTTAGTTAGAGTGTAATCTAAAAAATAATTATAATTAATATGAAATTATTCAAATTGAAAAGAAAAAAGAAAAAAGAAAACTAACATATTTAAGAAAAAAATAAAAAAAAACATTAAAATTAAAATTAATATTAAATTATTAAAATTTAATTATTCGAACTTTTTCCTCTCTTTTAGTTTCAAATAATTTATAAAAACATTCATGAATTTGCATTAAAATTAAAATTAACATTAAATTATTAAAATTTAATTATTTGAACCTTTTCCTCTCTTTTAATTTCAAATAATTTATAAAAACATTCATGAATTTTCATTTAAAACAATTAGTTATGAAATCGTAGTTGTGCATATAAAGATGTCAATGTTTGATACGATGTATATGGATTCAGGGATAATTTCATTATACATGGCAATTGTTATTAACCACTTCTTGCCATTTCTTTGAGGCATGTTATTTTAGAATAGAGACGGTTTGATATATATTGTTGTTTTTTTACTTATTTTTGTTTTTCACTTGGGACCGGTAAAAATAATAAATTAAGATATTACTATAACAAATTTTGAACAAAATGACATGAAATTATTCAAATGAGAGTAAGAGATATTAAGTTATAATTTCTTATTAATATAATTAGATACATGTTAAGCAAAAAATTAAAAAAAAAAAATCAATTTTCTTTACATTGAATTTATATATTTTACTTTTCTTTGAATGATCATTACACTAGACATTATTATTTATGGTTGACTACATAGAAAAAAAAAAAAATTATTATAATTTGTACTTATTTTTCTTTTAGGTTGTTGGTCATCTTTCTAAATGTTTTTATTGAGTCAGAATTGACATGTAAATCTACTTGGTTGTCCATTTATACAACACTTCATTTTTGTAGTGTCATTCTTTCTCATTAATGAGATTTATAATTTTTAAATCTATTTGGTTGTCCATTTATGCACCACTTCATTTTTGTAGTGTCATTATTTTTCATTAATGGTATTCATAATCTTTTAATCGATTGACACTTCCTTAGATTTTTAGTAGTTATATCAATATAATCATGTCTAGTTAAGGGCTTTGATTGCTCGGTATAGAAATTTGTTGGCATATTTAATATTCTCCTTGGTTGTGACAAGAAAGAGACTGAGGATATGATGTTTAATACAATCTGTCATTAAATGGTTGGTTTGAATGGTCTATAATTCTAAGTTCAATTTTTAGATGATTTTAAATGAAAATAAAGAATATGGAAAAATTAGTGATTATTATTAAAAAAATTATTACAAGAAAATTAGAATAAAATACATGGAGATCCTAAACTATTTTGCATTGTGAAGAAATCTTTCGGTAATAATCACATTATCATGAATAAAGTCGACGCGTTTCGAACCAACCAGTGTGATTATTACCGAAAGATTTCTTCAGAATTTATTGATGGATCACAGAAGCCAAAAATCTACTAATATTTTGCATTGATTACATTTTTTTTATTCATATTTTTTATCATTTAACTTTGAACTATTTTATTTATATTCAAATTTATTTCATGTAATTGTTGAATTATACTTCTAACTAATAAATTTAAAACAATGACATTAAATTAACATCAAGTATAAATCATTAAATTAGTTTCAACAATACAAATGTGTGGGTTCATTGCATTGGTGACAACTTTCTCCAATATTTAATCTCGGAAGAGGTAGAGGCATATTTATGGTTGTACATGTCGAGCCTACAAGCCCTTTTAGGTCCTCAGTATGAATAGATTTGTATTTATGTTGAGAACGTTAATCGTTTTTTGTTATTACATATTTTAGAAGCTCTTTTTTTATTTAAGAAACCGAATTTGCATAATTTGCATCCTTTGACACAAGTTCATAAATGAGGCCATTTGAAGGGATATCTAAAATAAATTATTACTTATTTGAGAAGCTCTATTTTTTTTTAAGTAAGAAACTGAATTTGCATCCTTTGAAAAAGGTTCACAAATGGGGCCATTTAAAGGGATATCCAAATATCTCAAAGAAAACAGACAACATCATGCGATAGCACAAATTTTTTGAACTCAACAATCTATAAAGAATCTAACAACAAAATGAAATAGTTCTAATGAAAAGCATTTTTACATTGTTTGGTAAAATTAGCTTTTTATTGTATTGCAATTGAAGTTGGTATTGGTAATCCAAAATTTGTAGATTAAAATAAATTGGAGAAGTTGATGGACTTTTTCTTATAGATTAAATACTCTTTTCTCACAAATATTTTAATTCGACTCCATAAAATAATGCATAAATCAGCTTGGGCAGAATGTAAAAGACTCTAAGCTTTTAATGAAGTGAGAAAATTCAATATTGAAAATTGGTTAGAAAAAAGTATGAGAGGAGAAAGAAATATGAACAAAAAATTCTCGAATTTATGTCTTAGGGCGTTTCCTTTGCAACATTTGGTGCAATTGCTAGTTATCAATCATTTCTATATTATTCATTAACCAACCTCTTATTAAATTGTCTTAACAAATAATAATTTAATATTATTTCCTAACAAATAATTAATTAGTCAATAACAACTAGTTTTTCAACAACTATAAATAAGCAATGATGCATCCACATTATTTATTCATTAACCAAATCTTAATGGTGTGATTAATTCAAAAAACATATTTTCCTAAATTATAGAACACAAAAATCTTAAATCTAAAAATATTTTTTAATATAATAATAAAAAACTAATTTGTATATTAACAATGTTGCAAACTTCTAAACAATCAATCTATAAAAAAATGTTAGTAACGAGCATGGTTGAATCTAGCAAGTTGCAAACGTCTAAATAATCAATCTATAAAAATGTTAGTAACGAGCATGACTGAATCTAGCATGGTACCATTCATTTTTTTTTAGGGGTTTCATGTAAAGATAGCATGGCACGGTTGAATGGCAGAGATAATATTGTTATTATAGATTATAATTGTATTGTTTCTCTTTTTCATTGTTGGTATTTTATATATTATAATAAAATCATGTTTTAGTTAATTAAAACTAATTTATAAAATGAAATGTTTTTGGTAAATGTATTGTTTTATATTAATTTATATAAATAAAATTTACAAATTGGTATATTAATTTTTATATAAATAATATTTTTAATTTTCAAATATTAAAAAGCTTTAACTATAATTTCAAAAAAATATAAATTCAAATTATTTTTAATATTTTACCAAAAATGTTAATTTTTTTTTTATGAAATAGAAAAATTACACTTAATTAATACAACTTTTCAAAGTTGAATTATTAAACTAAGCAGAGAAATCTAATTCTACTACTTTGTTATAATTTATGAAAACCTACTTAGATACTTACACATCACATTTAAAAACAACTTGGATACTTGCACATCCCATTTAAATTTAAAGTTTCATTTTTGTTTCTCCAATCATTTTTTTTAATTTCAAATAAGTTCAGAATGATAAAAAACGGACGGCCCTCCGTGCTAACGCTATAGGTTGGTTGCTCAGTACAATTTGGGAAGGTTCACTTCTGTCTTGTTTAACTTGTGACGGTTCTCTGTGCTGACGCTACAAGTTGGTTTCTCTGTACGAGTTGGTACGTTTCACAACTGTCTTGTCTAAATTGTGACGACCCTCTCAACTGACGCTATATTTTGGTTCCTAGTACAAATTGGTACGTTTCACCTCTGTACTGTTTGGCTTATGGTTTTTGGCAACACATATTTTTCAGGTTATATGTCATTAAATGTTGTCTGATTGGTTTATGGATATTTTTCAGGTTATAGGTCACTAAATGTTGGTGAGCAGTATATATTCACTCTTAGATTTAAATTTGTTTAAATTTAATGGTGGAGATATACTCTCCACCAACATTTAATAATCTATAGCCTAAAAAATAATGTTAGCCTTCATTTTCAGAAGGCTAGTTAAAGTATTGCTAAAAAATTAAAATAATATATTTTGGGGTGAATTTAATTTTTGTTGGGAAAGAAGAGACCATGGCCAACCTTATTTTGAATCGTCTCTTGAAAATGAAAATCATGGAAATTTAAGCCAAATTTTTAGCAGTAGTTTAATTAACTTGCAAAATTGTTTGGAAAATCATTGATTTTTTGATAAAATATAATAGAGATTTTTGTAAATCCAAGTTATATTAGTCAAACTTTAAGATTTTGGGCTTTCTAAAAGTTTTTGATGCTGTTGAATCTATTTCCACTATCAAAACCATGATTCAAACACTACTACAGCCAAATTTTTTGTATCTTTTTTTTACCAAATTCTTACCACTTTTAACCATCCCAACAATTCTACCTCTCCATGTCTAAAGGATGTCAAAAAAGCCTTAGATGAACTATGCTATTATCAAATCATCTTTAAACAGTGAAACAGTTTCTGCAACCTGTAGTGTCAGTGTGCCGGCAATAATAACTCCCCTTTGGGTTTGAAGGCAAGAAGCACCTGAATATCTTGAGTAGGAAAACTTCAAGATAAAATTTTTAAGAGGTGTTTTGTTGGTCAAATGCAATTTAAAAAATTATGAAATCATCTTTGTTTAAAACTGTGAAGAAAATTTGGAAAGATGTGAACCAATTAAAATTTTTGCTTAGAAAAGTTAGAAAGGTGTGAAAACCAACAAATTTGACTGGCAAAGGAATCACCGTAAACCCCGATTCGTTCTTTAAAATAACGCTTATCCAACTCTCACTGTGTTGACTCTAGGCATTTAAATTTATTCTTCAAGCAAACAAATATCTGAGGTTCGGTATACCAAAACCTATTTATTTAAAAAAAACCAAATCCTATTTATTTAAAAAAAAAAACTCCAAGAATATGCTCATTGTATTGAGAGTAAACTGTTACAGGTTTCTTAATTGTCATTTCCCTGTCATTATGCTCTGCCAGAAATGCTTAGTTGTAAAAGGTATTTTATTTTATTCAGCTATTTCTCCTTTTCCTTTTCATGACAGATTACCCTTTACCTCTACCTCGTCTGAATGACAACAACTTCCCCGTGGATTCTTGTCCTGTCTGCAATATGGTTTGCTCAAAGTAATTAATATAGATAGCTGCGGGATTGAATAGTGAAATATTTCTAATTTTCAGTTTCAATTTGGAAAATTCTTTTTATTCAGTTTCAGTCTTGCCTGCAAGGACCTAGAAAGTTGAGAAAACAAGAAAGCAACGAATTTGAGCCTGAACTGTGAAGGGGGCAAATTCTATAAAATGTAACTGGTTTTGAAATATGTTTATACGAGGGAGGAATTTTAAATAAATAAGTTTTGAATATTGAATTTTAAAATATGTATTAAGAGATATTAAATTTTGAAAAAGGCAGAGATTTTGAAGAGAAATTCCAAGCGTGATTTTTTTTATGAATTGTATTTTTAAATTTGTTATATTAATTAAATCTTTTAAATTTGTTATATTAATCTAATCTATTAAAAAAAATTTAAATTTCAAATGAACAGAAAAAAAAAATGGAGGTATAGATATCTAAATGTTTAAGATGTATATTGTCCAATGCACTGGTTTCTCACAATATGAGTGACATTTGTTGCAATTAAGATCACCAGATTTTTTAATCTCAAAAGAACCAAGAAACTTGTTCTTGTTTAATGTATCGGTGACTCCATTTAGCTTGGCATTCACCTTAGTGCAACCTTCTCATAGTACATAATGCCATAAGGAGCTTCATAAAGACCTCTGGTTCTTATTTTGTTCTTTTGGAAATTCAAGCACTACATTACATAGCATTGCATTATTGAGCCTTTCTCAGTCTGTTTTCTCAGTCTCACATATATCCTTCTTTGCCTCATGCACTTGGAGCTTCAATATGTTTGTGAAAGAAGATGAAGGGAATTTTAGTTAGCTTGTCCTAAAAAGCAGCCCTGGTCTTCATGGAAATCATGATTGAAGTCACATTTTTCTTCTAAATGGAAATCCATCATTCACAAGGAATAGGTAACATATTCCCATATTTGAACGTGTGAATAGGTAATATATTCGCATATTTGAACAACCACCATAACTGTCCAAATTAAAACCGTCATTTGTAATATTAATTGCACAATGATGCACAACCATAGAGTGTTTCAAAACAATCTTAAAAGAAAATAGAAGAACAATATAGCAAGTATAGAGCTATCTACAAATTAAAAGCTAACATGTTTTTTAAACATTACCACTGCGCTCTTTCAGGGTGAGTATATCCTTTTCTCTAACTACATGGTCTGCAAATAATTGCAAATGGAAATGGATAATTTGTATGTAATCAAATCAAGTCACACCTTTCTTTTTTTTATTTAATGTAATTAAATGTGGGCATGAAGTAAAATAATATTTTCTTTGGTTTGTTAAGTCTAACTCGAACTAGAGAAAGTTGGAAAGTATCAATGTCCAAAGGTGGCAATGATTTACATGTATGAGTCATAATAATTTTTATTGAGATAGAAATAATTCTACTTATTAATGTGTTTTTTTTTTTTTGGATTAGGTAGTGAAAATGAAAGAAAACATTAATGAAGGTCTATTTTAATTTTGGTTTTAATTTCAATAGTAAATAATAAGGATAAGAATAACTCCTCCCTCACCACCTCTCCAATCCAATTTATTGAAAAGTTAGTATGAAGTTGAATGTTGGGTTGTTATGCAATTTTTGGGTTGGTTTCAAGTGGGAAAAATGCGAGGTGGAACACATTTTGCTTCACTTGTTGCTTGCTTGAGTATATCTAGAGAGAGAAAGTAGAAAATGTGGAATCCCCTATAGTAAATGCTCAAAGGTTGGCCATAATTGTGGGAGAAACAATTTTGACTTGAGCACTATCTCTTATATTTGGTTTGGCTAAGGCCAACTAGTTAAGAAGCATTTTGAGTTCTAACAAAGAAGGTAAAGAATCAACCACCACTTGATTATGACCTTACTATGATACATGAGATCCATGAAATCTGATCCAATAAGGTCATGGGTGGTGTATATTACTCAATAGTTATTCATTACATTTTGAAGTGGATTTTCTATCAATGTAATGAAGGACAATGATATTAAAAGTTAATTTAATATTTTTTATATAGAATATGCTATTTACATAGCTTTGCATGAATAATACCTCCGAGCAAGAGGTTAAACTACAATTGTGCTAAGTATCTTGTCTCATGTCTACGATTAAGGCTATACACCACTAGAAAGCACATTACCCCATTGGAGGTAGCTCCAAAGATGACAACAAGGGGAACTTGCTTTCTTGTATATACCATATTGACTAAAATTATCTCTTTTTCTTGGAGTAATACATAACATTGCTTATAATTGGCTAACATCTTATTTTCGATAGACATAAGGAAACATGTTAACAACCCAAAACCTAGAGACATTTATCACAAACTAAAGTTTGTCCCCTTATGAACCACCAATGGATCCTTTCAAGTGGAATGGTTTTCCTTGAATATCTCTTATGAGTTCTCCCAAATTTGTAGATAAAAACCAATAATAAGTATCCTCATTACCGATTGACAATTGAGCTATTATTGATTTAACATTATGGAGGCACTATAGAAGTATAACGTGATAGCTTTGGGGTTGTCATATTGGAAATGATAAGAGAACACAAACCATCTTTAAAACAAGCTAATTTATAGAACACTAGATATGCATGGTTGCTTAGGAAAAGAAACTTCTCTAAGACAACGGATTTTTCTTGGAATATGTGAGAATGATGAGAATTTATTCAATAATTTAAGTATTTTGATTTGGATGTGACAAAACAATCATCTCTAAATTTTTTAAAAATTTAAAAATTTGAATGGATATATAATTACAATCAACAAAGTCAATTTAGTTTGATGGTTATTTGCTTCTTTTGACATTCCTTAATTAAAAATGTCTCATGAAAAAAATATTATTGCCTAGAATGTTTCTTAAATATAAATTTGCCAAATAGATTGACTCCAAGCCTAAAAAGCATTGAATTGTTTATTCCTTGAATAATATAAATGAATTAGTGTGGATAATATTGATTGCACTTATAAATTATATAGGTAATACTTGGGAGGTTTGGTGATTCAAAGCTCCGCTCGTAGGATTTTCCTCATCCTCCTATAGGAGAAATTCATATGCATGGTGGATCGAACTCTAATATTAAGAAGTTCTCATTGGGAGTCAATGAGCCATCACTGCCACAAATTTTTGAGGTGATGAACCTCTAATGTTCTTTGAACTATAAATCTAATTTAAATCAATGGTTTCCAAACTCTAATTGAATTGTTCAATTATCCATGAAAATGTCTTGATACATAGCACAGTTAAACACTCAAGAATTATCTTCCATAAATAGTATAGTATTAACCTTTGATTTTCTAAATATAACAATTAAAATTGATAGTAGGAAAAAATTTAAAAAGAATTTTCATCAACCAAACTAAAAGCTTAAAACCCATCTCTTGAATACACTAAGACATTGGGGAAACTTTTGTAAATTGCAACAATATTTAAGTTTAAAAATTACTATAATCTTCAATAGTTGAAACCTCCATTACAAACAACAATTAAGGTTGATAAATTTTGTTTTTTATTTAGATCTTCTCAAACAATGCCTAATGTCATATTTGGTTTATGCTTTATCTTGCATTTTTCTGGGTGTCATTTATTGATTGGTATATATTCCATCCAACATTGTACTCCACCTCTCCATCTCACCTGAAAACCCCTCCCATGCTTAATTCCCTTTTCACTTTCACATTCCATTCGCCTTCCACAAACTATCCTCTAGTTTTTCTCCAACATATTCTCTTAACCCTCTTAATCTCTACCTCCTTTTTATCTTTTATCTTTGTTTGGAAAATTTATGGTCACAAATTTGTAATTATTATAAATTAAAATCATTGAAGATATATATTAAGGTGTGAGATGAAGATTGAATTTATGAAATATTCATTTTCATCCAAAAACAAAATACACAATCTTTCAACCTTTCCACCCCAAGTCACTTTAGTGTTCTCTTTCCCCTTCTTTGTGAATGTATTAATTACTAGAAATTGCCTCTAAAGATGAAAATATACAAGAAATGATAAGTATAACAACCAATTCACTTTAGTGTTCCCTTTCCCCTTATCATTTGTTGATAAAAACCAATGATAAGTATCATCATTACCATTTGAAAATTGAGTTATTATTGGTTTAACCTTTTAGAGGCACTATATAAGTATGAAACGGTAGGTTTGGGGTTGTCATATTGGAAATGATAAGAGAAAAAAAACCATCTTTAAAAATAGTTAATTTATAGAACACTAGATATGCATGGTTGCTTAGCTAAAGAAACTTCTCTAAAATAAAGATTTTTTCATGGAATATGTGAGAATGATGATAATTTATTCAATAATTTAAATGTTTTGATTTGGACGTGACAAACCAATCATCTGTAAATTTTTTGAAAAATTAAAAATTTGAATAGATATATAATTACAATCAACAAAGTCAATTTAGTTTGATGGTTATTTTCTTCTTTTGACATTCCTTAATTAAAAAATGTCTCATGAAAATATGATTATGTCCTATAATGTTGCTTAAATATAAATTTGCCAGAGAGATTGACTCCAAGTCCAAAAAGCATTGTTTGTTCGTTGAATAATCTAAATGAATTAGTGTGGATAAGATTTTTTACCATTATAATTTATATAACTAGTATTTGGGAGATTTGGTGATTCAACGGCTGGTAAGATTTTCCTCATCCTCATATAGAAGAAATTCATATGCATAGTGGATGGAATTCTAATATTAAAAACTTTTCATTGGGAGTCAATGAGCTCATTAGAGCAAATTGTCCATGAAAATGTCTTGATGCATAGCACTGTTAAACACTTGAATTATTTTCCATAAATAATATAGTATTATTTTCCGATTTTTCTCAAAATAACAATTAAAATTAATATATATATATATACATATAATAAGAAAAAAATTAAAAAATATATGCATAAACCACATTAAAATTTTAAAACCCAACCCTTCAATACACCAAAACATTGGAGAAACTTTTGTAAATTGCAACAATCTCTAAGTTCAAAAATTAGTAGAAGCTTCAATAATTGAAACCGCCATTACAAACAACAATTAAGGTTGATAAGTTTTGTTGTTTATTTAGATTCTCTCGAACATTGCCTCATGTCATATTTGGTTTATGCTTTATCTTGCAATTTTATGCTTGTCATTTATTGATTGGTATATATTCTATCCAACATTGTACTCCACCTATCCATCTCGCGTGACAACCCCTCCCATGATTCATCCGCATTTCACCTTCACATTCCATTCACCTTCCAAAAACAATTCTCTAGTTTTTCTCCAACATATTCCTTAACTCTCTTAATATCTATCTATTCAGGGTCACAAAATTTATAATTATTATAAATTAACATCATTGAAGATATATTACGGTTTGGGATGAAGATTGCATTTATGAAATATTAATTTTCATCCAAACAAAATTAGGGTGGAGGATGGAGGGGAGGAAATGTGTTCATGCTTGCAAAATTTTTACACTTGTGCCAATAGATTTCTCACATATGTTGTTCGAACCAGCTAGTTAAATTAATTTTTTCCAATCATATCACTGTGTCAAAATTTTATATACATATTATATCCGAGCTATAACATGCAAGGTAATGAGGAGAAACATTACCATGGGTCCTCGTGGAACTGGCACACAAAAAATGTAATTTCACATATCGAATGACTAAATTAAGTGTTTGTGTTGATAATGAGATTAAATAAAGAACAATTTCACTCATAGTGACCTTCATTCCAAGATGTCCAAGTAAACTTTCAAGGCATTGTATCC
Source organism: Pinus albicaulis (assembly GCA_034641835.2). NCBI lineage: Eukaryota > Viridiplantae > Streptophyta > Pinopsida > Pinales > Pinaceae > Pinus > Pinus albicaulis. The sequence goes on along the minus strand of CM076578.1, from coordinate 496,203,044 downwards.
ATTTATGAATTAAAAAATACATTTTTTAAAATAAAAATTTACACATGCTATATGCATATATATAACCAATATAGATCCATTATGAAGAGGATTGAATCTCTTCATATGCATACTTTTTTTCAAGTTTTTCACTTTAAAAAATGTCCCATAGGCGGCTATCTTTAGCCTTGTGGACGTTAAGATTTTCTTTCTTTCTTTCTTTCTCATCTTTCCAAAAATAGTTACGGTTGCCTTTGAAAAGCTCAATAACAAGTGACCATGTAAGTTTAGTTGTAGCTAACTCATGATTTAAGGTCAGAATTTATTATAATTGGTTAAAGAAATTTTGTCTAGGAGTAATCTTAAGAATTTTGATTTGAAGGAGTACCTACTAATATACATTTATAGTTTGGAAAATTTTCACATTATTGAATTGTTTATTTTACATATATTTGTTTTATATGTGGAATGGAGAAATTATAAATCTCAATTTCAGATTAACTATATATATATATAACAACTACGTAAATCATTTTTTTCAAGTTAATTTTAATCAAAATCCCACAAAGATTTTTAAAAACTAAATTGTTTAATCTTCTTTTTTGAGGGTGCTGAATCTATTTATGCATTCAAAAATGTATTTTAAATAACAAAAAAATCTTGAAATTGTATTATCTCATTTTAGTGAATTCCCCTAAAAAAAAATCTATTTCATCTATAAATTAGACTACACCTAAAAAAACGATTAAGATTATGTGTTTCTTTGGTAAAAGGTTATAGGTTCAAATTCAAAGAGGATTAAAATATATATACCTTTATAAACTTTATATGAACAAATCTCATATATCAATTTGATATCTAATTTAGCCATAATATTAAAGTCAAATTATCATTATTATTCATTTTTCAAAAACATTAAAAATAAATAAATAGAAAATTTAATTTTAATTTAAATATTAAAAAATAATTAAATATATTTATCCCTACATTAATGTGGAGATTCTTGATTTGTATAATAGGCTTTGTTCTAATATCATATCATGGGTCCGTACTATGGATTATCAATAGTACATGCCCAAAAAACCATAACTCATTTCATATGACACTTGTTCATATAAATTTTTTTAATTAATTAATTTAATTAAAAATATTAAAAAAAACACAACAAATTTGGAGATAAATATCAATCAATTGGTTGTGTATAATACTATGAAAATTCTAGAATATTTCATGCAGGTTCTGTTAGAGTCGGCCCTTGCAGCCCTCCGTCAGTGATCATTTCGTCTTTTGCATATTCATTATTAAGTGTCTCGCTTGTTCCACTTCGTTGCATTTCCACTAGGAGCATGCCATGGACTGACGAAGGGGTCTGTCGTCTTATGTTTCCTCATGTTTACACCTACAGTGCTATTTTAAAAATTTCCTCAAAAAATCACTCAAAGTCATTGTCGTTTCATATATGGTCATTAAAATGTCAATAAGTGTCTTTGGTCTTAGTGTCTAGGGTTTTTGAGTCATTTGTATACCAGTCATAAAGCCTGCAAGGTGAGGAAGGTTCCGCATATTGTGATTTTTATTTTATTATCATTAGCATTTTAAAAAAAAACATTTCTAGTCCAAAACTCTGTTTTGGAACTAGAAATTGTTCATTATTATTTTGTAATAAATTGTACTTTTTTCACCAAGAAGAAAATGTCAAAGGCAGACCCCTGGTCTCTTCCTTAGCTAAATAGCCATATCCCTGCAAGAAGACAGCAAAATCATCAAAAAATCGAGCTCAGAAAAGCCAAAGAAGATTGTATTTAAAAAGCCAAATGTGAAATTACAAAAACATTGTAATATGGGTTTTCAATTAGATTTGAAACAAAATCTGATTGTGAAGATTTTTGTATCATATATAAAAGCCAAGCAAGTTTCATTTGCACCAAACTACAGCACCCAAATCGTGTTTTGGAGATTGGAGGGCCGATTTCAAGTTTTAAAACTGCGTGGACAGAGTTTTGGGGCTCGAGCGACCCACCTGGGCGCGAGCGACCCACCTGGGCGAGAGCGACCCACGTGGGTTATTTCCGTAGTGTGAAGTTGTAAGGGGAGCGACCCACCTGGGCCGAGCGACCCACGCAGAAGGCGCGCGACCCACGCATCAACAGAGGTTCGAAAATTCATTTTGAGCGCCCAGTCTTGCTTGGGATCGATTCATCGGCCTTCAAACAGGTTTCTTGCTATTACTTAATGTTTTTAAATGCGCTGGTGGCATCATTGATGGTTTCAAACGCTTCAAATGGAGGATTTAAACCCCACAGTCATGGCAATATCATTTTCAGGGTTTTAAAATGATATGGGTGGTTGCGTGAGTTTGTTGCTTATCTTATATCAGTGATATGTCCAGCCTTGCATATAATATCAAAACCATATTGTTCTCATGCCCATTATGCCATTGTGACCATTGCTATTATTATACCATGTCTAAAACCTTTGTTCCATGGTGACTGTGGTTGTATTATGTCTCACTGCCCAATGTAAAAACATTCTCATGACTCTGTTTCAAACTGCCCATTTGACACCCTTGTTGTTATTACTCATGGACAAAGGCATTCATATGATGCCATGCTCCCTTTGACAAGACTTGTTCAATATTCTGAAGGTTGCCTGCTCCCTTTGGTCAAAATTTCACTTCCATTTAAAACAGAGATTGCGCCTCTTTTCCAATCCATTTAAAACAGAGATTTTATCCATGGTTTGTTTCCTTATGGTGTTTTGACGGTGGGGTACTTGTTGGCTGTTAAAACACACTTCATAACTTTGTTTTCACTGCTTTCATATCAGTATACATAGTGCCAAAAGCTTGGTCAGAGCCATGTCGGAGACAGAGTCAGAATATGAGCTAGGGTCAGGCAGTGATTCGGTGACTGAAGGTAATGTGCCACAGGGGTCCCACAGAGATCACAGAAGTGGTAATCATCGCAGAGAGGAGCCTACTTCTTTGGCTCGGTTGCAGGCATGTCCATTAGCTATGGATTGTTTTCGATATTTGTCATGTTTCAAATTTTGTGAGATGGTTGCACAAACCCGGCCTCATCGTGAATTGGCCCGTCTGTTTGTTCTTCATTTACGGGATGGTCGGGTAAGCCTTGCTGGGGTTGATTTCATTGTATCACCCTTGACTATTGCTCAAGCCACTGGTATACGAAACATGGGCGAGGAATGGAACAAGGGCCAACAGTTAGAGAAATTTCACTATGAGCCATATATTAAAACTGGATATATGGGCTACTTGAGCAGAGTTTTTCCATTCAGATTCTTGAGAGATGAGTATGCACCGCTGATGAAGCTCATCATTCAGTATTTTAGTTGTGAGGGCATGTATGCTCGTCTTTTCGCGTACCATATTCGTTTGTTGATGCACTTCACAAGGGTACGTATGATGAATGTTCCATATTTCATACACCGCAACGTAGAGAGGATGGTGATGTTTGTGCAGAAGAAGACGAGCCCAGTGCAGCAATACAAGAGTATATATCATTTCGCTTTGATCAAAATCTTGGTGTCACATCAGTTGGCAGAGCAGGGCATCACTTGGGAGGATTTCATTTCTAGAGACTTTTTCAGAGTGCCACAACCGCTCGAGACAGTTCATGATGCAGGAGAGCCTTCACACCAGCCGGACAGATCTGAGGTTGAGCATATCAGCACTCCTGTGGTTCAGACATATCAGCGAGGCCACAGGGCCTTATTTGCAGCGACACGGCGAGTATTATCTCCACGTGAGGTGGAAGGGGTCTTGCCGACTTCATCGACACGGCGAGTATTATCTCCACGTGATGTGGAAAGGGTCTCGCTTTCTTCTCCAGTGCAGGTACAGGTACAAGACAGGGGCAAGAGGCCCATGCATGATGAGGGCCCATCAGGAGGCCGGGACACCGATATGACGGTCATTGATGTTGATACGGGCTCTCCTAGCTCGAAGCTGAGGGAAGTCATCCAGGAGCAAAGGGCCGAGAATGACCAGCTGAAAGACCAATTGCAGAAGGCTCAGTGGGTGATTAACTATTTGGAGCAGCGCAATAAACAGCTCGAGGATGAGCTCACATTTTATGAGGTGCGCCAAATCCGTGAGGACAGACAGTGGAATCGAAAGCGACCCGGTGACATGACACCGACTGACAGAGATACTGTACTCACGCGTGTGAATATCCATCTGGAGAAGTTGTTGGCGAAGGCCAATCGGGACAAAGACATGCTTCGCCACATGAAAGGCCATTATTGGGTTCGCATGCATGTCTGCAAAGCGAGAATGAAGATCATGAAGAGGAGGTTGCGCAAGGCACTTAGACGGCAGAAAAGGCCTAATCCACTTCGGATTTTGGCCGAGGCTTCATTGACTGGGCAGGACACATGATGGAGGACCTCCGCTCCGAATTTGGGCCAATTCTGAGAAAATTTTGTCATTTTCAAATTTTTGGGTCAAAAAACAGGTTTTGCAGTTACGTGGGTCGCGCGCTCATGCGCTCATTTTTTTTTTGGACACTTGCTGGAGGAGGATTTTACATTTTTGGATTTTTCATGGTTAATTATGCATCCTCTGAAGTCAATTTAGCATTTCATCAAAATCTGGATGGTCAAACAGCTCAAAAACACCATGAAAACCACCTTGCTGCCACCTTTTGCACCAGCAGGGAGTACCTCTGGGGGAATGCGGTTTTGGAGGGTCCAATGAGCTCCAAATGCAGAAATTCCACTTGGGTTGGAAAGTAGACATCCAGGGCTTTCCAACGAGCTATCATGCGCTCAATTTGGATGCCGGGAAGTACCTCAAATTCAGCCTGGAACATGAGCGACCCACACGGCTCAGGAGCGACCCACCTGACATTTTTCCTGAATTTTCAGCTGCCAGCTCAGTTTTTCGCCTAGTATGGACCAGTTTTGCTTATGGATAGAATTTTTGGGTTTTTATGATGTAAATTCATGTTTGGCATGTAACTTTGGCTTGTTTTTATCTCTTCTAGAAGATTCACTCTCAAATGAGTAAAAAATCATGTAATGGATCAGTTTCCACTCTTTTAGAGGCAAGTTGTTAGCTGCCTAGTTTGTAGTTCCATGATTAGAATTGGTTGAAACTGATCCCTGAAGAGGGAATTCGACCCCTAGAGGTGGGGAAAGGTGTTAGAGTGATCTATATATTGTAATTTCTCAATCATTTTCAGGGGTTGGAGAGGTTGGACTCTTGGGATACTTTTGATACCATTGTGCCTTATTTTTTTCATGTTTTAGCTGAGAAAGATCGGGGGTTTTGCGGCACTTGTTGGGATCCTTGTGGTGTACATTCTTGATATGGTGTTTTGCTTCTTTGTTCTTTGTAAGTTTCTTCATGTTTTAATATTATGCCATATCATATGCTTACGAACTAAATTGAATAGTGATTAAGGGTAGAATCCATTGTTTACGATGCTTACCTTTGGAGTGTGATTAATTCTATGTATTTCATTATTTAGAAGGATCAAGTTCTTCTTTTGCCTCTGTGCCTCTTCAGCTCCTCGTCAGTCTTATCTATCCATAAATCCAATTTAAAGCATCAAGATCATCACCTACCTCGCCCCAGCTTGATCTCTGCAAAGGTCTGACCTTATCCCCGGACCCAAAACTTGTTTTCCCATTACTCCAGCGAAAACTCAAAAACCAAAAACCAAACATACCTATCTCTTTACTAGCCTAAAATCAGTTCTTATTGTAAGTCATCTCGCATCCTATTGCTTATTTTCTCGAGATTGACGGAGAGAGCCCTCTCCTGTCCTCGTAGGGCTAGCTACGAGGCTGAGCGTGGTTTGATGTAGCCTTGAGTTTACTTCATTTCAACCTGAGGTAGATTTGAGCGCTAACATAGTGGCGACCATACTGGGGAAGATCTCAATGGTTTGCTTGTTGATGTGTTTGTCCCACGAGTCTTAGACGGAGTCTGAAGTCACGCCAGGTAGCTTTCGAAACGCTTTTGTTATGCATAAGCGGAAGTAGATAAACGCTGCTTCAGTCGATCTCCGGTAAGCTTGTGTGTTCAGTACTTGATTTTTAAATCACCCCAGTATACTTATTCGTTCTAGACCTTTTGGATGATTGAGTCTAGGAGTCGAAAGGCTGAAAATAATTGATTGTGTTCCTTGAAATTTTTTTTCCGAGAAGATCAATACACTGGCTTCAAGAAGGAATACTAGGGCGAATCCTGACCCTGATCCACCAACAATATTCGAAAATCCGAATCTGATCCCAAGGACCCTTAGAAAACAAGGGAGCCAAGAGAGTTCTGAAAGAGAAAGCCAATTGAGTTTTGAGAGTTCCAGAGTGCTTACCCGATCTGCATCCTGTCCTGTCAAAATCATATATGTTGATGAAATCCCTTTTGATGCACGGTTTGAAACATCCTTGTTTGTAAATTTTTCCGAAACCGAATTGTCAAGATTAGTTCCAGATCCATTGTTTACTGAAGATTTGCAATATAGATTTGTTTCACATTACCTGGATAAACAGTTGCAAAGTTCTATTGGGGATACTAACACTCTTGAGTTTACTGAATCTGCTTCACAAATTCTTGACCCATCTGAAATTGCATCAAGTTCACGGATCCCTACTGAGCCTCCCTTTATCCCTACCATTCCGGTTCAGCCTGAGCTTGCTGATCAGCAATCAATAGTAATTTCTCCTCCGTCTCCATTGAATACATCTCGCAGACCTACTGCTCCCACTCCTCCTGTGTCTCCTCGACAACAGATTGTCTTCAATCCACCAAGAGCTATGGCTGCTCGTTTTGCACCTCTTGTGTTACCCCAGCAGTTGAATGATATGCCTGCAAACTATCAGAGCAAGATCCCAACATTTGATGGCACTCCACAGAGTCTTCCTGCACAACAGCATGTAGACAATATGGCAGATTTCTTTGATCGTTTCGAGATTGATGAAGAGAATGTGAGTATGAGGCTTTTTGTGCAAACCTTTGGAGGAGAGGTAAGAAAATGGTTTAGAGCCTTGCCGCAAAGAAGCATCGATACATTGGCAGAACTCCAGAGGCAGTTTTTAGATCGATGGGAGATGAAAAAGGATCCGCTGCAGATTACTTCAGAATATACAAACCTTAAACGTAATCCTGGTGAGTCTATTCAAGATTATATCATTAGATTCAATACAGTGTATAATGCTATTCCAGATGACTTGAGACCGTCTAAAAAGTCTGCTCTCCTTAAATTCCCGGATGGCTTTGATCCGGAGATGGCTTATTCCCTTCGTGATAGAGATCCACCTACTTTAGAAGATATGCAGAAGGTTGCTGTTAGTGTTGAGGAAAATCTGAATGATAAAAGAGCACGGTTGAAAGCGGAGAAAAGAGTGACAATAAAGGAAGAACCTTCCACATCTATATCAGAACAACACTTGGCTCGTGAGTTGGAAAAGGTTTTAAAAAGAATGAATCTCGACAAATCAGAAACACAATTTCGAAATCCAAATTTCCGTGGCCAGCAGCAGCCACAATTCAGAATTAAGCAGCGTGAACAAAGAGCTCAAGAACCAGCAGCCCAACAGCAGATTAAGACCCCTCTTTTGCAGAATTTTGTGAGTCATGATTCTGATGATGATGATGATGTGTCAGGTGAGAAAAATCATTTCTTCACTCCCGATGATTTGCCTATCTATATCACTAAGGACGAGGAGTATGGAGAAAGTTCAGTTGTTCAGAAAGATGAGGATTTCATCCTAACAAATGATGCTGATTTAGAGGAAGAGTCAGATGAATACCAGAGAGGATATATGAATGCGTTGACTGCCCAGCAGAAACAATATTCATTGAGAAATCGAGATGTGCCCATAAATCCCATTCAGAAAAGAAAAGAAGCTTCAGCACCGAAAACAGATTCACCGATACCACAGAAAAGAGGAAAAGAAACAATTGACCCCGCAGCTAGTAAAGTATCATCAGCTGAGAAGGTAAATCAGTCAAACATAGTGAAAGACAAGGCTGAAAAGAAGGAAGTTCCAGTCAAAGAGGTTGAGAAAGTTTCAGCATTTGGTTTGGAAAATGAAATTTCCAAACTGAAAATATCTATTCCTTTGACGGAAATTATGAAGAACAGCAGCTACCGTATTCAAGTCTCCAAAATTCTGAACTTTGATCCAATGATTGACACAGTAAATGTTGAGGATGATCAGCCGGAATTGATTTTTGGGCCTGCATTAAATGGTGAGTCTCCTAACAGTAATGTTCCTCCTTTTTACATCAGTTTGAGGTTGCACGAATATATATTGCACAATGCTATGCTCGATTCGGGTGCTTCGCACAATTTGATGCCGAAGGCTATCATGGAAAAGTTGGGATTAGACATTACAAGAGAGTATCATGATTTGTATTCATTCGATTCCAGCCGGGTAAAGTGTATAGGACTCATCAAAGATTTGGTGGTAAGTTTAGATCAAATCCCAGCGAAGAATGTTTTGATGGATGTAGTGGTTGCCGACATTCCTCCACGGTTCGGGATGCTCCTTGCAAGATCTTGGGGGGCAAAGTTGAAAGGTACACTTCAGTTAGATTTCTCTTATGCTACAATTCCAGTCTTCGGTCAAATGAGAAAGTTATATAGTGAGCAGAAGATGAAATACATGATAACTAGCAAAGAGAAGCCAGTCAATCATCCTGTGAATTATGTACATACTGATTTAGAGTCGTTTGTGTTGCTTGCTGATAGTTTTAATGATGTAGAAAGTCAATTAGTTAAGGCAGAAGACATACCGGAAATAAATGAGAATTTTAGAGAAGTTTTGCAAAAAGAAAGAAGAGAAAAACAAGCTGTTTTGGAGCAATCAGCTGAAGACAATGGGCAGCAAACAGGAAAAACAGAGCCGGCACAGTTTCAGCATTTAGAGGACGATGAAGATGGTCTTTGGACCATGGATTTTGATGGCGCAGTGGGCAGCGATGGTGCTGGGATTGGTGTGTGGATTCGTAGTCCATTTTCCGCTCCGGATAGAGTTCCGAGCAATGTGAGAGTGTGTTCTTACAAGCTTGCATTTGATTGTTCTAATAATGAAGCGGAATACGAGGCTCTTATTGCTGGCCTTAAGATTCTTAAGAAGCTGAAAGCGAAGAGGATTGCAGTATATGGTGATTCGGAATTAGTGATAAAGCAAGTTAAAGGTGAGTTTCAGGCTAAGCATCCTCGCATGAGGGCTTACCGAAATGCAGTTTTGGACATTCTGAAGTTATTTTCTGATCATACTTTGACATGTGTGCCCCGCATACAAAATGGTGTTGCGATGGACTTGCTAAGGCAGCAAGCAATCTTAAGATTCCAATGAATTCCAGCAACAAGTTTGAGATACATGTGAAACACCGGCCCACCGTTCCAGACAATCAGCGATGTTGGCAAGTCTTTGAGGATGATGAGGAGATTAGTGAATTTCTGCAGAATAAGGGTAAGTTTAAATATACCTCCATAGATACAGAATTTGATGATGGTATTGATGACATACAGATAAACCAAATGGATGTGCTGCAACTGAAGGATAACATTATTCCTAAGGGATTGATTCCTTTGGAAGAGTTGTTTGATCAAGATGATGTAGCCCGTAAACCTACATTGAGGCCAACAGAAAAAGGTGTCGAAGAGGTAAATATTGGGACAGTTGAGAATCCCAAGATGGTAAAATTGTCAAAGTCATTGTCACCAAAGGTAAAAGCAGAATATGTGAAATTGTTATCTTCATTTTCTGATGCGTTTGCGTGGGATTATTCAGATCTTAAAACATATGATACCAACATCATTCAACATACTATTCCCATCAAACCAAATCAGAAGCCTTTTCGTCAAAAGTTGAGGAGGATCAATCCAAAGCTGCTACCATCAATCGAAAAATAGGTAAATAGGTTGTATAAGTCAGGAATCATTGTGCCTATTCGATTTTCAGATTGGATATCAAACTTGGTGCCCGTGAGAAAGAAGACAGGTGAGATCTGTTTATGTATTGACTTCAGAAATCTGAATAAGGTATCATTAAAAGACAATTATCCGTTGCCAAAGATGGACCACATATTGCAGCGAGTAGTTGGAGCATCAAGGATGTCACTACTCGACGGATACTCAGGTTATAATCAGATTTTAGTGCAAGAAGATGATCGTGACAAGACTGCGTTCACCACTCCTTGGGGAACATTTCATTACGCAAAGATGCCGTTTGGTTTAAAGAATGCAGGCGCAACTTTTCAGCGTGCAATGGACATGGCTTTTTCCAATGAGAAAGATGTGTTTTTGGTTGTTTACCTTGATGATCTAACTGTGTTTTCCAATTCTGATGAGGAGCATTTATATCATTTGAAAATTGTTTTCCAGAAGTGCAGAAAATATGGCATTTCGCTGAATCCGAAAAAGAGCCTTTTCGCCATGGATGAAGGAAAGCTCCTTGGCCACATCATATCGAAAGATGGAATTCAAGTTGATCCTGCACGTGTTGAAGCCATACAGCAGATTGAGCAGCCCCGGAACAAGAAAGAAATACAGTCATTTAATGGTAAAATGAATTTTCTGCGTCGTTTCATTCCAAATCTTGCAGAACACCTTAGAGAAATCACGAACATGCTGAAAAAGGACAGTCAGGTAAGGTGGACAGAAGAGGCGGTAAAGTCATTCAATTTGGTGAAGATAGCTCTTTCCTCAGCCCCTATTTTAATCAGCCCAGATTACACACAGGACTTCATTTTATTTTCTTTCGCTTCTGAGCACACATTGGCAGCTGTTTTGATGCAAAAAAGGGATGGAGTTGAGAAGCCCATTGCTTTCTTCAGTCGGATCATTAGAGATGGAGAATTGAAGTATAATATCATTGAGAAACAAGCACTTGCGCTTGTAAAGGCCTTGAAGGATTTCCATGTGTACATATTGCATTCCCACATTACAGCATGCGTTCCTAACGCAGCAGTTAAAGATGTTTTGGTACAGGCAGATCCAGAAGGAAGAAGAGGTAAGTGGATCGCTGCGTTGTTAGAATACGATGTGGAGATTAAACCAACCAAGCTGATCAAAGGACAAGGACTCGCCAAGCTCATGGCTGAAACAAATATGCATGCTCTAGACATAAATTTGATTGCTGCCATGTCTGATGAAGATGAGGAAAGTACGTCAGTTCAGGTATCCGATATTTTTGTTTCTTCCCCTTGGTATGCTGACATTTTATACGTGCTTCAGAATTTGTCTTCACCGCCCGGGATGCCTAGAAATAAGAGTAGAACATTGAAGTTAAGAGCTGCTAAATTCTGCATTCTGAATTCTGCATTATATTGGAAAGATCCTGGAGGTATATTGTTGAATTGTTTGGTAGAGGAGGAAGCTCAAAAAGTTTTGGAGGACTTTCACAAAGATGACTGTGGAGGTCATTTGTTTTGGAAGACCACAGCGAATAAGATTCTAAGGGCAGGGTATTATTGGCTTTCTTTGTTTTCTGATGTATTTAAGGCTGTTAAAAATTGTCATGAGTGTCAAATTTTCGAAGGGAAGCAGAAACTACAGCCTTTGCCTCTAAAACCAATTGAAGTTAGTGCACCATTCCAGCAGTGGGGATTGGATTTTATCGGGGAAATCCACACAGCATCTTCCGGACAGCATAGATGGATCTTGACAGCTACAGACTACTTCACGAAGTGGATTGAGGCGATTCCCACTCGACAGGCCACTGATGCGGTAATTATCTCTTTCCTTGAAAACAATATTCTGTCACGCTTTGGGTGTCCTACTAAAATAATCACAGATAATGCGGCAACCTTTAAGTCTAAGAGGATGGTTGATTTTTGCTTTAAGTACAATATTACCTTGGGACATTCGACCGCCTACCATCCGCAAGGGAATGGCTTGGCGGAATCTTCAAATAAATCCTTGGTGAATATCATTAAGAAATTGCTGGAAATCAACAAAAAGGCATGGCACAAAAAGTTGGTGAATGCATTATGGGCTGATAGGGTAAGTCAGAATAAGTCTATTGGCATGTCTCCTTTCGAGTTGGTGTATGGGACGGATACAGTTTTTCCTACTTCACTTGCTGTCCCGGTGGTCAAATTGCTTCAGGAGGCTGGAAGTGAAGAGGATCCTATGCAACGGAGGATTAATGAGATGATTCATTTACAGCAGACACGAGAGGAGGTATTTCAAAACACTTTCAAGTTGCAGGAGCGCATAAAGAAGATCTACGACAGAAAGGCGAAAGCAGATAAGTTTCAGTTGGATGAGGTAGTTTTGAAATGGGATGCTCAGAATGAAGATAAGGGAAAGCACGGCAAATTTGAAAATCTGTGGAAGGGTCCTTTTAAGATTGCAGCGTATCGAGGTCAGAATGCATTTCTTCTCAAAGAAATGAATGGAGATGATTGTCTTGGAGGACCGATCAATGGTCGGTTGCTGAAGCGCTATTATTTCTGAGTACTTGCTGCTGATCTCATTGTCATTGTATATATCATTTTACTTTTGTTTCGTTGCAAGTGTGCACTGATCTCTCATTTTCAGTCTGGGGCCCGGAGCGAAGGCTATAATTCTGGAAATAGAGGTTGGTTGGTTTGAAATTTTCAAGTTAAGTTTTATCAGTCTTCTTGTTTAAAGTCATGTCAGTTTGAGTCATGTCAGTTTTGGTCAAATTGCAGTCCGTCGTTAGTCAAATCTGCAGTTAATAAAATTGTCCAAAGTTTGTTTTGTCAGTTGAAATAACGATTCCATCGCCCAATGGGTGAGAGGCACTGTCTGACTCCCCCAGAGATCTGCCGTTCTTGGCATCTCCATGGAGCCACCATCCCCATTGGAGCCAATGTTAGAGTCGGCCCTTACAGCCCTCCGTCAGTGATCATTTAGTCTTTTGCATATTCATTTTTAGGTGTCTCGCTTGTTCCACTTCGTTGCATTTCACTAGGAGCATGCCATGGACTGACGAAGGGGTCTTTCGTCTTATGTTTCCTCATGTGTACACCTGCAGTGCTATTTTAAAAAATTTTCTCAAAAAATCACTCAAAGTCATTGTCATTTCATTTTGGTCATTAAAATGTCAATAAGTGTCTTTGGTCCTAGTGTCTAGGGTTTTTGAGTCATTTGTATACCAGTCATAAAGCCTGCAAGGTGAGGAAGGTTCCGCATATTGTGATTTTTTGTTTTATTATCATCAGCATTTAAAAAAAAAAAAAAACATTTCTAGTCCAAAACTCTGTTTTGGAACTAGAAATTGTTCATTATTATTTTGTAATAAATTGTACTTATTCCACCAAGAAGAAAATGTCAAAAGCAGACCCCTGGTCTTTTCCTTAGCTAAATAGCCATATCCCTGCAAGAAGACAGCAAAATCATCAAAAAAATCGAGCTCAGAAAAGCCAAAGAAGATTGTATTTAAAAAGCCAAATGTGAAATTACAAAAACATTGTAATATGGGTTTTCAATTAGATTTGAAACAAAATCTGATTGTGAAGATATTTGTATCATGTATAAAAGCCAAGCAAGTTTCATTTGCACCAAACTACAGCACCCAAATCGTGTTTTGGAGATTGGAGGGCCGATTTCAAGTTTTAAAACTGCGTGGACAGAGTTTTGGGGCTCGAGCGACCCACCTGGGCAGAGCGACCCACGTGGGTTATTTCCGCAGTGTGAAGTTGTAAGGGGAGCGACCCACGCAGAAGGTGAGCGACCCACGCAAACACAGAGGTTCGAAAATTCATTTTGAGCGCCCAGTCTTGCTTGGGATCGATTCATCGGCCTTCAAACAGGTTTTTTGCTATTACTTAATGTTTTTAAATGCGCTGGTGGCATCATTGATGGTTTCAAACGCTTCAAATGGAGGATTTAAACCCCACAGTCATGGAAATATTGTTTTCAGGGTTTTAAAATGATATGGGTGGTTGCATGAGTTCGTTGCTTATCTTATATCAGTGATATGTCCAGCCTTGCATATAATATCAAAACCATATTGTTCTCATGCCCATTATGCCATTGTGACCATTGCTATTATTATACCATGTTTAAAACCTTTGTTCCATGGTGACTGTGGTTGTATTATGTCTCACTGCCCAATGTAAAAACATTCTCATGACTTTGTTTCAAACTGCCCATTGACACCTTTGTTGTTATTACTCAGGGACAAAAACATTCATAAGATGCCCTTCTCCCTTTGACTAGACTTGTTCAATATTTTGAAGGTTGCCTGCTCCCTTTGGTCAAAATTTCACTTGCATTCAAAACAGAGATTGTGCCTTTTCCAATCCATTTAAAACTGATATTTTATCATGGTTTGTTTCCTTATGGTGTTGTGACGGTGGGATATTTTTTGGGTATTTGAAACACACCATCATAACCTTGTTTGCACTGCTTTCATATCAGTATACATAGTGCCAAAAGCTTGGTCAGAGCCATGTCGGAGACAGAGTAAGAATATGAGTTAGGGTCAGGCAGTGATTCGGTGACTGAAGGTAATGTGCCACGGGGGTCTCGCAGAGATCATAGAAGTGGTGATCATCGCAGAGAGGAGCCAACTTCTTTGGTTCGGTTGCAGGCATGTCTATTAGCTATGGATTGTTTTCGATTTTTGTCATGTTTCAGATTTTGTGAGATGGTTGCACAAACCCGGCCTCATCGTGAATTGGCCCGTCTGTTTGTTCTTCATTTACGGGATGGTCGGGTAAGCCTTGTTGGGGTTGATTTCATTGTATCACCCTTGACTATTGCTCAAGCCACTGGTATACCAAACATGGGCGAGGAATGGAACAAGGGCCAACAGTTAGAGAAATTTCACTATGAGCCATATATTAAAACTGGATATATGGGCTACTTGAGTAGAGTTTTTCCATTCATATTCTTGAGAGATGAGTATGCACCGCTGATGAAGCTCATCATTCAGTATTTTAGTTGTGAGGGCAGGTATGCTTGTCTTTTCGCGTACCATATTCGTTTGTTGATGCACTTCACAAGGGTACGTATGATGAATGTTCCGTATTTCATACACCGCAACATAGAGAGGATGGTGATGTTTGTGCAGAAGAAGACGAGCCCAGTGCAGCAGTACAGGAGTATATATCATTTCGCTTTGATCAAAATCTTGGTGTCACATCAGTTGGCAGAGCAGGGCATCACTTGGGAGGATTTCATTTCTAGAGACTTTTCAGAGTGCCCTGACGCTCGACGATTCATGATGCGGAGAGCCTTCACACAGTAGGACGGATATGAGGTTGAACGCATAGTCAGCACTCCTGTGGTTGGTGGGAATCGGCGAAGGGCCACAGGGCCTTATTTGCAGCGACACGGCGGGTACTATCTCCCCGTGAGGTGGAAGGGGTCCTGCCGACTTCATCGACACGGCGAGTATTATCTCCACGTGATGTGGAAAGGGTCTCGCTTTCTTCTCCAGTGCAGGTACAGGTACAAGACGGGGGCAAGAGGCCCATGCATGATGAGGGCCCATCGGGGGGGTCGGACATGGATTTGACGATCATTGATGTTGATACGGGGGCTCCCTAGCTCGGGGCGGGGGAGGCATCCGGGAGCAAGGGCGGGAATGACGGTGAAAGACCAATTGCGAAGGCACAGTGGGTGATTAACTATTTGGAGCGGCGCAACAAAAACGACGAGGATGAGCTCCGCGCATGAGGTGCGCCAAATGCGTGAGGACGAACGGAGTGGAATCGAAAAGCGACCGGTGACATGACAGCGCCGACGGAAGATCTTTTGTACTCAGCGTGTGAATATCCCTGGAGAAATTGTTGGCGAAGGCCAATCGGGACAAAGACATGCTTCGCCACATGAAAGGCCATTATTGGAGCTCGCATGCATGTCTATGACGAGAATGAAAGTCATGAAAGGAGGTTAGCAAGGCACTTGAACGGCGAAAAAGGCCTCCACTTCGGATTTTGGCCGAGGCTTCATTGGCCCAGAGGAGGCGGGGACACACAGTGGACGCGCTCCGCTCGGGGTGGGTAGTGCGAAAATTTTGTCATTTCAAAATTTTTGGTCTAAAAAACAGGTTTTGCAGCTACGTGGGTCGCGCGCTCATGCGCTCGCATTTTTTTGAGACACTTGCTGGAGGAGATTTTTACATTTTTGGATTTTTCATGGTTAATTATGCATCCTCTGAAGTCAATTTAGCATTTCAACAAAATCTGGATGGTCAAACAGCTCAAAAACACCATGAAAATCACCTTGCTGCCACCTTTTGCACCAGCAGGAAGTACCTCTGGGAGAATGAGGTTTTGGAGGGTCAAATCAACTCCAAATTCAGAAATTCCACTTGGGTTGGAAAGTAGACATCCCGGGCTTTCCAACGAGCTATCATGAGCTCAATTTGGATGCCGGGAGCTACCTCAAAATCAGCCTGGAACATGAGCGACCCACGCAGTTCAGGAGCGACCCACCTAGAAATTTTTCTGAATTTTCAGCTGCCAGCTCAGTATTTCGCCTATTATGGACCAGTTTTGTTTATGGATAGAATTTTTGGGTTTTTATGATGTAAATTCATGTTTGATATGTAAATTTGGCTTGTTTTTATCTCTTCTAGAAGATTCACTCTCAAATGAGTAAAAAATCATGTAATGGATGAGTTTCCACTCTTTTAGAGGCAAGTTGTTAGCTGCCTAGATTGTAGTTCCATGATTAGAATTGGTTGAAACTGATCCCTGAAGAGGGAATTCGACCCCTAGAGGTGGGGAAAGGGGTTAGAGTGATCTATATATTGTAATTTCTGAGGCATTCTACAGGTTGGACTCTTGGGATACTTTTGATACCATTGTACGTATTTTTCATATTTTGGCTAAGGAAAGATCAGGGGTTTTGCGGCACTTGTTGGGATCCTTGTGGTGTTCTGTTCTTGATGATGTTTCTCCTTTGTTTACTGTAAGTTTCTTCATGTTTAATGTATGCCATCGTTTCATTATGCTTCTGAACTAAGTTGAATGAGTGATTAAGGTTGAATCCATTGTTTACAGTGCTTAGCCTTTGAATTCAGTTAGTTCTATATGTTTTCAGCTGTTTGGAGAGGATCCAAGTTCTTCTTTGCCCTCTTCAGCTCCTCGTCAGTCTAATCTATCCATATATCCAATTTAAAGCATCAAGATCATCACCTACCTCGCCCCAGCTTGAACTCTGCAAAGGTCTGACCTTATCCCCGGACCCAAAATTTGTTTTCCCATTTCTCCAGCGAAAACCCAAAAACCAAAAATCAAACATACCTATCTCTTTACTAGCCTAAAATCAGTTCTTATTGTAAGTCATCTCGCATCCTATTGCTTATTTTCTCGAGATTGACGGAGAGAGCCCTCTCCTGCCCTCGTAGGGCTAGCTACGAGGCTGAGCGTGGTTTGATGTAGCCTTGAGTTTTACTTCATTTCAGCCTGAGGTAGATTTGAGTGCTAACAGGTTCAACCCTTACGAACCACCTAATAATTATTCATAATTAAATTAAAATTCCGAAAACCATTCCAAAATATACACACTTTTCTAAATATTTAAATTTAATTTTTTTATAATTAATGAAAATTTTGTTAAATTTCTCATCATGTAATAAAATGTGGTTTTTTATTTCAAATTAAGGTGGATGAGGATATGTTGAATTTTTATTTTATTTTTTTTAATTGTCTTAATTTTTGTGCCCACCAAAATTTTCTAGGGATTTGAGATTATTCCAATTCTAATTAGTTCCCCCATGATAAGTTCCTCATTATTATTTATAACATTCATTTATATATAAGAAAATTTTATTGATAAGTTCCTCATTATTATTTATAACATTCATTTATATATAAGAAAATTTAATTTAGCAAAATGGTCCATTACTTTTAATAAATTTTAAAAATTAGAGATTAAAAATGTCAAATGGTGATGAAAAATGTAGACAATGCCTAGTGTGACCAATTTCAATTCTAAGTTATAAAATTTAAATGAAAAAATATCATATATCAATTTAATATCTAATTTAGCCATAATCTTAAAATCAAATTATCATTATTATTCTTTTTTCAAAAACATTGAAAATAAATAAATAATAAACTTAATTTTAATTTATATATTAAAAAATAATTAGAATTATTTATACCTACTTTATCGTGGAAATTCTTGATTTGTATAATAGGCTTTGTTATAATATCATGGGCCATTACTATGGCTTATCAATAGTACATGACCAAAAACCATAACTCATTTCATATGACACTTGTTCATATAAAATTTTATTTTAATTAATTAATTTATATAACTACTTTGGAGATAAATCTCAATCATTGGCTTGTGTATACTATATAAAAATTCTAGAATATGTAATGGAGGTTAAACCCTTACCATCCACCTAATTATTATTGATAACTAAATTAAAATTTTGAACAAAATATAGAGCCTTTTCTAAATAATTAAATTTTAAGTTATATTTTAAAATTAATGAAAAAATTATTAAATATCTCATCATGTAATAAAATTGGATTTTTATTTGAAATTAAGGTGGACTAGGAGGATCTGTTTACTTCTTTATTATTTTTTTAATTGAAATGACATATGCTAGAGTCTTAATGTTTTTTCAGAGGAAAAAAACCATTGTATTATAAAGATAATAACATTACATTCATCGGCTTTAACCGCCATCATATGGATTTGAGGATCATCTAGCAATTGCACTTCTTCTACACTTCTTCTACAGATAGAAAAGACATACATTTTTTGTCCTCATAATAGCTTCATATTTCAATTTATCACACTATGATAGAACACTAAGAATCAAATTCCAGTTTAGCTTATATCTATCATACCAAGACTATGATTCGATCTTGCATACAATGAGAGCGGTATTCTATAATTCGAGCTTGTTAGCCAATGAAAAACTGTATGTTATTTTTAAGACTGTATGAGGATTGATTTTCAGAAAACTTGTTCCCGCGGGCTCGCTTGAAGATTTCCAGGCTCGCTTAATTTTCAGGCTCGTGGTTGTGCAGTCGAGCTCAAAATTGCAGAATACTTCTTCCACCAGAATATATGAGTCAAGGAATTGGTATGTTGCTAGTCCATACTTCTTGATTGTTAACATATCGAGTTACCTGAAGATGGCCATAATTCATATTCAGACCCTTCTTAGATAGCCTGTTCGCTCACGTATTGTTATCGCAGAAGATATGATGGAGAGGATGCTCATTCAATTTATCCCATAGGATTTTAGCCCTTCTAAACCATCCATGTGCAGTAATAGAAGAATGTGGGCAGAGACCCTGGAAGGCCTCTATGATAAGCTTTGAATCTACGTATATGGATGCCTGTTTAAGATTGAGATTGCAAGCTGCTAGTAGTCCGCCCCAAAGGGCCATTAATTCAGCCATATTTTTAGTGCCTTTGCCCCCATTCTAGCTTACCTGGATCCTTTCAGATTGAGAGGGTTTGATCCATGCTCCACACCCCATAATTCTGTTCTTACGAGTGCCATCAAAGAAAATGGTCGGCAATGAGATAGGGTGAGGGCGAATCCTGATGGATTCATCCCGATTGGAAGGCCTGTATGGATCCCTGTCCTTAATCCATCCCATAATGGCATTGTATATGTGGGGGATCATGATTGGAACCTCCTCAAAGATGCTTCTGTTCCTGTTGTGCCAAATCTCCCATATGAAGAAAAAGGGTAATGCTTGAAATTTCCCACTCATTTTGTCCTAGTGATTTGCAACTTCAATGAAATTTGACGGAGTCCAATCCTCGCAAAGAAGATGATTTCTAAATAGAGACCAGAGGTGAGTTATGCAGGGGCAAGTGAAAAATAGATGGGAGATGGATTCCTGTTCGGATAGACAAAAAACGCATCTGCTTGGCCCATGCCATCCCCTTCTTCGTAGCCCATCCCATGTAAGGACTCGTTCTCGCCCTACCAGCCATCCAAACAACACAATTTTGGTTGGAAATTTCTGACACCAGTAATTTTTAAATCCGGGCATAATGTAATCCATTGACTCGTAGTTGTTGATGTTGTCATATATCTGCTTTACAATCAGCGTGCCATTGTGCATCTTTCCAACCCACGTCATCTTGTCACCCTCCTTAGTATGAGATAAGCCGGCCTGTCAGAATACGTCCACATGCTTCGTCCATTCCATCGCCTCCGAGCCTATGAACACTAATTGTGCAGCTGTTTTGTAAATCGGTGCACTGTATTCCCATCGATCTATGACTTGAGATAGAAATATGATCCCTTTGGAAGAGAGGGAATGGTGCAATCTAATGCTGAGGAAAGGGATGGATACCATTCCACACACCTTGTCCCCACTGAGCAGATTTTTCCTACCATTGCCAAAGGACCAAGCCAGTCCTCCCTCTAAAATGGGTAATACCTTGATGAAACTGATCCAAATTGCAGATTTTTTATTGGGGACGCTGAACTATTTGCAGTAGATAAACCACAACGGTTCATGTGGCAAGTATTTGCAAGCTATAATCTCAGCCCAAATACCCTTGTCATTAAGAGTTCTCCAGAAAGACTTGATCAATAATGCTGAATTAAATGACCGAGTGTTCAAAATCCCCCATCCTCCCAGATTTTAATTCAGCTCGCATCTCTAGCTTCTTATTTATCTCCCATTCCTTAGTGAGATATTTTACCCTTTGTAATTTTGCATGGAATCCGTTCCATCCCCCCGATTCCAGCAAATGTGGATTGAAATTCCAATTATCGCGAACAAGTTTTTCATATTTCGGGTCACTTAACCAGGTGCGATTAAATTTGAAAGGAATGGCACGATTTTTTTGTACAAATCTCCATTTCAGATAAATCAACGAATGGTCAGATAAATCTGAGACTAACATCCCAGATGAAATGTGACCTAGAGTTGTGAGAAGACCTTCGCCCACTAATGCCCGATCCAGCCTCTTAGCAATGAAATTCTCCCCCACTCTGTGGTTGTTCCATGTAGGCGCGATGGGCACAGGTTTGATGTCCCATAATTTTGCTGATTCTAGAATGGATGCAATGTGCTCAGCCAAAGGGTCTCTTTTTTCTTTCAATCCCCATGACTCATCTGGCTTTAAGGTGGGGTTAAAATCGCCCATCAAAATAAGATTTTCCATATTTAAAATCCCTGAAACCTTGGATTATCCCAAAAAGAACTTCTGTTATGGCAAGGTGCATATAGATTAATGATATGGATAGGCACATCTATCCCTCTGAGGTTCCCAGATAGGAGAATACCCCCAAAAAAATGATAGGCCCTGAGATTAGCTTCGTTGGGGTCCCAAAGAGTAACAAGTCCACCGAATCATCCCATAGCGCTTACCCCGACCGCTTTCCATCCCTTACATATAGTTAACACCGTTTTGATGGCCTTCATTTTGTCACACATTGTCTCCTGTAGTAATACAATCTTTGGCTTATTCTCCCTGATAAGATCTCGTAGGCGTAGAACCTTGGACGGGTTGCCTATACCCCTAATATTAAGAGAGATGATGCAGGTCATTTGGAAACCCCATCCGGGCTATTTTCTCTAAGCGCCTGAAATTCCTCAGCATATGAAATCGGAACCTCCGTGAAGTCCAATAGTTCAGCCCCGAATATGGATCTTGTCTTAGTCCGACACCTGAAGTTCCAAGACTTCTAATTCACCTTTTTACTAGGGGTAACATTGTGGCCCGAAGCAGTGGAAAGTGAAGGCTTAGCATCAGATTGTGGGGGAACCTTATCGAAAACGGTGAGTGCAGCTAGGTCGATATGGGGATCATTGAGTAAGGCTTCAAGGTCAGAGTCTTAATGTTTATCAATGGGTGTAGTGTATTACATTGTTTTTTTGGTTGCATTGAATTTTAATAAATTTCAAAAAATAGATTTCCTAGGGATTTGAGATGGTGTAGTCTAAAATCTTTGAAAAATTATGGCAGGAATTTTTTAAAATCTGGGTTACGGGTGTCAAACTTCAGGATCTTGGGTTTTTGATGGCGCTTAAACCATTTCCACCATAAAAAAACGATTCACACGCTCAGACTATTTTGTTGCTTCGATAGACAACTCCATTTGAGATTATTTCAATTCTAATAACTTCCTCCATGATAAGTTCCTCATTATTATTTATAACATTCATTTTTATATAAGAAACTTTTATTTTGCAAAATGATCCATTAATTTTAATAAAAAAATGTGATGCTTCGGTAGACAACTCCATTTGAGATTATTCCAATTCTAATAACTTCCTCCATGATAAGTTCCTCATTATTATTTATAAAATTCATTTATATATAAGAAAAAAATTATTTTGCAAAATGGTCCATTACTTTTAATAAATTTTAAAAATTAGATTAGTGACACGTGGCTCCCCACCCACTAATTTCCTAGGGATTTGAGATTATTCCAATTCTAATAAGTTCATCAATGATAAGTTCCTCAATATTATTTATAACATTAATTTATATATAACCAAAATTTATTTAGAAAAATGTTCCATTTTCCAATAAGATGTGTAATTCCTCTTTTTTCTTAAATTAAAGTTGATCAATTCAAAAAAGGAGGAGATGAAAAATGTAGACAATGCCTAGCCTGACCAATTTCAAAATGTAAGTTAAAATGTAAGTTAAGTATACTTAAGAGGTCTTTATGGCAATGATGACCATTCCTAAACAAAAAAATATCCAACAATGTCTAGTCTGAACATGATTTAAGGTGGGACTTCATGATAATTAGTTAAAGAAACTCTTTGTGGAAGTTATCTTAAGAATTTTGATTTGAAAGAGTACCCACTAAGTATATGATATGCATTTATAGTTTGGAAAATTTTGACATTATTGAATTTTTTATTTTACCCATTTTTGTTTTGTATGTGGAATGGAGAAATTATAGCTCTTATAAATGAGAGAAATTTAATAGATATATATATATATATATATATATATATATATATATATATATATGTGAGAATGTGTTTAGTTGGTAAAATGGTATAGGTTCAAATTCAAAGAGGATTAAAATATGTATACTTTTATAAACTTTAAATGAAAAAATATCATATATCAGTTTAATATCTAATTTAGCCATAATATTAAAATTAAATTATCATCATTATTATTATTATTTTTGAAAAACATTAAAAATAAATAAATAATAAACTTAATTTTAATTTAGATTTTAATCATAAATCTTCCGGGAAATCACATAAGGAATTTTTGGAACCGACGCGTTTCGAAATACCAATTGTAGTTCATCATCAGGATAATGAAGATTAGCTGATCAGACATAGACATTTATAACAGGAAGAGAGAAGCAGCGGTCAAAACAGAAAGAGTTAAAAAACGGTAAAAAATAAGAAAAATTATAAAATAATCCAAAAAATATAACTAACCTCTTCTAAAAATTAAAAACGGTCAAAAATAAAACTACAATTAAAAATATAAAAATAAAAATACAAAATTACCCGTTCCTATCAACCATAACAACTAAAATAACTCCCCCAACAGAAATAAGATAAATAGGTTATTAAGAGAAAATTTCATGTCAAAGCCATAAATTCTTAAAAATAATAATAATAATAATAATAATAATAAATTATTTGTATTTTATTATTTTAAAATAAATAAATAAACTAATAAATAAAAAATAACCATAAAAGACCAAATCATAAAATTAAAATCAAAGAATAACATGACCAATTAAAAATAAAATAAAAACAAAGAATTCAAGTCAAAGTCATAAACTAAAAATGAATAAAATAAAATAATAAAATAAAATCAATAAATAAAATAAATTAATAAATAAATAAATACATGAATGACTACAAACTTTTAAACCATAAAATTAAAACAAAATGAAATAAAAATTTTAAAATAAAAATAAAAATGAAAAAATAATAAAAATAAAAATAAAAGTAAAGCTATGTATTTTATTTTAATAAATAAATAATAAATAATTAAATACTAAAATAAAATAATAGAAAAGAAGAAGAAGAAGAAGACCAAATCAGAAAAGAAAAGGAACCTTACAGGGAGAGAAGAGAAGAAATCCAACAACTGCTAACTTTTCAACCATCATCTCTATTCAACGTGCGGGAACTCTTCTCAATCTCAATTACCTCCCTAAATTTCCAGTGATGGAAATGGTCAACCCTAGCAAGGATTCTAGCGTCCTCCATACAGATGTGATGCTTTGTCTTTTCTGCATGCTCAGCTAACATCGAGGACTTGGTTCTACCATGCCTAATATTCGCAGCATGCTCCTGGAAGCTCTTATTAATCGATTGACCAGTTTCACCAATGTAGGGAGTCTCGAAAGAGCACGGAATCAAATAAACACCTTTCACACTTTTAGGTTCTAGCTGGTCCTTAACCGATTTAAGGGAGCCCCGAATGGTGTTTAAAGGTTTAAAAGAATAAGAGATCTTATGCTTCCTTAAAATCCGAGCGATTTTGTTAGTAGTGCCTTGAATAAAAGGTAAATGAACTTTACCAACAACATCACCACTAATCTTATTTCGTCTAGGACCTTTGCTCGCATTCCTGAAAGCCTTCAAACCCTGACTTCTACTATAACCATTTTCTCCAAAGACTTTAAGGAAATGGGCTTTCTCTTCGTCTAAATGATTACTATCAGAAATTCTAAGAGCTCTAGTAGCTAAAGTGTTCAAAACTCCAAGCTTATGAGCAGGAAAATGATGAGAATCAGAATGAAGATACTGCTTTGTATGCGTCTTTTTCCTAAAAACACGGTGCGAAAAAGAGCCATTATTATTTCTAGAGATGAGAACATCTAGGAAAGAAAGGTTCCCATCCGTTTCAGTTTCCATCGTGAACTTGATGGAGTCAGATTGACTATTCAAGTGACGATGGAAGGCCTCTAATTCCAGACAACCATGAGACCAATTGATGAATGTGTCATCAACAAATCGCTTTCAAACCTTGCGTTTTAAAGGAGCAGTCGCCAAAGCTCTAGATTCAAAATCTTCCATAAAAATGTTGGCCACCACCGGGGAGAGCGTAGAACCCATGGCTAC
>CM076578.1:495961147-496177998 GCA_034641835.2 Pinus albicaulis | reverse complement strand
TTGTCAGACTGCTGCAATCAAATTCACCAAGGTTCATTTCTCCTTATTTGCAGTCATTAAAGAGTAATTTTGCAGTTCAGGGTTTAGTTTTCAGAGGTAGGCTAGAGGAAGCTTCAGTAAGTCTTCATTTCAGGAATGTCGTCATAAATAAGGCGAGATTGATTCTTCTTCAAAACCCTGTTTTGAAGAAGAAATCATTAATATGTAATTTGTCATGATGTTCCAAAGCTCTACAGTTCTTCAAATGACAGTGTTTTTGATGTGGATGGTGAGACAATCTCTGCAAAAGTTAGAAATGGATTTACATTCTCCGCAGCTGATGAAAAAGGACTAGACCATGCATGATTATAGAAAGAAGCCAAATTGTTGGCTAGCAAGAGCCCAACAAGCCCGCATTTCTAGCTTCACTCAACAATCTGCTTCAAATCCATTTATGTTTTGATAATATAAATAGCTTTGATAATATAACAGTTTGAAGTAAACAAGCATGCTGGTGCAGGTTCAACAGCTGAACAAAATCAGTTCTCTGTCTTTATCGTATAAGGCAGCCATAGATGAAAAGTTTCTGGCAAACTTTTGGTGGTGTTGGGACCGGTTGAAGGATAATTAAACGGAGGATGTGCCTATGCCTAATTATTTCCACCTCTCTACTCTAGTACATCGTGCATATGAACGCTTATTATCTAGTGGAGCGATCTTGCCATCACCAGCACTTCGGCTGCGACTTCTTCGATCAGTATTATCAGTTCTTTGTGAGTGGATACTTTCAAACTCCTGCACAGAGAATGGGCACAAGTGCCACTGGTGCTTGTCTTATTCTCGGAGGGGTGTTAACGTCTGAGCAAACTGCTTCTATTAATCAAGGTGCAGTGTATAATAATGAACCACTTGATCGTCGTGACTATTCTGGAAATGTCCCAGCTGGGTCTCCTGTGATATACAAGGAAAAGGGAATGCAGATGTCAGTGAAAATTCTCCAAAGAAAGCCAGAGCCGAGTCAAAACAAGAAGAGGGAATCAATCTACAAGAGGTTACATTTGGGCCAAAGCAAGAAGAAGAAAAAGTTAGTGCTTCAGAAAATATTACTGTGGAGCCAACTCCAGAAAAAGAGATCTTTAATGATGGAGCTGGACATTTACAAGGCACAGAGTATGCTATTTCTGAAAATTGCAATGAAGTGATTGAATCTCTTAGGAAAGAGGTCATAAGGAAGCTTGGAAGAAAAAGTGCAGGACATAAACGCCTTTGTTTGGTTACAGGTGCACAGTCCTTGATCAAAGAACATGATGAAGGAACAAAAGAGGATTAGGTAGACATAATTGCTAACTAGATGGAAAAGCATGGTATCAAACTTGACATTGTAATATTTCGACAGAAGATACCTAGACTAACTAAATCAGAGTTATTCAGTGAAAATCGTTCCCTTCTAAATAGATTTTCGAAGCAAGCACAAGCAAATGGGTGTGAAAATCGGGTCTGGCACTACTCAAGTAATATGGGAGGCAAATCAACATTATTGCGTGTCACCTGTTTATCAGTGATAATGGCTCAGCTTGTATGTTATGTACCTTGTGCATCTTGTGGCCCACTTGGAGGTCGAGCGACCCATTTGGGCAAGAGCGACCCACCTGGGCAGAGCGACCCACTGGGGCGATTTTCACAATGTAAAATTACAACGTGAGCGACCCACCTGGGCAGAGCGACCCACTCAGAGAAGAGCGACCCACTTGCCAGCAGGATTCAGAAAAGTTATGTTTTGTGCGCCCAGTTTTCATCCAAAACGACTTCAACGAAATTGCAAACAGGTTTTGATCATTGTGCAATGGATTTTTAATATGGTTGTGATGATTTTGATGTTTGAGATACAGGCACGAGGAGTAAATTCCGTCATCAAATCAAGATTTTGTAGGCATATGTTGACGATGATAAGGATGAATCATTTTACACATTAAGTTGGACATGCGATGTGAATGGTTGTCTCCAAACTGGTCATTTGCAACGATTATCAAATGCTGAAGGAGCGCTGTGCTTGTTTGGAACATGAAAATGCAAAAATATGACTGAGGCATGAGTCTGGAAATTTAAGAACTGATGCTGAATTGGAATGCGATAAGTGTAATGTACCTTTAATCATGGATGCTGTAGATTCTCAGAATGATATAAACAATGAAGATTTGGCCAGAGTTGATAATAACGACACTTTGCTGGTAATTGCCGCTGGAACCGGTAGAATTTCAGTTTAAAGGTTATTTTTGTTGATTTTATTCAAAGCGGTAAGGGGAAATAAATAGTCAAAGGCCAAAAATAAACAAAGACACCTGTTACCAGATGAATAGGATTCGATTCCTATTTCCAGACTTTATTCAACGGGATCTGCGCTCCATGTGTTGGTCATCAGAGGATTTTTAGAGGAACGCTATTTTATTTTAGAATAGAGGAAATGCTCTTTTCTATTGTTGTAACTGCAGGTGAAACAGCGCCCCTGTTTTGGGGTCGACTTGTTTTTTCTAGAATAGTTTATTTAATGTATTAAAATAATCATTTGAGGGGGGAGAGAGTTCTGAGAGCTAGTGCAGGAGAGAACAGAGTTTTATTGTACAGTCTTAGACATAGATTTTAATGAAGAAATACAGCTCTATTTTCTGAGATTCCTGTGGCATGAAATTTGACAAATGTTTCTTCTCTGTTGCATATGTATCTTGTAATGTTTTTTCATTTCATTCCTAAATCATTTCTGTTGAATACTTTTAAGTGAGAAAGGCAGAATTCAATTTATTTGCTCTGTCTTGAGGAAGTATTCATATTTAATGTTTTCTTCTGTTCGACAAGGATCCATCTTCTATGCCCTTGTCGACCTCTTAGCAGTCTTGTCATTCCGTTTATCTCAATTTAATTGTTAAATTTCTTGCTTACCTTGCCTCAGGGGATAATCTGTGTTTTTCATTTGATCTCTGCTCTTGCTGTCTTGGCCTCACACAGCCCAGAAAACCCCGACATTTATTAAAAACCCTTTTATATCAGTTTACTAGCCTAAGATCAGCATTCCTTATCGGTCATCTCAGCCCCTTGAAAATCCTTTTGCCGAGATAGACCCGGAGAGAGCCCTCTCCTGTCCTCGTAGGGCTAGCTACGAGGCTAAGGTTGGTTTGATGTTGCCTCGAGCCTCGCCTTCTTCAGCCTGAGGCAGATTCGAGCGCTAACATAGTGGCGACCATACTGGGGAAGATGGTTTGTTGTTGATGTGACAGTCGATTTGTAGATTGTCTTGCTCCAGTACATGAAATCAAGTTGCAGATCCGATTGCTGATGGTGGACAGCAGTCAGACACCGCAAGGCTGAAATCATTCACCCGGCGACTTCACACACTAAACAATCCAGACAATCAAATGCTCCATGGTGATTTCACTGCAGGCAGATCAGTAGCTTCAGAATTGTCAAGATGGACCGAATCACAAGAAGATACGCTCCCATGAGCCGAGATCACATTCCAGGTTTTCCGAATAAGATGCCCAAGGTAGATTGGTCAAGGAATCTGCCTACGTTTAACGATGATGGTAAGAAAGATGCTGCTTTACATCTGATTAGATTTCACATGCATATTCGCAAGTTAAAGGTTGAATTTCCCGAAGATTGCTTGATGAAGATATTCCTGGCCACTCTGGAAGGTGAAGCTCAGTCATGGTATGAAAATTTGCCGCCGTCTTGTATTTATTGTTTAAAGGATTTTCATGCCCTGTTCATTGAAAGATATCAGGCATCCTATCCATCATTAAATTTAGTTCATGACTGTTGCAAACATGCTTCTACTTTTATTGAAAGCCTTGAGAAATATTATGAAGATGATAATTTCATGGATGATGAAATCATGGAGGCTCTATATGAGAATCCATTTCAGCAATATGAAGAGAACCTAAAGGATACCCATCAAGATGCTCAGGAGACTTTGCAGCAGGTTGATGGCCATATGGTTGAAAATGATGAAAGGCAGAATGTCATTTCAGATCTGCCCACGGAAGACAGCAGCATGCAAGTAAGTCCAGTTCCAATTGCATATTGTGATAATGTCCAGACAGCTACTTCAGATTCAGATTCAGATCATGATGACCAAGCATATTTTGTGCTGAAGCCCATCAAGGAGAACTCTGCTGTTGAAATCATCTGGGATGCAGAAGACACAGTAATGGATCCAAATGTTCTCAGTCATACTATCAGCCCATCATTAGAACACAGCCTTCATGAAGAAGCAATCTAGTCAGTTCATGAAAACCAAAATGAGATCTTTGTGCAAGTAAGTGATAAATCTCCTTTCCATAACTCAGTAATAAATGATAGTTTGAATGCCCTGTCATATGAAGATAATTACTATTTAAGCAGAAGAAAACAAAAGGCATTGTCTCCTTTGTCTGAAGATGAGATAGATCAGCTTTTGAAAGGTCTTGTTTCAGCCAAAACTACAACAGATTTGCAGTGCATACATAATCAGGAAAGTGTTGGTGAAATTTCTTCCTCTGTTGAAAAAGATGATTGTCTTGTAATCAGTTCTGTAGATCAGCAAACAGATAATTTTTTCCTTCACAAAGATGATAAGGCTGTCATGTTTGATAATCTTGAAGATTGTTTTTTGTTTAAAAATGATCTAGATCATGAAGTTGAAGAGTATATGTCAGAATTTTTAATGGTCAAGGAACCTACAGCTAACACTCAGATGACAGATCCGTGCATTTCTATCCCTCAGAAATCAATTGTCCTTTCAGATCAGAAAAAAGTGGATACTAGTATTTTTGCAGCTGGATCTCCAGATAAGCCAGTGCTTCAGGATTTTCAAGATCCCTTCAGCATTCTTCTGCAAGCTTTAGAAAGGATAAATATTGCCTGGTTTATTGTCATGAGCTTTGGTTTCAGTGATTGTGTTGAGTTGCATACAGGTTCATCATTCTGCCTGCTCAAGGAGAATAAGAGCAGAAATTTGGGGTGCAGCCATTTGCTGGATTGGTTGCATTGGAAAGCAAATTATACATGATTGTACATATCACATCAGTATGCTGGGGGTTTCCATCAGGGTTTTGAAATTTTGATGGACTGATGCCCTTTTCAGAAAGTTTTTTGTTTAATTCAGTCATTTCAGTTTGCATTAAGTCAGTTTGAGTCGATTTTCCAGTTGAGTTATCAGTCTTTAGTTTGTTTTTCAGAATAATGATTCCATCGCCCAATGGATGGAGGCACTGTCTGCTCTCCCAAAGCTCTGCGGTTCTTGGAACCTCCAAGAAGCGGCAGCTGCCATCCCCATTGGAGCCAATGTTAGACTCCGTCTTGTCAGACTGCTGCAATCAAATTCACCAAGGTTCATTTCTCCTTATTTGCAGTCATTAAAGAGTAATTCTGCAGTTCAGGGTTTAGTTTTCAGAGGTAGGCTAGAGGAAGCTTCAGTAAGTCTTCATTTCAGGAATGTCATCATAAATAAGGCGAGATTGATTCTTCTTCAAAACCCTGTTTTGAAGAAGAAATCATTAATATGTAATTTGTCATGATGTTCCAAAGCTCTACAGTTCTTCAAATGACAGTGTTTTTGATGTGGATGGTGAGACAATCTCTGCAAAAGTTAGAAATGGATTTACAGTCTCCGCAGCTGATGAACAAGGACTAGACCATGCATGATTATAGAAAGAAGCCAAATTGTTGGCTAAGAGCCCCAACAAGCCCGCACTTCTAGCTTCACTCAACAACTGGCCTAAATCCATTTATGTTTTGATAATATAACAGCTTTTGATAATATAACAGTTTGAAGTAAACAAGCATGCTGGTGCAGGTTCAGCAGCTGACCAAAATCAGTTCTCTGTCTTTATCGTATAAGGCAGCCATAGATGAAAAGTTTCTGGCAAACTTTTGGTGGTGTTGGGACCGGTTTAAGGATAATTGAATGGAGGATGTGCCTATGCCTAATTATTTCCGCCTCTCTACTCTAGTACATCGTGCATATGAACGCTTATTATCTAGTGGAGCGATCTTGCCATCACCAGCACTTCGGCTGCGACTTCTTCGATCAGTATTATCAGTTCTTTGTGAGTGGATACTTTCAACTCCTGCACAGAGAATGGGCACAACTGCCACTGGTGCTTCTCTTATTCTCGGAGGGGTGTTAACGTCTGAGCAAACTGCTTCTATTAATCAAGGTGCAGTGTATAATAATGAACCACTTGATCGTCGTGACTATTCTGGAAATGTCCCAGCTGGGTCTCTTGTGATATACAAGGAAAAGGGAATGCAGATGTCAGTGAAAATTCTCCAAAGAAAGCCAGAGCCGAGTCAAAACAAGAAGAGGGAATCAATCTACAAGAGGTTACATTTTGGCCAAAGCAAGAAGAAGAAAAAGTTAGTGCTTCAGAAAATATTACTGTGGAGCCAACTCCAGAAAAAGAGATCTTTAATGATGGAGCTGGACATTTACAAGGCACGAGTATGCTATTTCCGAAAAATTGCAATGAAGTGATTGAATTCTTAGGAAAGAGGTCATAAGGAAGTTTAAGAAAAAGTGTGACATAAACGCCTTGTTTGGTTACAGTGCCCACCCTTATCGTGAACATGTATGATATCATATGATTGTGACATAAATTTCATCTGATGGAAAAGCATAGTAATCAAACTTGGCATTGTAAATATTTCTATTTAAACATGTCTAATCTAACTAAATCAGAGTTAGATATCACAAAAATCAGTTCTTTCAAATAGATTTTCAAAGCAAGCACAAGCAAATGGTGAAAATCGGTCCTGCAATTACTCAAGTAATGAGGCAAATCAACATTATTGCGTGTCACCTGTTTATCAGTGATAATGGCTCAGCTTGGATGTTATGTACCTTGTGCATCTTGTGGCCCACTTGGAGGTCGAGCGACCCATTTGGGCAAGAGCGACCCACCTGGGCAGAGCGACCCACTGGGGCGATTTTCACAATGTAAAATTACAACGAGAGCGACCCACTCAGAGAAGAGCGACCCACTTGCCAGCAGGATTCAGAAAAGTTGTGTTTTGTGCGCCCAGTTTTCACCCAAAACGACTTCAACGAAATTGCAAACAGGTTTTGATCATTGTGCAATGGATTTCTAATATGGTTGTGATGATTTTGATGTTTGAGATACAGGCACGAGGAGTAAATTCCGTCATCAAATCAAGATTTTGTAGGCATATGTTGACGATGATAAGGATGAATCATTTTACACATTAAGTTGGGCATGCGATGTGAATGGTTGTCTCCAAACTGGTCATTTGCAATGATTATCAAATGCTGAAGGAGCGTTGTGCTTGTTTGGAACATGAAAATGCAAAAATATGACTGAGGCATGAGTCTGGAAATTTAAGGACCGATGCTGAATTGGAATGCGATAAGTGTAATGTACCTTTAATCATGGATGCTGTAGATTCTCAGAATGATATAAACAATAAAGATTTGGCCGTAGTTGATAATAACGACACTTTGCCGGTACTGCACTGAACCGGTAGAATTTCGCCTTAAAGGTTATTTTTGTTGATTTTATTCAAAGTGTAAGGAAATAAATAGTCAGTCAAAATAAACAAAGACACTGCTACTGCATGAATAGGATCTGCCATCTCCTATTTCCAGACTTTATTCAACGGGATCTGCGCTCCATGTGTCGGTCATCAGAGGATTTTTAGAGGAACGCTATTTTATTTTAGAATAGAGGAAATGCTCTTTTCTATTGTTGTAACTGCAGGTGAAACAGCGCCCCTGTTTTGGGGTCGACTTGTTTTTTCTAGAATAGTTTATTTAATGTATCAAAATAATCATTTGGGGAGAGAGTTCTGAGAGCTGATGTAGGAGAAAATTAGAGTTTTATTGTACAGTCTTAGACAGAGATTTTAATGGAGAAATACAGCTCTGTTTTCTGAGATTCCTGTGGCTTGAAATTTAGCAAATGTTTTTCCTTTTGTTTCATATGTCATCGTTATGTTCACAGTTCATTAATCGCCATTTCAAGAGATTTTAATGAAGAGATACAGCTCTGTTTTTTGAGATTCTTGTGGCTTGAAATTTAGCAAATGTTTTTCCTTTTGTTTCATATGTCATCGTTATGTTCACATTTCATTAATCGCCATTTCAATATTGAATGTTTCTAAGTGAGAAAGGCAGAATTCAATTTATTTGCTCTGTCTTGAGGAAGTATTCATAGTTAATGTTTTCTTCTGTTCGACAAGGATCCATATTCTATGCCCTTGTCGACTTCTCAGCAAAATAAATAGTCAAAGGCCAAAAATAAACAAAGAACATGTGCTTGTTTGGAACATGAAAATGCAAAAATACGACTGAGGCATGAGTCTGGAAATTTGAGAACTGATTCTGAATTGGAATGCGATAAGTGTAATGTACCTTTAATCATGGATGCTGTAGATTCTCAGAATGATATAAACAATGAAGATTTGGCCAGAGTTGATAATAACGACACTTTGCTGGTAATTGCAGCTGGAACCGGTAGAATTTCAGTTTAAAGGTTATTTTTGTTGATTTTATTCAAAGCGGTAAGGGAAAATAAATAGTCAAAGGCCAAAAATAAACAAAGACACCTGTTACCAGATGAATAGGATTCGATTCCTATTTCCAGACTTTATTTAACGGGATCTGCGCTCCATGTGTCGGTCATCAGAGGATTTTTAGAGGAACGCTATTTTATTTTAGAATAGAGGAAATGCTCTTTTCTATTGTTGTAACTGCAGGTGAAACAGCGCCCCTGTTTTGGGGTCGACTTGTTTTTTCTAGAATAGTTTATTTAATGTATCAAAATAATCATTTGGGGAGAGAGTTCTGAGAGCTGATGTAGGAGAAAATTAGAGTTTTATTGTACAGTCTTAGACAGAGATTTTAATGGAGAAATACAGCTCTGTTTTCTGAGATTCCTGTGGCTTGAAATTTAGAAAATGTTTTTCCTTTTGTTTCATATGTCATCGTTATGTTCACAGTTCATTAATCGCCATTTCAATATTGAATGTTTCTAAGTGAGAAAGGCAGAATTAAATTTAGTTGCTCTGTCTTGAGGAAGTATTCATAGTTAATGTTTTCTTCTGTTCGACAAGGATCCATCTTCTATGCCCTTGTCAACTTCTCAGCAGTCTTGTCATTCCGTTTATCTCAAATTAATTGCTAAACTTCATGCTTACCTTGCCTCAGGAAATAATCTGCATTTTTCATTTGATCTCTGCTCTCACTGTTTCTTGATCCCACACAGCCCAGAAACCCAACATTTATTAAAACCCATTCTTATCTGTTTACTAGCCTAAGATCAGTTATGCTTTTGGTCATCTCAGCCCTTCTGAAAACCTTTTGCTGAGATAGACCCGGAGAGAGCCCTCTCCTGTCCTCGTAGGGCTAGCTACGAGGCTAAGGTTGGTTTGATGTTGCCTCGAACCTCGCCTTCTTCAGCCTGAGGCAGATTTGAGCGCTAACAGAAGGGATTTGATATATTGCTCAACATGGTTGTTTATTGTTCATTGTTGGTGGAAATTATAACTGGAGTTCAGTTTCTGGAGTTCCAACCGTAGCACTCAAAAGAAGACCTAGAAGGATCCCAAAGGAGGGGAAAGTAATATGTGTGAGTAATCCAAAAGTCTGCACTTGGATTTGGAGTTGAAGGTAGACATAAACACTAAAAGGAAATATATGAACCTATAAATGATTTTTGGCTTTATATATAAAAAATTGACCAATTGTTAAATACTACTGTTTATACCTTTTGTGCAGTTCAATTACATATTTCAATGGGAATTTTCAAGCATGAAGCATACTTATCTAGACCTTAAATTCTAGTAGTTTGAAGCGAATAAATGAAAGAGAATTTCCCACCTAATAGGATGAACATAAAGTCCAACAACTATCAGATCAAGGAATTTCTAAAGGTAATTAGGCATCGCATGCACTATCTTCAAAGAAATACTGGGGAAAGGAATCCTAAAACCTATCTTCAATCAAACAGTGGGGAAACATATGTTTATTCAAAATTAAAATAATAAAATTTATGCTTAATCGAACAACAAAAATTATTTCTTGAAGCTACAATTGAAACATTTACAAAGCTATCAGCTTCAACTCCTTGAGATCACTTCATTGCAGACTTTTCCAATGACAAGAAAGGGGATAATTTACCAGCGCGACTGAACTTCGACAGACTGTTGAATCCTCTAGCGCGATTGAAATTTGATGGACTGTTGAACTTGGGACGGGTTGTTGAATTCTCCGGTGTGAATGAACCAGAATGACGGGCATAACAATGAACCAGACTATTTACCAGCGCGAATAGTCGAAATTCAAATTTCAAATATCTCTTCCAAGCATGCGGGGGGAGCGGAGGGGAGAGGAGCGGCGTGGAGTGAGCGAAGTGGTAGAGGCAGGAGCGTGGGGTCCACTAGAGTCGATTTGGGATGTCGTTGCCGAGCTCTCTTGCCATCGTCATCTGAGTTGGGTGGGGTCCACCTCCTATCCGGAAAGTCGCGGGGGTCATCGGAGGGAGCTGTCCCATCAGCCTGAGGTAGGATCCATTTATTCTAACGAAAGGCTCTTCCTTTACAACATTGCAAAAGAAACAAAGGATGGAAACATGTATGTGGATTCGTATGCAAGAATGCACTTGAGGGTTGGGGCAGAAAAATGAAAAATACCATCAACCGCCACAACAAATTTTTTGATGTGACAGGAAGAATTTGATACAGCCCATTTGCACTACTATTTTGAAAATCCTGACAAGTGTCTAAGTGAGACCATTTTGAAAATTAGCCAGTCTTGATTCTGTAAAAGCTTTTATTAGTAATGTAATTCTGTGTACCCTTGTTGGATGAAGTGACTTTGACTAGGAAGTTTCCACAACATAATTTATTTATATTTTTCCCATGTTCTCGTGTATTTTTTTTCATCCTCACATCGATTATGTTATATATAAGCTCTACGTTGTTTTTATTACAATATTATTAGTCCCCTCACATCGATTTTGTTATATATAATTTCTACGTTGTCTTTATTATCATATTATTAATTATCATATTATTAGTCTCTGCTAGGGCTGCATTGACTATAGCAATAGTTTTTGTTTTGGGTGGTTATTTGTTGGACACAGAAACCAAAGAGGTTTTTTTCTCTTTTAAGCAAAGATTTTTTTCAACACTGAAATGAATATTCCTTATTAACCAATTAACGGCTTTTCCATCTTATTTGGTCTCATATCGAGGCATAGTAATGATATGCATAAGATAAATTTGAATTTTTTCATGATTTCTACTTCAAATCTATGACATATAAGTAATTCTAGAAGTAAAGCTAACTTAATTCTAACATTAATTCTCGAGCACTTAATGTTGAAGATAGCTACAAACACATAACCCATTTCTATGGAATTATATCGTAACCTAAATGGTAGCTACAGGGTATCATGTAACCAATTGTTCGCATGTTAGCCATCTATTAGGCTACTAAACCCCTGTCTCCCACAACTACTAATCACTTGTTTGAAGCTCGGTTAAAATCCCCTGTTTGAAGCTCAGGTCAATGAGACTTTGTTCCCTGTGCAAAGAGCATATATACCAAAACGGTTCAATGGATTCAAAATACTCCCAACCTCAATTTGAATCAGAGTCAGTTGTGGGACTAGATGGCTTCCTCCTTGCTTGATGCAGATTGGATTGTTGATGGAGTCTTTTGCAGTAAAGATATCTTAATTTCCTGCACAGTCAATTTTCATTACTTTCCCTGAACCCTGAATTATCACTAGCCTCTTTCCCTCCAATTATGGACGAAACTCTTCTCAATTGATGCCATCACATATGTAGAGGCTCACACCCTTCTTAGACACTTTGTTGGGTGATTTTATTGTGAAAGGTTGGACCTTACGTGAGTTCAAGTCAAGGTCCAATCCAACCTTCTATTATATTATAGGGGTAGCTCGGGGTTGGGAATGGTATTAAGAGAGCTATCCCAGATTGATCCTGGTATAGAATTCCCATAGTGTTCAGTCAGGGCATGCACAAAGTTTGGATGGCTAACAACTACGGCACATGGATACGACACTAGATAGGAGGTACGTTCAAGCAGACACATGCCCATCGATATACCTCCACAATGTCCTATGCTTTAATGAAATCGAAGTAGAACCAGCCCCCTGCAGTTTGCTAACCTTAGGCTGATATCCAATAAGCTTGTTCTAGGCCTCCATCAGCCACGGGAGGAAATCCACCTTACTATACTTCTCAAAATACCAGCACCCAACAAAGGCACGGTCCAACAAGCTCTTGGTGCACTCCCACATTACATCACGACCGAAACTAAGAAGTCTACAATCCTGTTTCGGCTCGAAAGGCTTGTCTGCGGAAGTCGATTTTGATAGATATGCAGAGATGTGGTGTAATTTCGGGGATAGTCGGCCAAAAGTACTGCCATGCGAAGAGGTCGTTCCGGAAGTTTGAAGAGCAGCAATAACACTGGGAGATTAGTGGGAATGTGGATCCAGACAACAAAGGGGATTTTTTCCACTCTCCTCCACATCGAGTGCATGCAGGAACGCATCATCATAAGGGTGGCCATATTGAGGTGTCGAAGGATTTAAGAGGATAATATAAAAATATATGGAAGGACAAGATAACCCCTTTAGAATTAAAGAGAGGATCCATGATCCAGATCCAGATCACCACCGAAAAGACGCGAGTAGCTGATGCAGAACAATCAAACATTTAAAAGGAGGTACGACTACCCTGAACCAATCCAATCAGATTGGTCTAATACTACTAAAAAATCACCTTAATAAGGTCCAAATGAGAAATCCCCAGTGAGGATAGTACTAAAGCCTATAAAGTACACCAACCATTGTTTGGGTTAGAGGATACATGTACCCTCTCAGAAAATTTGAATTTTCTAATCCTGGTCATCAACCATCCCACCTGAAAAACCAGAGAAATGCAGGCCGAGTGAATAGTCCCCGAGTATCATGCCCAGGCCACACCAGTGGGTTTCTAGAGAAAATAAATAACAATCCTATAATCGCCTTAAAGGAAAATTATATTACCTCTGGAACACAGCAGCAATAGATAAACTATCCTATATTCCACCATGTATCACAAATTTTAACCTTAAATCTTTTCCATGGCTTTCTATAGAAACAGAGCTCTAAATCCAAAAAGCATAGTTGATAGTCCTGTGACCGAAGATCCAAGGGTCCGAGAAAACTCCAGAGCCGACACAGTAGTGCCCCAAGGTTTTGAAACGTGGTTGAATAAAATAAGAGACATGAGCCTCGAGAGTCAATCCCTCATAAACTCTATCTTATCTTCAATGTCGACATTGAAGTAAAAGTCATTCTTAATAGAAAACAAACCAGAGAAATATCGACCCTTTCCTATCAATAATATATTCGACCTTCGACCTTCGAGAAACATAGTGCTCTCTTCCTAACCTTATATTTTTTCACCATTTGTGCACCATACTGCTGAATTCATATTTTTGCTCTTAATTTTCGTTCACTAATGACACCTGCGCACCATATTTTTACTCGTAATTTTCGTTCATTGATGACACATGCGCACCAAAGTAGTGTGTTTTTTTTTGCAGCTGCCATTATCCTAATATGAAACCCGAGAATTCTCCAAAAAAATCTCCAACTGAAACCAAGGAATTCTCTAAAAAACTCTCAAACTTTCTTTCAAAAAATAATCCTGCAAAAAATTCTCCCTGTCCCTATGAAAATATTGAGTACTAGCACAGATGTTGTTAAACACACCCATGGTGAGGAAGGTA
Source organism: Pinus albicaulis (assembly GCA_034641835.2). Lineage (NCBI taxonomy): Eukaryota > Viridiplantae > Streptophyta > Pinopsida > Pinales > Pinaceae > Pinus > Pinus albicaulis. The sequence continues at coordinate 496,164,221 of CM076578.1, read as the reverse complement.
AATACACAAGACACATGCAAAAGATAAAACTTTGATGCTATACTACTCACAATGATACATACTTATGATACATGGAGTGACCCTAGGATTCCATATTCCAGGGTCTCTTGGACTTCCTATGTTCGTTCATCCTTTACACCTACCCATAGAGGATTAGGTGTCCAACATTCCCCCCCTTAATCCGAAGGGGTATGTGTGAGTCCAAGAAGAGAGTTGTAATAAAAATCTTCAAAGTATGCATGGCATCACTTAGGCTTAATCAACTCTCTGAAATGTTGGCATAAAGAGGTGGTTTAAGGATGACCACCAACACTGGAACACTTATTGCAGTTCCCGAAACTCTTCCAAATCTGGCAAGAAGCTGAGGGCTTCTACTAGGGGAAGTGTCCCTCATATTTGAAGAGGGAGACCTTCAACCTAGAATAAGGGAGGTCTACAACCTCTGATGGTTTAAGGATGACCACCAACACTAGAATGCTTAATGCATTTCCCAGAACTCTACCAAAGATGGCAAGAAGTTGAAGTCTTCTGCTAGAGGAAGTGCTCTGAATTCTTTGAAGAGGAAGAATATCAACCTCACATGGATGGTTTAAGGATGTCCACCAACCAAAGGAATGCTCATGGGCATCCATGTCCTTGGCTACAACTCTGAATCAGGAATGACAAGTTGTGGCTCAGGCTCGCTTGAACTGTTGTGTCTCTGGCTACAACTCTGAATTTGGAATGAGAGATTGTGGCTCAGGCTCGCTTGAACTTCTATGTCTCACTTGATGTGACTTCAAATCTTGTAGATGACCACCATTTCCCCCGCCTGTCAGGTACAAGGTGAGATGATGGCGAAACCTCAACTGCAAGTTTGTTCAATATTCTAGAACAAGTTTTGACATGCGACTTAAACATCTTCTTGGTTGTTGATGCCCATTGCCAAGAAGCGATCCATCCAAGATGAATCTTTGTTCTTGCAGGAGGCTTATTTTTGAAGCATCTGTGTGAGGAATGGGTGTGCCAACCACAGTGCTTTCATGGGTGAAGATCAAAACAATGATCTTTGATATGGCCAACTCGATCACAGTGTTGGCATTTTACAATCTGTTGTTGCTGCTTTGGAAACGGAACATGATCTGGAACAGCTGAAGGTGAATTGTCATGAAGAAATCTGACACTCTGAAATTGAATGGGCTTGGAGTAGTCCGAAATATGAAAGGACAATTCCTTTTCATATCCAAGACCACTTTTGTGCTTGTTATGGACAAGCGCTTCCCAAGTTTTGATGATGGACTTGGGAAGTGCAGGCTGGATTTCTGCATCTGTATGTAACTTTGTTGCTTCATTGGGCATTGAATCTAAATCAACTTCAATTTTATATTCTTGGTGTTGATGGGAGTCTATCTCAATGTTCTGAACATAAACAAGTTTAGAATGATGACTCCACTGTTGTAATTCTTCTTGCTGAACTTGTGATTCAAGTTGCCATAATTGACCTCATTCTAATCGAAATCAAAGCTTAATCAAAAAGGTTTTTAATATTTGGTTTCATTGATTGAAAATACAATAATTAAGTTCATTACCATTTTATTAATGTATTGAAAAACATTTTAATTTAATTAAGTTTGTTACCATTTTATTAATGTATTGAAAAACACTTTAATTAAACTTGTGAGATGAGAATTAAAGTTTAATTAAAAATTTTCAGAATTAAAGTTCAATCAAAAGAAACAATCATCAAAATTTAATCAAATTAGGATTCTGTGACTAAAAATGGTGTACTTAAGTTCATTAAGATTAAAACTATAGTTCATTAAATATTTAAACAATAATTTATTCAAACACAAAATTTTGTTTCTATTGATGAAAGTCTTTATTTTAATTAAGATAAAAATCAATAGTGGAGATTGAGTACCTAAGTTCATTAAGATTAAAAAAATAGTTTAATTAAACACATAGTTTTGTTTCTACTAATGAAAGTCTTTATTTTAATTAACATAAAAATCAATGGTCCTGGATGCGGGTGCAAATTAATGTGAATGAGACGGACGTCCCTGGGTGGCGTTCAAAGTTGGGCGCGTGGACTGGCCACATGGCCACCCACAAGCTCATACGCTTGACCATAAATGTGGCTAGCTCTGAGCACATTTTCACATTAACTGTGCACTCTCGCCGATGCCCGCTCCTCTGTTACAAAATGGATCCGCAGAACAAGTTCTTCGCCTCTGCTCATTCTAGTTATTCCCTTCCTGCTTGCTCATCTCCTGTTCCGTAGGGCAGCAACTATCCTCTTGGTAGCGCGGAGCCAAGCGCTCGCACGCAAATTGGGAGACGTTGCACCCTCCTTGGTTGCATAGAGATTACGCTTGGTGTCCATTACACCCAGAGTCTGCTCTGTTGTTTGAATTTTACCTCAGCTTCTTGGCCTCCTGCAAGTCACCCCCTCCTGAGCTTGAGCAACTCCATTCTCGTCCGTTCGCCACTGCAATTATGCCTTGCCTCAGACATTGAATGCGATGCTGTCGCGACAGAGCAATTCGCACTCCGTCTACCTCGACCTCTGATACTTCCTCCGCTGATTTTACTTATGGCCATTACCCTGAAACCCGGAGCGAGAGAGGCAAAGCCCGGCTTGCTGGGCAGACACACCAATTCTCCAGCTCCCAGTCTCACGACGCTGCTTCTCCATCGCAACGAGCCCCCAATCCTGTCGCCATCCCTGCCGCTCCTGCTGAGTCCACTCCTGCCACCCAAATCGTCCTCCGCCAAACAACTCACAGAGAAGAGTTTCAATTTGCTTGCACTATGGATAAACCTCTCATCACCGCATTCATTACGGTCTCCTTCCGGGAGGAAGCTACTAGCTCCGCTACCCGTGACACTCCCATTCTGCAAAACTCGGATGTTCACAGTGGCAAGGAAAAAGAAGGCTCCAAGGACGACAGAGAACCTTAGGGGATGAAAAGTGCTTGCAAAGCTAGTCACAAGGACAACACCAGTGGAAAGATGAGAGGCCTATCAATAGACTTGCCGAAACCATGCCTGTTGTAGCTGAAACCCTCCCGATGGACGCTTGGGGTGGGTGCGCTGGACCATTCACTCCAAGTGCATATCCTGCGTCTCCTGCGATGACCCAGTATGAGGCATTGAACGTGGTTCGCGAGGTACTGGAGCTCCGATGTGTAGGTGGCCATGGCGATCTCGGCGCCCTTGAAACCATACTCCAAGCTGGGATTGGAGGCGCCGCTGAGATTGGAAGGCAAACCGTTGTTGTAGGAGTCGCGCCCGTGGAGAGAACAATTTTAAAATTCAAATCGGCGCGCGTGAAGATAACAATTTTAAAATTCAAATCAACGCAAGCGCGGGAAGACCACGGAAGAATGGTACACTTGCCGGAAAATGAAACTGTCCGTTAGTCAAGGTTGCCGAAAATTGCATGGTATGTATGCATGCCCATCAATAGACATGTCACATCTATCTCCAAAAAGTCGCAGTATAGACTACTCCTAACAGATTTACTATGCCCATGGGAGACCTGACAACTCGCCCATAGCCATGTGTGGGAAATTTCCGGCGGACTCTTATATGACAATGAATACGGTGAGACGAGTTAATTAAACCACAATATTGAATGATACCTACGGCATGTGGGGCTCTATTTGAAATTTCAGCGCCAAACAAATCACTACATGAATGTGCCTAGGAGATTGGCTTTTGTCTGTTTCTTTTTCTTTTTAGTGCTGAGTGTTGTTGGACAGACGACTACTACGCTTTCAGGGTTTTTTTGTAAATGTATATTGTTTTTTTTGCAATAGTATAGATAGTTTGTTGCTGCTCTTGCATTGATCATTTGTTGGTTTTGATGTAGGGTCAAAATGTTGTGAATCCACGGTGACAGGTGACAGATGAAGTGAATAGGCGAATTCGTTGCCTTTTTTTGTGAAAATTCATGTCATTGAGAAGCTCGCAACAAATTTGGCAGAGGTTTCGCCCTCCGATTTTCCACATTTTCCAATGATGTGGACTAGGACAAAGCGCACATCCTGCTGTGGTTTCTTCCTACCAAGGAGATGGATCTCCACCATACACAACGACTGGTTTTACTGGATCTGGGTGCCAATGCATTCAGCACCAGCCTCACCTGGTTTCTTCGCATGTACCCTGCGGCTTCACGGAGATTCATGCCTTCGAAGTCGATTCCAAGCTCCTGCTAAAGCCAGGCATGCCTGGTTTTGACAAAGAGAGGAATGCATCCCTCAAATCCCTACTCCCTCACTGCAATAGGCTGCAATAGCCTGGTTATTGTTTTCCATGGACTATACCTGGGTTCAGTCCTGTAATATGCTTTTTTAGCATAATTTAATGAAACCTCTGTTCTGTTCTATTTTCCCTAGAACTGTATATATACTCCATTAAAGTGATACTGACTTCTGTGATATTTTTATGACTATAATACTTTAATAAAACATAAATTAAACTTACATGGTATCACCTGAGTAGCCATTACGAAATGTTAAAAATTAACCTACTGAGTTCAATTCTCCAGAAGAAAAAACCATTAAAAATAGAGAAAATCTCAGAATACTGGAAATCAGGAAAAATCACATCTTAGCCCTTTCTCTTTCATCGCATTAGTCGTTTCTAGTATAAAAATGAGTTCATACGCGGTGTGCCCGGGGACTTAGTTCTCCAAATAATTATTTCAGGGCAATAAATAATATAAAAACACCATACATTCATTCTAATTCGGAAAAATCACATTAAAGCCTATTCTCTGTCATCACAAGAAGATCCTCTGTCATCACAAGAAGACTCATTTCTAGTATAAAAATGAGAACATACTCCGTGTGCCCGGGGACTTAGTACTCCTAATAATTATTTCAGTGCAATAAATAAAATAAAATCACCATACATTCATTCTAATTCATTTTCTACTAAATTTTAAAGGGATCAAAGTCACAGGAGATTTAAACCTTTTTACAAAATTTAATTATCAGGTTTTGCACAACGTTCTAACTACAAAGGGGTTTTTTAGAAAAAGATTACACAATCCTTTCAACTATGTAGTCCAAGATAGACAGGTTTTGCCGTGTCTAATTAAGTGTTGCTATATAGTTTTAAAAAAATTGCTAAAACAAATAATCTGTATATAAGTTGAGAATACATTTATATGTTTATTGTAAATTGATTTAATAAATAATAATATAAGTTTTTTCAACAAAATTATAAATTAGAATATATATTTTTTTATATGTTATTATTTAAATCAGTACCAATTACAATTTTTATTAATTATAAATTAGGTAATCATCATAAATAGCATTGTTATATAAATGTTCTAAAATAAGTATGCTTATTTTCCTGATTATCGATAATTAAATTAAAAGTCTGGAAGCCTTATTCCAAAATTAAAAAATCTATATTAAAGTCATCTTGTAAATTTGAAATTTAAAATAAGTATCTTATCTAGGGAAATAAAGCTTACACATTTCAAGATGGAAAATAAATATATATATATATATATATATATATAATTTGTTAGCATGAAAAATATTCAATTAAAAAGAAAAGTAAGTTTAGTTTTAAATACATAGTTGAAGTCTTCAATAGCAAAAATTAACATTCTTTATATTTAAAATGCTAAGCCACATGCTACCAACATTCTTTCCAATGTAAAGCATCATCTTAATTTGTTATCTTATTGCATTTTTCTATTTTCAAGGTTTTCTTGATTGTTTTTATTAGTGTGAAACCTTTGTTAACATTCTTGGGTTTTTGGTACCTATGAGGTGTCCATGAGTTGGTTTGTGTGGGGTGTAGTTTCCATCAAATATTATTGGGAGGGGTTGAGGGTGAGAGTCAATTGAGGATATAAAAACTATCCCAAAGATCCCAAATCAATTGTGCCTAAGCCTCAAATAATCCACATCTAACACAATCCTCATGACAACATATCATGATGAATATAGTTCTAAAAAGGGGAAAAAAAGTGTTTGGATATATTTTTTAATCCTTTCTGGAACATACTAATAACATGCTCTTTGAACCTAGCTTTTAATGTGTGACATGTCTCTCCAATGTAAACTTTCCCTCAAGAACATTGAATCACATGTGCCCCTTTATGAAGTTTTGGATCAATGGGGTATTTTGTCAAGGCCAACATATTTCTTAGCAATTTTGGTGGAGAGAATGAAAATCATGTTCCTCTTCCTCTATATTTGTGGAAATATTGTCACTAAAGCCTAAGGAAGAGAAATTTTAAGGTCATCATTATTTTTTATTCATTCCCTTTTCTTGCCACTTAATATTTTTTATCCTTTCATAGAACATATTAATATAAGTCCTTTTTAACCTATAATTTGGTGTAGCGTGTCTCCTTAATCTAAAATTTCCTAAAGAACATAGAATCACCATGTGTCTTTTCATGAGATTTTGGATCAATTGATTCCATTTATTAAGTACATCATATTTCTTAATATTTTTTGTGAGAAAGAATAACCTTTCTTTTGTTCAAATTCACTCACATTTTTGGAAATCATAAATTTCTAGAATGTAAAGAAGAATAATTTTAAGTCCATCTGTTATTTAATAACCCATTTACATTTTCTTCCATAAGTTATATCAAAATTATCTTAAAATTATATTTAACATATCCATTTCTTATAAGTACCTTACTAGGACAGTCTATTTCTTACTCCAAGTGGTCCATATTAAAAATCCATATGGCTCATTTTGCTAATGTGCTAATTACTACGATATTTTGAACCAAGTAGTGGTGCCACATAAGCAAATATATATCACTATGTATTTTAGTTATGTATACACGGTGGGTTAGGAGTTCATCTTGATTCTTTGTCATAAGCACATATAAGAAAGGAAAGTTCTTGTTCTCTTCCTTTTCCACTATAAACTTAATGTGTGGAGATTGGCTATTAAGCTGATTCATGAATTTTTCCAATCTCCATTTGGTTATATCTAGCATATATTAGCCACTACTTAGGATTTTGAGTGAAATATTTTGTTTTATTTTTCTCATAGTAATCCATAATGTGGTTAATGAAAAGAAATGAAAGAGGAGAACTTATTGTAACACATTTTGTTTACATTTAGATTTCCCTATAGAAACTAAAATATGTTGAGTTGAGGAAAATTTCAAATAAAGTTGTAATTTCTTTGTTCGAGACACTTCTTATGACCTCTATGAGTTTGTTGAAGGAAATCTTTGTAAAGAGAGAGGCTACATCAAAAATAAATAATAAATCAACTTTCCTAGTCTTCCAATATTTCATCATGTTCATAGGATGAATTGGGTCTCTTATGAATGATCAGGTGTCACTTGCAAGAGATCTAATTTTTAGAGAAAAAAGAAAATTTTCAACATATATGTCTTCATTTTGAAAGACAAGAACATGCTTATTAAACTTTATATAGATGTATCTACTTTGTATTTGTTTACAATGACAATGTTTCTCATGTTAAATAGCATGGGATTTCAGTGTAGATAATAGGAGAGAAGACATGGTTCTGTTGAAGCCTAAAAATCTCCCTTCTGACATTGAGAAAAACACGGTAGGACCTTGAAACTGACTCCTTTTAAATTTGGGATGGTGGCTAAAATTTGGATTTAAAGACGATTTCACTTATATTTGAATGATTGGATTAGATGGGTAGGGAAATGGGTTGAAGTCATTCTAAAATAAAACTATCTAACTATTTCATCTCTGATAAAGAAATTCTAATTTTAACCCAGGTAATTATATGTGAATACAACTTAAGATTGTTTCAATCTAATAATAACCATGGAAATGTATTATTAATTAAATTGAAATGTGCAGAAACGAATAAAGATAACTCTGTTTAATAAATTAAACGGAGTTATATTAGCATATTGCATTCATCATTATATACCATTCATATATGCTTATAAATGATAACATTCCAATTATGTCTCGGAAATGATATATAAAAGAAAACGTCACGAGGATACAATATAAATGATAGCAAATTCTTCAACCGAATACCATATAACAAGAGAAGAAAATCAACAGTGAACAGATAGAAATACCTCATTCATCTTGAAGACTGTCAAATGAAATGTGATACTCTGATCTAGTAACTCCGATGTAAAATTAAATCCAAAGGTACATAAATGCAACACTTCAAAAATAATTTCAGCACAAAAATCACCAAATGTGATCCTTCATAAAATATAATAAGGAATGGAGTACATAAATGTTAACTCCAAGTCCAAAAAATATTACAATTTCAGATCCCTCTCTAAATGCATGAGAGGGATTTAAATAAGAATTTACATAACAAAATCCTACTACTACTGTTACAATCTATCAAATTAAAAACTGAAAGGCTATCTTGAATGAAACTGATTCATTGTTTCTCTCTCTCGCTTGATGAAGCCAAGTTGCAAATCTTCAACATATCTTGGAGTCTCGATGGATGACTCATCTCATAATGCAGCTGTCCAGCATAGGTGGCATCGAAAGTGCAACGATCCTTAATCAACGCGGCATTTGTTGAAAAGAGTTGATGACATTTTTTGATTGTTGGTTTGATTAAATGAGTCCTCTTGTACGGGATATTGTTTAACGGTTGTTGATTTGTTGACTTTTCCTCTCATTCTTCTCCACTCATTCGTTCTTCACTGCAGGCTTGGAAACAGGTCTACAGTAAAGTTGATTGAGTATAAGCTGTCATTTATGAATTGTGTGATATTATTCATCATACTCCTGGCCCTTGATATTGCTCTCTCTGCTTTCATTATTTGATGTTCCCATTCTGTAAATAAGATTTCTTTGTGTTTTCCTCTATTCTGAGGAATGGCTTCTTTTCTACTTCTTGTGTCTTAGTGAGGAAATTCGGAAATCTTTCATCGGCATCATCTGTTCTTGTACGGAAGAAAATAACATTTGGATCTGAGGTGCGAATGCAGAGAGTAATATCACAAAATAGTTACGGTGACGGCTTTGCACAAAATTCATTCAATTGCTGAGACAATAATTTATTAGCCTCAAGGGCTTCTGATTTGAATTCACTTAACTTCGGGAAATCTTTAAATTTATCCAAAGTTGTTTGAAATTCCTTTTCTTGTACCATCTTTGCATTTTTCTCATTTTGTAACAGACTTTGTAACTTGGAAATTTCTTCATTCAGTTGTTGTTGTTTACTTAAGAGCTGCTCGTCAACTTTCTTCTTTTCTTCAGCAAGCTGTTTTTCCAACTCTTCGGACCTGCATGTCTGATTTTGTAGTTGTTGTTGCAATTGGGCAATCTGTTGCTGACTTTCCTTAGCTTTCTCTTCAAGTGAAGCTATATGGAGATCTTTCTGGGTTATCATCTGAGAAACTTCTACAGCTTTATCCACTGTCGCAGCACTATAAGCTCCTGCATACTGGGATAGTTTTGTGAGGTCTTCGGATGGATTCACCTCATTATTTTTGTAAACAATATTCATAAACTCTTCCGATGGAGTAGAAAACATGTCCTGTTCTGTCTTTCTTCTTTTTCTTTGTCCTTGTGTGACATATGTTTGGGGGCACAGCAAATACATCTAAAGGAGGGATCTCCTCGACCTTTAATACAATATGCCCTGTCGGATGTTCAGGAATGATTTCAACATCCTGCTCTATTTGTTCTTTATCTTTATCTTGCAATCCCAGCTGTTGAGCGAATTGATCATATTGTTTTAATAACTGAGAAGAAACATTAAGATCAGCAGAAACTATAATCTCCTTAGTTTTTTCTTTTCCTTTTTCTGTATCTATGTTCTGCTCAGTGCTTTTGCCATTCGATCCACCTTTTTTATTATGCACATCATCATCGGTACTTGTGCATAATTCTGTTGTTTGAGTAGTAGACTGTTGACTAGTATTTTGATCGGATTTATCATTAGTATTTCTCTTTTGGGCATCAAGCTTGCCAATAGCGACCAGCTTTTGAGTATGTACAGTTGGCTGGTTAACAGCCGATTGTGTAATGACTTTGCCAGTAGATGTTTCTACTAGCGTTCTGCTGGATGTACCTTCTGTCTCTGACCCTTGTGTTGGAATTCTTAATTGGTCCAGAGGAACTCTTAACAATCTTTGGCTTCTGAATAACAAAAAATTATTCATTTCCTCCTTTTGAAATTTAGACTTGGCTAAGTCATAAATTTGAGGGAAATTATCCAAAGAAACAAACAAATACGTAGCGGATGTGGCTGCGCGCCGTAATCGAGCAATTGAAAGCTGACGATGACGATAGGCTATCTCTGTTTGCGCATATTGTCACAGAATGATTTAATAATTTACAACCTTTTTATCTTGGAGACTTCTTTTTAAGCATGTGAAATCATTTAAAAGTAAAGTGACCACAATTAATTGAGGTGAAATTTGTCCTGATATTATTAAAAGGAGTCTAGATAATCCTTTCACTTGTTCGTTGATAGGAAATTTCTTGAGCAAGTTTTATTACGGAACAAGAAACATGTGGTTCTACAATACTACCAAAAACCCTGATGTATGTAAATTTCTCCTCCCCAAACCAATCTCCTATTCCAGATAAGTCAGCTTTAGCTTTATCAGAGAATCTAGGAGGAAAGCGATTAAAAATGGTTTTGAAAACAGGGATAAGGAAACCATGGCAGATTCTATATACGTTATCTTGGAAATGAACCTTCCAAAGTAGTTTATGATAAATATGAATTGGGGTAGGGTCTTTGGGAGTCCATTTCCATCCAAATAAGGGAAACTAGGAATTCGCATAAAGAGCGCCTCAAAGAATAAATAAGCCCACTAAAGAAAAAGGGTGGAGTGGAATTTCCGGCGGTTTTTCATGCATGCTCAAGTATCTTATTGGCCATTCTATCAGACAGAATAACAGCCCAATCCATGATGTCGGAATTGACAGCAGCTAGGATTAATGGGACCATTTGTATAGAAAACCTAGCTGAATTATCATTGCCAAATAATCTACACATCATGGCAGCGACATAGGAATATGGGGGTAAAAGGGAATCTACAGAATACATACCGGACTCTTCATTTCGATGCTTCTCTGGATTTTTCTTCCAATCTCTGATAGGGTCAGATTGGAATTTGTTATTATCAGCAAAGTCTTTGATAAACTCCTTGTTATACACCTTCTGCGGGTCTGGACGGTGATACATTGCCTTTAAGTCTTCTGCTTTGAACGAGCCAAAAGACACTCCAGATGCTGAGACAAAAGTTCTGTCTTGAATCTTCACACTGTCAATAACCCATCGAACTGCATCATAATAAGGCATGATGCTTGCTCTGGCTTCAATTCGATGCAAAAATGAATTTGCAAGTGATTTTTCAGTGATCTCGGAGTCAGAATCTGAGCTATCTTCGTCTGGAACCGATGCCTTTTCTACTGTGACCTTGGGGTTTTCTCTTTCTAATAGGTCGTAGACTCCTTCCCACGTCATATTCCCAACCACACAACAGTGTGTACGGCTGGTCTTAGTTTTGTGCCGGGCTTTTCTTTTGAAACCGTAGGAGTCTCAACAAACTTAACTGGAACAGCAGTCTTGTTTCTTCTCGCTCTCTTCGACATTTCTGTGTTTGCTATTGCTTCCCTTTGTCTGTGAATGAACGAGCTTAGTGTTCTTTGGCTCTGCAAGACAATAAACTCTCAGTCGTGACAAACAAGCAACTCAGCGGGACAATGGACTGAACTTATGATTTTTATTTATTTGTTTCGTATACTGCGTAAATGCTCCCTTTGGGTCACACTCATGTATTAAAAACCAAATCATTAACAATATTCATTTGATTCGTTATTGAATGCCCTCCTACAAATTGAGATTTGGCGCTTGTGAAATATTAAAATATTCATCCACTCTGAACTTTTCGCATGCAATAAATGACATCAATCGCATCGAAAGTTTTCGAATGGCACATAAAGATCACCATTCGTTTTTCTCAATTGGTCGATTCCGATTGAAAACTTTTCCGATCTCTAATGGTGGGGTCTACCATATAAGATTTAAATGAACAAATGTTTGATTTTCTTTTGAAAACGTTTATTAATAACGGCAACGTCGGATGAAATTTTAATTGATAAGTAAAAGTTTATTAAAAATATCGGAATTATTCGATTGCGGCGGCACGTAAAGCGAATTTATACAAATAAACATTTTAACTCTTAGCGATTGAAGATTTCTAGTCGAACTTGCGCATGTCAAAGGATTTGAAATAAGTATATAAAACTTCTTTTAAGGGTTATCTCCGATTCTCCGATTGCGATTGGACTTTTAAACTTGATTTGTTTTTTATGATAAGGCCTTGTATATTGGATCAGGTCATAAGTTTTGAATGTTGAATTTGTTTAGCAAACAAAAGATGAGTTTTTTCAAAACAATGAATCTTTATTTTCAAGTCTTTTATTTCTATAATAAGAGAAAGGGACCCTATTTCTAAATGAATTTTATTTCTAAATTTTTAGAAAAAGGGAGGGTTGTTGTATAGTACAACAATTGGCGATTCACTGAAAAAACCAGTTATCTCTGAAAAATAAAATGAATACTATATTTTAAGTAAGTAAAGATTTTTAAAGATAATGAAAACTATCTTAGGATAATCAAAAATAAAATCTAACTTATGAAAAAGAATAATAATTATTAACAATTTCTTTCTAGTTTCTTGAGAATAAAAACATTTTGGGTTATCTTAAGCTTTGATTGGTATTAATAATGAAGTAAGTGGATTTCTCCAAGTTTGGTTTTATAATATACTCTATTGTCATGGGTATTGCCTCTGCTGCCTGCAAACGTTTATAGTCTCGACAGGGTTACCTTTTAACCATTAACTATTCATTGTCCCATTCAACTAAGATTATGACTTTTTAAAAAATAAATTCATAAGACATATTATCTCATGTTTTTGTCTTTTATTTATTTTTTATTTTTTAAGAGCCATTGTTCTGGTTTGGTAGCCAGTTGATAACAATGCCATTCAATAGTTATAATTAAATTGAACAAGCTGGCTCGTGATGAGACCCCTTGTCTTATATTTATAAGCCATTACCCTGTTTTGATATGCAGTATTGGTAATGTCAGTTTTATTATTTCTTATGAATATGGTAAGTCGGCTCATGATGAGACCTCTTATCTCTTAAAAATTTTAACATAATTTCTTAGAATTATATTCTAAAAAATCACAATCTAAATGAATGGGGTGAACTAGTTTTGTCCTTAAGAATCAATGGATAACAATTTTCTGAGTTTTTTGAGTACCAAAACTTGAATAATCTTTACTTTTATAGATAACCTTTCTATGCTTAATAAACTTATAATGATTTACATTTCCCTCAAGTTTTTCAAAAAAATCATGCAAATAATTAGTACAATCTTTCAAAGTTTAACATCTTATTTAAAACTATCAAAAGAATATAATCATTTCTTTAAAAATTCTCATTTACACCAAATAAATATTTATAATATTCTTCTTAAGAATTTTCTATCAAGTAAACAGTCAATTAGAGACTTACTAACAACCTTTATTTGCAAAAATAATTAAAAACTTTGCAGAAAGAAATATGTACAGTTTAAGAAGGGGTTACCTCCTTATGAAAACAATTTTTTCAAGATAAGCCCATTTACAGGAAGAGATTCTCTCTTACCTGTTAGATCTTGGAGCATGAATGTATTTGAGCCTATCTTTTCAATGATCTGAAATGGTCCAAGCCACATTTTCTGAAATTTGGTATGCTTACCTTTTTCTTCATGTGCCTTATCCCATTTTAGAACAAGATCACCAATTGACAAAATTTTTGAGCTGGTTGAACTTGCATCAAAAGAATATTTTACAAGCTGCTGATGTTTTTCATGAACAGTTTTAGCTTTATCTCTTTCTTCTTCTAGTTTAAGGATTTGATCATATCTCAATTGAATGGATGAAGAAGGGTTTTCTTCAATAAATTGTACTAGGGCTAATGATGGAAGAGTTAAATTTGATGGTATCACAACTTCTTTTCCATAAACTAAATTAAAAGGTGAAGTTCCTATTGAAGCTTTTTCAGTAATACGATCAACCCATAATGCAAAGATTAAAGATTTATGCCAATTCTTTTGATTTTGATCAATAGTCCTTTTAATAATTTTGATGAGATTTTTGTTGGTGGATTCAGCCAAACCATTACCTTGTGGGTAATAATTTGTTGAATATTTGAGTTTAAAACCTCTTTTAACTGCAAATTCTATTAAACTGTTTCCTGAAAAATAAGATGCATTATCAAAGACAAGAGCTTGAGGTACACCAAACCTGGTTATGATAAATTGATCTATGAAATCAATAATTTCATCAGAATTGGCTACCTTCAAAGGGATTGCCTCTACCCATTTTGTAAAGTAATCGGTTGACAAAGGAAAAGCTGGTTTTCTTTGTCTTCCACTTGCAGTTTGACAGATTCTGCACTTTCTTACATAGTCATGTGTATATTTAAAAAGAGTAGGCCAATAATAGCCAGCACGAATTATTTTGTGGGCTGTGGTATCACCTCCAAAATGACCTCCTGCTGGTCCATCATGCAACTCCTGCAAAACATTTTCAGCTTCAGTCTTTTCAAGACATCTTAATAAAATCGAATCATAATTTTTTCTAAATAACACATTATCAATGATCTCATATTTAATAGCTTTTAATCTTAAAGCACGTTTTTTCTTATAGTTGAGATCAGAAGGAGCATACCCATTTTTCAAGAAATAGATGAGATCAGCATACTGAGATTCAGAATCCGTAATACTTATCTGATTTACTTGAATATCTTGATTTGAATCTTCATTTTCTGGTATGTTATGGGCTCCTGCTAATAATCTGCAAAAACCTTGTCCTATAACAATCTTAGCTGGTTTAATATCAACATCATATTCTTGTAAAGCTGTTACCCAGTTAGCTCGTTTTTCTCCTACTTCTCTCTGAATTAATAATTGTCTCACTGCAGAGAATGGGACAATGATTTTTGTATGAGTTTTTAAGAGAAAAGGTTTGAAATGCTTGATTGATTTGAACACAGCAAAGGCTTGTTTTTCAACATCGGAATAATTCAGTTCAGCTCCTTGTAGATTTGAACTAAAGAAAGAAATTGGTGCTTCAATTTTCTGGTCATTGAGCTATGTTAAAACAGTTGCATAGGATGTCTCTGTGGCTAAGGTATACAAAATAAAATATTTAGAAAAATCCGGAGTACTCAATGCTGGTGCATTAATGATTACCTGTTTGATTGCCTCAAAGGCTTCTTTTTCTTTATGCCCCCATTTGAATACTGAATTCTTCTTGATCATATTTTGCATAGGTAAAACAATTAAAGAAAAATCAGGAATGAATCTTTTTACAAAATTGATCTGTCCAAGAAATGATTGCATGGATTTTTTGTTGTGAGGTAAAGAAATATCAGAAATTTCTTTCACTCTATCTGGATCAATGTATATACCATCTTTTGACACAACAAATCCTAAGAGTTTTCCTTCATCCAAAGCAAAGAAAGATTTCTTTGGATTTAAGGAAATACCAAATCTTCTACATCTTTCAAATATTTGCTTTAGATCATGTAGATGATTGGTTCTCTTTTTTGAGAATACTGTTATGTCATCAAGGTAAACAACAACTGATTTATTGATCAAACCTTTAAATGCTATGTCCATGGCTCTTTGGAAAGTTGCTCCTGCATTTATTAGACCAAAAGGCATTTTCTGATAAGCATAAGTTCCCCATTTTGTTCTGAAAGTTGTTTTCAATCTGTCATCTGGGTGAACTAAGACTTGATTATAGCCTGAAAATCCATCAAGAAAGGACATAAGTTCAGAACCAGCTACCTTTTGAAGTATCTGTTCCATGGTTGGAAATGGGAAATTGTCTTTTAAACATGCCTTATTTAAATTTCTGAAATCAATACAGATTCTTATATCACCATTTTTCTTCCTTACATATACCATATTGGAAACCCAATTGGAGTGCCTGACAGGAAAAATGATTTTGGCTTGTAAAAGTTTATTAAGTTCTGCTTTGATTTGACCTTCAAGATTTGGATGAAATTTCCTTAGTTTTTGTTGAACAGGTTTAATATCAGAAAGCATTGGAATTGTGTGTTGAATAATTGAAGTATCATATGTTTTTAAATCATCATAATTCCAAGCGAAAACATTTTTATATTTATTCAAGAGTTTAATGAAAGCATTCCTTTCTTCTGATGTTAAATTAAGTCCTAAATTAACATTTTGAGGTTTGGAATCAGAACCAAGATTCACTAATTCAAACTTCAAAGTGGAACTTTGAAGCTTGGTATTAGTGACTTTCTTGAATCTGTCTTTAATATCATATAAGTCCTCCAATTTAACAACAAATTTCGGAATGGGATTTTCATTACTTTTTGAAGCAATTTGTAAATCATGATCTTCTTCATCTATAATTTGATCATCATATGATTTCTCTGAAGTCATGAAATTTAAAATATCTTGATCATGATAGAAAACTCTCCAATTTGTGACATTGTCTGGGACAGATGGACGAAAAATTAATTCTACAGAAAACCTATCAGGACTGCAGTCTTCAGCGGGTAGGAGTTTAGATGCAACATTAGCTAACAAGTCAGCTGATGTATTTTGATTTCTAAGAATAAGAGAAATATTAAATGCTAAAAAATGAGTGGTGAGATCTTGTGCTAGGGTTTGATAGTGTTTAAGATGTCCTGAAAGGCAATGAATAGTATTCCTAACTTGTTTTATGACAATTTCGGAATCACCAAAGACTTTCAAGTATTTAACATCTAACCCTATGGATTTATAAAGTCCTTGAACGAAGGTTTCATATTCTGCAGTATTGTTAGTACACTCAAATTCTAGCCTACATGACAGCATGGTTTTCTCTCCATCTGGATCGATTAAAATGCATCCTGCTCCAGCTCCATCACTAGACTTTGATCCATCAAAATATAATGACCAAAACAAAGATTTATCTATTGACTTATCTATAATTACATCAGAAGTATCTACAATTCTGGAAGAATCAGATTGTGAAAAAATTTCCACTTGAGAAACAAAAGTATTAACAGAAAAAGGTGATATGGGTGCTTTGAAGTTTCCAAGAAATGATTCAGCAGAATATCCTCCAAGAATATTGTTGTTAAATGCCACAGGTTCATTAGGTTGTTCAAATTCAGTGACAGTATGTCTCATATGTTTTTCTCGTTCAATTTTGATTTGATTTGGTTTCCCTTTGTAGGGCAGCCACATATGAGAATAATCAGTCGAGATATAACCATTGAGTTTTGCAGACCAGTCCCTACTTAAAACTAATCCATAGAATTCAGGAATATCAGCAATCAAAATATCAATTCTTTGGACAATTCTAGGATCGGAAGCTAATCGACGTCAATTCTTGTTAAGTCGTCTCTGCAACGAACTTCTGGTTCGTCTGAACAGATAATACTGTCATGATTTATGATTCGATATTCAATTTTGCACACGGAAATGGGCATTATGTTGGAAGAAGCTCAGAATCAATCAAACAATTGTACGATTTTATTACATCTCATAAGTCAAAAGAAAAGGAGGAGTTTGAGAATTTGCCTTTTCTCTAGTGATGCGATCTCGGTGGCATCTACCTTATCTGGTGGCCTACCTGTTCTCTTCTTTGCTTTGCTCACACAGCAGTAAAGAAATGGTTGTTTGGCATTTAATTCACTTTTAATAGCAACTTAACATAGTGTTCAATTCTTTGAGTTCATGTAAGGAAATATTGGCTTTGATCTTTTCATGTCCTCAACAATGTTGTATTCCATAGGATCTGACACTACTAAAGTCTTTGTTGTCGATGTGGGAGGATTAAAAGAAGATGGCTGATTCTGAGTAGGTAATGGAGAAGCTTTCTTTGCAGGAGATTTGTCTTTGATACTTGGAGTTGTGTTTTTCTTTTTTGGAGCTGTTTGTATAGGCTATGTTGTAGATTTACTCCTAGTACTTACAGGCATAGCTTCTTGCTCTACCTCACCGTCAGAATTAGGGAGAATAAAATCCCACATTCCATGTAATTCAGCGATTTCTTCATTCTCATCTTCCTCATCTGATATTAAAGATGTGTCTTCTTCTTCTTCTTCTTCTTCTGATTCTGCATTAGAGATTGCATTAGGAGGTTTAGATTCAACTTGGTTTCTTCTAAAATTTTGGAATGGTTTTTTAGTAGAAGTTTCAGCTACTTGTTTTTTTAATTTCAACCATTTCATTTGACATGGTTTTGAGAACTTTTTGTAAACCTTCCATGTCATATGGATCTTTGGCCTTTTTCTTTGAATCATCTTTGAAGCTGACTTTTTTCGATTTTCTTTCCTCAAGAGCGTTTTTCTTTTCCAGAGAAGTAATTCGTTTTTCCACTGCAATAGCTTCTTTCATACTTTCAGCTAATGTAGGCTTTGCAGCTCTGTCTACGAAAATAGCTATGTTTGAGGGTAAGGAAGTTATGTACCATTCTATTCTAACCTGTTCACTAGGCCGTGAATCTGTGTGAATTTTTTTCAAAAGTTTGTTGAATCTAGCGTTGAAATCTTTAATGGGTTCTTTGGGCTCTATTTTCAAATTTGAGAGGTCATTGAGTAAAGTAGCTACTGATCGATCATCTCCAAATTTGGTTAAGAAATGATCTGCAAAAATGTCCCAACTTGTTATGGATCCCGAAGGTAATGAGAAGTACCATGATCCTGCCACTCCTTGAAGAGTGTAAGGAAACAGTCTGACTACAACATCTTCATGTGTGACTCCATTTAAATTAACAGCCAACATAAAGTTATTAATATGTTCTTCAACTTGGATGTTAAGATCTGGACTAAATTTCGGAAGCCATTTTCCAGGATTGTCTGGTAAATCATGTAAAGGTGCAGCCATGTTGACTGCTCCTGGAGTAGCCCATGGTCTAGCCATTATCGGAACGACTATTGGAGGAGTAGTAACTGGCGGTGTTTGAATAGAAGTTGTTGGAATAGATGATGATTGAGGTGATTGGGGAGGAGGTAGTAATAAAGACTGAAGAGGTTGTGATGTTGAAGGTGGTGACCCCTGGTGAACAATAATATGTAATGGGGAAGTAGGTGTTTGACTTCGCACTGGAGATAATGAGTGGAAGATGATGGAGAAAAGGTCTCACTATCAGAACCTTCAGTGTTCTTTTTTGCCCTTTTCCTTCGAGGTAAAGGTAACTCAGCTGGTTCAATGCCAAGTTTTTCGCTTTGAAGTCTGGTGAGATGATGAGGTAGGTGAAATTGCGAAGTCTGACTGCCTTGAGATACTTCAGATCTCTGAGGTGATATGGAGAAGCCTTGAAGTTTCTGGATGATAGACTAAACTTCAAGGGACTCCGGAATTAAATGTTCTGAAGTATGGTGTGATTGAGCAGTGATAGTTGATCCCTCTTCTTCTCGTTTGGACACTGGTGAGTAAGAATGCAAACAAGAGGTCCGAGGTGAGGTGGAGGGTGATTTACTCTGAGAATGGTCTGTAGGTTTTGATTTATTCGCCATTCATAGTTAGCCCTCCTTCTAGCACCAAAAATATTGAAGCCTAGAAAATCTCTGCTTCAAACATTGGGGAAAACCACCCGGTCGGGACCTTAAGACAACTCCTTTTCCGTTTGGGATGGTGGCTCCGACTGGATTTAAAGGACCAGTTTCCTTATAACTGAATGGATTGGATTAGATGGGTGGAAATGGGACTAAATTAACAGAAATAAAACTATCTAATCTAAGCTAAATACTAATAAAGAAATTCTAATACTAACCCATGTAATTATATGTGAATACAACTTAAGATTGTTTCAATCTAATAATAACCATGAAAATGTATTATTAATCAAATTTAAATATGTAGAAACAAATAAAGATAACTCTGTTTAAGAAATTAAACAGAGTTATAATAACATATTGCATTCATCATGTATACCATTTATATATGCTTATAAAAGATAACATTTCAATTATACTCAGAAATGATATATAAAAGAAAACGTCACGAGGACCAAATATATAAATGATAGCAAATTCTTTAAACGAATACCATATAACAGAGAAAATCAACAGTGAACAGATAGAAATACCTCATTCATCTTGAAGACTGTCAAATGAAATGTGATACTCTTATCTAGTAACTCCGATGTAAAATTAAATCCAAAGGTACAAAAATGCAACACTTCAAAGATAATTTCAGCAAAAAAAATCACCAGATGTGATCCTTCATAAAATATAATAAGGAATGGAGTACAGAAATGTTAGCCCCAAGTCCAAAAAATATTACAATTTCGGATCCCTCTCTAAATGCATGAGAGGGATTTCAATAAGGAATTACATAACAAAATCCTATTACTACTGCTACAATCTATCAAATTAAAAACTGAAAAGCTATCTTGAATGAAACTGATTCATTGTTTCTCTCTCTCGCTTGATGAAGCCAAGTTGCAAATCTTCAACATATCTTGGAGTCTCGGTGGATGACTCATCTCGGAATGCAGCTGTCTAGCATAGGTGGCATCGGAAAATTCTGGAATTAAACAATCAACGACATTTGAAAGGAATTTGATAGCCATTTTTTGATTGTTTGGTTTGATTAAATGAGTCCACATACTGTCCCAGGATATTGTTTGAAGTTTGTTGATTTGTTGACTTTTCCTCTCCATTTCTTCTCTCCATCTGTTTTCAGTTTCTTTTACTTTTGGCAAACTGCCAGAAACACAGTCTGAAATGAGATTGATTGAGTATAAGCTGTCATTTATGAATTGAGTGATATTATTCATCATACTCTTGGCCCTTGATATTTCTCTCTCAGCTTTCATTATTTGATGTTCCCATTCTGTAAATAAGATTTCTTTGTGTTTTTCCTCTATTCTAGGAAAATTGGCTTCTTTTCCCTTTTCTGTGTCTTGCCAATTGAGAAATTCGGAAATCTTTTCATCAGCATCATCTATTTCTTGTCTGAGAGAAATAACATTTTGGATCAAAGATGAAGTAATATCACAAAAAGGTTCTGCCTGTGACAGCTTTGAACAAAATTCATTCAATTGCTGAGACAATAGTTTATTAGCCTCAAGGGCTTCTATTTTGAATTCATTTAACTTCGGGAAATCTTTAAACTTATCCAAAGTTGCTTGAAATTCCTTTTCTTGAATCATTTTTGCATTTTTCTCATTTTGTAACAGACTTTGTAACTTAGAAATTTCTTCATTTAGTTGTTGTTGTTTGCCCAAGAGTTGTTCATCAACTTTCTTCTTTTCTTCAGCAAGCTGTTTTTGCAACTCTTCGGACCTGAGTGTCTGATTTTGCAGTTGTTGTTGCAATTGGGTAATCTATTGCTGACTTTCCTTAGCTTGCTCTTCAAGTGAAGCTATGTGGAGATCTTTCTGAGTTATCAGCTGAGAAACTTCTACAGCTTTATCAACTGTCGCAGCACTATAAGCTCCTGCATACTGGGATAATTTTGTGAGGTCTTCAGATGGATTCACCTCATTATTTTTGTAAATAATATTCATAAACTCCTCTGATGGAGTAGAAAATATGTCCTGTTCTGTCTTCCTTCTTTTCCTTTGTCTTCTAACAATAGCCTTATGTCTGGGGCTGTAAAATACATCTAAAGGATGGATCTCCTCGACCTTTAATACAATATGCCATGTTGGATTTTCAGGAATGATTTCAACATCCTGCTCTGTTTGATCTTTATCTTTATCTTGCAATCCCAGCTGTTGAGCAAATTGATCATATTGTTTTAATAACTGAGAAGAAACATTAAGATCAGCAGAAACTATAATCTCCTTAGTTGTTTCTTTTCCTTTTTCAGTATCTATGTTCTGCTCAGTGCTTTTGCCATCCGATCCACCTTTTTTATTATGCACATCATCATCGGTACTTGTGCATTTTTCTGTTGTCTGAGCAGTTGACTGCTGACCAGTATTTTGATCGGATTTATCATCAGTATTTCCCTTTTGGGCATCAGGCTTGTCAATAGTGACCACCTTTTGAGTATGTACAGTTGGCTGGTTAACAGCCGATTGTGTAATGACTTTGCCAGTAGATGTTTCTACTAGCGTTTTGCTGGATGTACCTTCTGTCTCTGACCCTTGTGTTGGAATTCTTAATTGGTCCAGAGGAACTCTTAACAATCTCTGGCTTCTGAATAACAAAAATTTATTCATTTCCTCTTTTTGAAATTTAGACTTGGTTAAGTCATAAATTTGAGGGAAATTATCCAAAGAAACAAACAAATCATCAAACGGATGTGGCTCATGCTCAAATCGAGCAATTGAAACTGAAGCAGTAACATTAAATGCTATCTGTCTTGGATCATATTGTCTTCCAGGAATGGTTGCAAATTTACAACCTTTTATCTTGGAGACTTCTTTTTCAGCATGCTTGAAATCATTTAAAGTAAACTGACCACAATTGAGTGGGAATTGAGGCCACATTCTCTTCTTATTGTTATTCAAAGACCTAGATATTCCTTCAACTGTTAATTGATAGGAAATTTCTTGAGCAAGAAGTTTGTCCGGAACGAAAAGAGGAAGAACATGTGGTTCCACAATGCTACCAAAAACCCTGATGTATGTAAATTTCTCCTCCCCAAACCAATCTCCTATTGCAGATAAGTCGGCCTTAGCTTTTTCAGAGAATCTAGGAGGGAAGCGATTAAAAATGGTTTTGAAAACAGGGATAAGGAAACCATGGCAGATTCTATATACATTATCTTGGAAATGAACCTTCCAAAGCAGTTTATGATAAATATTAATTGGGGTAGGGTCTTTGGGAGTCCATTTCCATCCAAATAAGGGAAACTTGGAATTAAAACAAAGAGCATCAAGAATATAGGCACAAAAGAAAAAGGGAGTGGAATTTCCAGCGGTTTTTTCTTGTCTGTACTCAAGTATCCTATTGGCCATTCTATCAGAAAGAATAACCGCCCAGTCCATGATATCGGAATTGACAGCAGCTAGGATTAATGGGACCATTTGTATAGAAAACCTAGCTGAATTATCATTGCCAAATAATATACACATCATGGCAGCGGCATAGCAATACGGAGGTAAAAGGGAATCTACAGAATACATACCGGACGCTTCATTTCGATGCTTCTCTGGATTTTTCTTCCAATCTCTGATAGGGTCAGATTGGACTTTGTTATTATCAGCAAAGTCTTTGATAAACTCCTTGTTATACACCTTCTGCGGGTCTGGAAGGTGATGCATTGCCTTTAATTCTTCTGCTTTGAACGAGCCAAAAGACACTCCAGATGCTGAGACAAACGTTCTGTCTTGAATCTTCACACTGTCAATAACCCATCGAACTGCATCATAATAAGGCATGATGCTTGCTCTGGCTGCAATTCGATGAAAAAATGAATTTGCAAGTGATTTTTCAGTGATCTCAGAGTCAGAATCTGAGCTATCTTCGTCTAGAACTGATGCCTTTTCTACTGTGACCTTGGGGTTTTCTCTTTCTAATAGGTTGTAGACTCCTTCCCACGTCATATTCCCAAGCCCCTGGCATGATGTATCTGTGACTAGTCTTAGTTTTGTGGGCTTTTCTTTTGAAACCGTAGGAGTCTCAACAAACTTAACTGGAACAGCAGTCTTGTTTCTTCTCGCTCTCTTCGACATTTCTGCGTTTGTTATTGCTTCCCTTTGTCTGTGAACGAATGGGCTTAGTGTTCTTTGGTTCTGCAAGACAATAAACTCTCAGTCGTGACAAACAAGCAACTCAAACGGGATGATTTATGAACTTATGATTTTTATTTATTTGTTTCGTATACCGCGTAAATGCTCCCTTTGGGTCACACTCATGTATTAAAACCAAATCATTAACAATATTCATTTGATTCGTTATTGAATTCCCTCGTACAAATTGAGATTTGGCGCTTTGTGAAATATTAAAATATTCATCCATTCTGAACTTTTCGCATGCAATAAATGACATTTATCAATCGCATCGAAAGTTTTCGAATGGCACATAAAGATCACCATACGTTTTTCTTGATTGGTCGATTCCGATTGAAAACTTTTCCGATCTCTAATGGTAGGGTCTACCATATAAGATTTAAAACGAACAAATGTTTGATTTTCTTTTGAAAACGTTTATTGTAATAACGCGCGTCGGATCGGGAAATTTTAATTGACCGTAAAGAGTTTATTAAAGAATATCCCGATTATTCGATTGTGACTGGCCGCATCGCATCGGAAGTTATACAAATAAACAATTTAAACTCTTAGCGATTGAAGATTTCCGATCGAACTAATCGCATCGAAGGATTTGAAATAAGTATATAAAACTTCTTTTAAGGGTTATCTCCGATTCTCCGATTGCGATTGGACTTTTAAACTTGATTTGTTTTTTATGATAAGGCCTTGTATATTGGATCGGGTCATAAGTTTTGAATGTTGAATTTGTTTAGCAAACAAAAGATGAGTTTTTTCAAAACAATGAATCTTTATTTTCAAGTCTTTTATTTCTATAATAAGAGAAAGGGACCCTATTTCTAAATGAATTTTATTTCTAAATTTTTAGAGAAAGGGAGGGTTGTTGTATAGTACAACAGGTTCCCATACACAATAAAAACTATGAAATACATATTAATACATCATGTTTTTCCTTGAGATAGATGCAACATATTAGAAAGCTAAAAAAAATAATTGAGAGTGTATATATCATACATGCACCAAAATTGGAGTCAATAAGTTGTAGTGAGTCTCTCATATTCAACCAGATCTAACAAACTCCTAAAAATTAGAAATAAACTTTACATGTAAAGACAATATCTACCTTACAATGACCATGATAATAACAATCACAAGATCACATGTAATACAAGTAGTAGTTACTCATTCTAACATCCCCCCTTAATTACTACTTGTCTTATTTTGTGTTAGGTTGGGTCTTCCATTAGGATGAATCCCTTTATAACCAACATAGTCTGCTCATACAACATTTGGAAAACACATGGTCTACTCATAGAGCATATAGCCAATGCCTGGTCCACTCTTAGAGCATCTAGCCAACACATGGTTCATTCCTTTAATTGTTTAACAACCCCATCATAGAGGATTTATTCATTATATCAAATAACTTATCCAAATCATCAAGGAAACATTGAAAAGGGGTATGCATCCTTATCTAGGCATTACAATGATATATCATTTACCTGTTACATACATAATTACGTGTGCATAAAATTAGCACACTCCATCTGTAATGCCCCATTTTGACTTAAGCAATGAAATCACATTGTGACCTGTTTGTATTTATTTTCTGATTATTTATCCAACACTATTCAAACATTGGTACTTCAATACTTGGATATGTGGAACTTCAATATATTTTTTTCCTTGTAAATAATTAGAGAAATAAGAGAATATGAAAATGAATGAACCCTTGAAAGATGAAACCAAGAGTCACCTCATTGTATAAATGTGCTTCCTAATTAATAAAATGGAATAAAACTTATTGTATAAATATGCTTCTTAATTAATAAAATGGAATAAAAATCGAGATTTATATTTAATAGTTTACATCTTAGTGAAATTTTAGTAAGATTAAGATTCGCTCATTATTTAATCATTCAAAAACGTGTTTATACTCATATTTTATAGAATACATGATTGAACTGCTTATTGACACATTTTTCTATTAGTTTGATTATTGGAAAAAATAATTTTTTGTCTTTTTTTGAAAGTGGTGTTGTGAACACATTTGTTCACTTGATTGTATATAAAATTTACATGGATGATTTTTGGACCTATGAAAGGAAAAATGCTTCTTCTGCATTTTTTCTTACCACATTGAACTAGTAAACATTTTCAAGATTTTGGATGTGTTGGACTTACTATTAGTTCTCTTCTCATTAAGTTATTTGTTCATTGGTTTATAGTTCACATTAATGAACATCTATAGGTTATTTGGCTTATTTGTTGTAGAATCAACATAGATCCATCTTAACATTCGATCTACGAGGCATCTAAGGGGGATCAAATTTCTGAAGATACAAAACTCTTTTTGAGTGTAAAACTTGAAAATATTTTATATATATATATCATAGACATATTTAATAATTTTTAAATTTAATTTTTCAATGTGATATGTATAGTATTGATGATATATAGATAGATAGATAATTTAGAACAAAAAATTCATATGCTTAAACGAAAATGAAAATATATATATATATATATATATATATATATATATATATATATATATATATATATATATATATATATATATATATATATATATTGTATTACTTATTATTTTTTTAGTAGTGGCTAATGTCTTTATATTTTATGTCAAAGACACTGCAACATCTCCCCTGGTTAGTGGCTTAATTAAGTGTTTGTTCATTTGGCTGCTACAATATCTCCCCATGTTGGATATGTTTTCACGTAAATACTTTTAGATTTAGTGTTCAACATTGACTTTTAGTGATTTTTTTAGTAAAATATTTATTAAGACTCGTGAGGTTTTCGACTCGAGGTATTAGATTGAGGTTTTGAATATGTTACTAGTATTTACACTAAATTTTGTTTCCTAGTATTGGATTATGATTCAGGTGAAAATTGACTCCTAATCCTTAGTACACACCCACTTAATTTTTTCTTGGGATATACTCATTGTGATAAGTAACATATATTTAGTTATGTGCACTATTTAAGGTGGTTATGTGAGGAATGAACTATCTATATTATCTATTATGTGAATAAATATTGATTTTCCTTTAGGCATTTTCCATAATTTCTTCATTTCATTTTTGGGATGAATATTATTTTCTTGAAATTCAGCAATCCATTATCTCATTCACTAACCTAGATAATTCATAGTCATACTTATTATATAATCTCCGTCTTCCCTCTCACAAGAATCTATTTATGATCTTCAGACTACTTTCATGTATCCAACACCATGTATACCATTCTCTTGGAGTATTTAGAAATACAATAATCATTTGTATCATCATTTGGTTCCTTTCATTTGGAAAGACAAGTGATCCCTTTAGAATTTTTTCCAAGGTTTAGCGATATGCAATTACACTCTCAAATAATATCTATAAACCCATAGGGAGAGACTGATTCTTGGGGTGCATATGGCTTTTTGTTGTAGTTGTGATGGTTAAAGTTTCCTATAAATTATCCTATGTGATCAGGTGCTCAGTGTAAAAGCTCAAAAATGAAAGTGCTCAAAATCAAATGGAAATTAAACTACAACGGAGATATCGTCGCCAAGAATCCCGTACAATTCGTTTCAAAGAAAAACGAAGTCTAGATGAAGAAGATAGAGCGTATTGTTTGTTTTCCTAAACAACTAAAAAAATTTCAAAACAGGAGAGGTTGGTGACATGTTAGCCCAATCAGCAAATTTAAATATATTATGGGAATATTATTCAGTTTTCCCAATGACATTGTGACAAGTGTCACTACAAGATTCGCCAGATAGTTTGGAAGGTGAAATTTTTTTTATGTGTTGCTCCTAAGGTCAAATTTGAAATTTTTTATATGGTTGGAGAGTCCAAACAGAGGCTGGCACGTGGTGGAACAAGGGGCCACCACATGCCCCCTCTGTTGGACCAAGGTATGGGTCGAATTTTTATATTATGGTCCGAATTTATATCCCTCTGGTGGACCAAGGTATGGGTCAAATTTTTATGTTATGGTCCGAATTTATATCATATATTCTAAAGTCTGAAATATATATTTATCAAAGTCAAATGATGGTTTGATTCATATCAAAGGTGGACATATCTATATATAATGGCAGATTCATGTTATATGGTCAAAATTTTGAAACAGTTCAAAGGTCTGATTTAAATGATAATGGGCGAAAAAAATATATGTACAGGATGGGTGGAGGTTAGGGCTCGACCCAACGACCTCCCCCACACAACGCTCCTCCCATACCAACAGAACACGAGCTCGGTTCTTAATATACCATGCTCACCGATTATATTTAATGTCATTTGATATGAGCGGCGGGGGTTTGGAGGGGGCCAGACCCCTTCCCACACGACCATTTTCTACAACCAGGAGTGGAGCCAATACAGAATGCGCAGGGATTAAGGTTTGTAATGCAGGTTTAATACCCCTAATCCGTGATTACTATACTAATCGCATATGCTAATGCGGGATTAGTGTTAAACGCACTTAATGTTCCTAATTCACACTTATCCATAAGTAATTCCACTTAGCATTTAATTAACTACAGTTTAAATTGGAGGCATATTCGGCGATCCCCCCAATTTTGGCGCTGCCCTAAATTTGGTGTTCTTAACTGGAGTCATATCCAATTTTAGTGGAGAATTTCTAGGCCAAACTGTTTTGGCCATATCTTTTGCAAAATTCGACCAAATTAGGAGCAAGAAGAGTCATTTATGAATGATTTGGACATTCTGGACACATTGAAGCAGGTTTCAGGAGCAGTAGGTGAATGTAAACAACATTTTTTTCACATTTGAGCTAATACAGAGGCCTATTCCATGGAAGCTGGACCAAGGAGATGTAGCCCAGGAGGGGTGAACTCCTTCATCAAAACATTGTGTTAATGGATCATTGTGATGGTTTGTTGTACTTGTTATTGTTGCTATTCAAAATTTGTTTTTAATGATTTTATGCTCATCAAATTCAACATAATCTCCATAAATTTACCTATTTTAACACTCAAAAACACCAAGGAAACCTATGCACATAAAGCAAGTGATCAACAAATTGCTAAGGTTATTTGCTTGATAGTTGCTTGAGTTTTTTGCAAGTAGGGTTTTAATGGTTGTAAATTTGTGATGCTTACAAGGTTGTAGTTGCAGAGAGGAGAAGGGAAACTATTGGTTGCAAGTCCAGATATTAGGACCAGAAGAAGGAGAGCCATAAGGGAACCATATCCACCCAAAGTTTCACCCAAAACTACACTTGAATCACCTCAAGTTTTATCTCAAGAAGCTGAGATTGAAGAGGTACAAGTTGCACCAGAAGCTGAGCTTGAATCCAAAGCCATCATGTCAGGTTTTGGAGAGATTGGAGGTCTTTCAGAAGAATAAGCATACAAGAAGGCTTTCTATGAACTGGATGAAAGGGTTAGGATACTCTTTGAAGAGAGGGACACCAGGATGGTTGGAGAGAATTTTAAGTCTCCACATGGAGAGGGAACCTCAGAAGGAAAGAAGGATGAAGAGAAGGATTGATAAGGTAGTGGAGGAAAGCCTCCTCCATCTCCACCATCTTCATCATCATCCTCATCATCACCATCAGCATCATCTTCCACTTCCACAACCAAAACCACCCATGTTCACTCAAATACCACAAGAGGGGGTTATTAATATTAATAGTAAGGCTTACATACACTTGGTATATTAATTAAAGGCCCTTGAATCTCAACATTAATATGGAATATGGAGAGACACATCGAAATTTCTTCCCATGATGCAAGGATGGTGGACATTTCAATAATCAAGCTCCTTGCTAAGCTAGACATGGAAATTGAGGCACATGGACATTTGGTTCAAGTGGATGGCCAAAAACAATTGTTGGAAATAATGGAAAAGGAAGCAACAACATGAGGCAAGGTGGTAGTAGTTATATGACTCTCCCTTTAATACAAAATCATATATCTATGTTAAGTTTTATAATATATTATTTCACTTTTGTTGCGTATATATTGTTATATATTTCAGAATAAAGTTTTACCAGAAGTTTCTCCCCAAATAATAGCCTTAGGCAGAGGCATTAATTTTTTTTATAATAAAAATACATAAAAATATGCCATTTTTATGCAACTTTTCTATGATATTTTGTTGGAACCTTTTATTAATACAAATTCCTCAGTTTTGGTTTAAAAAAATAGAGTTTAACAAGCTATACAAAACTAAGATCTAACCTTGTGATGACCTATTGGAACACCATCTAAAGTATATTCCATTTTTTTAGGACCCTTTTCAAAAGTGGAGCAACTAAATGTACATGATTTATAGTTTGAATTGTAGGACGGTGAGTTGAAGGCTCTAGCTCTTAGTCATCATTTAATTAAGAAGAAACTCATTCAAAGAAAAGATAAAAGTCATATAGAAGTAGTAGAAGAAGAAGATATAAGTGAAAAACAAATATGGATGCACAGGCTAAGGATATTTCATTGAATTAAACATATCTCTAAAACATAACCTCTTAATTTTTTGGTAGAAATAGATGATTGGATTGAACGTATTCAACATAGCCAATAAAGATAGACTTATTTATGTAGCATTTCCCTATTATTTTCATTAGAATATGATCCCAGGCTTCATAACCAAACGCTTTAAAATTCACATGGAAATATAGGCATAGAAAAATAGTAAATGCACAAATGACATAAGACATGCATGGTAAAACCCTCAAAAATAAATATCCATAAAGTAAATGGATTGTGCTTAACTATTTTTCTACCAACTCTCTTATGCTATGATTATCTGCGTCCTTTATTTATAGAGAAAATGTTTGCATGAAAATTGCTCATTTATTTTTGGTTCACTAAGCCAATCAATATAATATTCTCCAAATCATGATTACTAAAACTTGATATATGTATACGAAATGGATAATTATAATGATATTTAAGATTTCTAATTTTTTTTTTTGTTTAATGCTCGGCTTTATATTACTAGGGAAAAAAGGTATAGATTTTTTCATTGCTCTATAGGCCGCCCAGATGGGAAATCAACCTAATAACTTAAGCTCAACAACTTTAGATTACATATATAGTGATTGAAAAGTTTGTCCAGTAAAACAAAAGACTGTCTAGTGACCATACCAAAATTCCTAGATTGACAAAATTTTTGGCTCTCACTGGTCGAGCCATCCACAAAAGTGTTATAATAAGAATCGAATATCATATTACAATTAGGACATGAGGCACTATGAAGAGACAAATAGATATTTTCATATTAACTTATCAATGTACTAGATGGAAGAATAAAGTCTCAAGCTATGATGAACCTGGGTTGGGCCCAATGAGGGATGCATGACATACTTCCACACACCTCATTCTAGAGCTTACGGGCCTACGAGCTTGTTGACTGGAGATAGGCTATAAGTCTTGTGTTTCTTGTAGTTCGGGCAACTAAAATTCAAAACGAATTTTATGCCAAATCGTCCTGGCGACACTTGGAACCAAGCCAATGATTTTTACAGATCTCTCGACTAATATTAGAACACTCATTAAACTAGAGAATGGAGGACCGATCCATCATTGTTGCTTTAACCACATGAACTACATAATTCTTCTCACCATGAAAATGTAGTTTAATATATTCCATACAAAACTAAATTTAGAGGTTGGAAAGATGACTTGAGCCCCATAAAACAAAATATTTCACTCAAAAATCTAAGCAATGGCTAAGATATGTCAGATATAACCAAATGGAGATTGGAAAAATTCATGAATCATCTTAATAACCAATATCCACACATTAAGTTTATACTGGAAAAGGAAGAGAACAAGAACTTTCCTTTCTTAGATGTGCTTATGAAAAAGAATCAAGATGGAATCCTAACCCACCGTGTTGAATCTTTAATTAAACTGAGAGGGGGGGGCGGGGGTGAATCAGTTTAATACATACATTCGCCTTTTAAAATTTTCACCAAAGTTATTTACAGCTTAATATGTGAGCAATCTTATTTGCAGCCAATATTAATTTATTGTGATACCATACTTAAGTTGAAAGCAGCAAGCAATTAAGCAGATTGAAATAATCACCTCAACACATAAGAAGCACACATAGAGACAACAGATGTAAGTGGAAACCCATAAAGGGAAAAAACCACATTTTATTATTGTTGTGATGCAAAGGCAAGCTCCAACTTCCTCTCACCACTGTTTTCTGCAGGCACCAACCTACAGGAGGCTCTATCCTCAATTCTGCAAGCTACAACTTGCAAGGAAGCACCAACTCCCTTCAATTTTCTGCAGGCACCAACCTACAGGAGGCTCCAACCTCAGTCGGCTACAACTGATAGCTATCAAGCTGCAACTTGATAGGGAAGTTCCAACTTCCTCAATTTATCAAACTGAAAGTTTGCTGATTTACCTCAGATATCAGCCCTGTTCTGTAGCTTCTCTTTATGTTCTGCTTTTCTTAATCTTCTCTGCCTCACACTTCTATATTCTGCCTTCTCTTGATTTACTCTCTCTCACCTCTCTTTGCATATCAAGATGATATTATTTATAGATTTCCTCACATGACTGTTTGTATTCTACTTGGAATTCGAAATGGAAAGTCATGTCTCTTTGCCTTCTGCCTTCTCACTCCTTTTATCTGCTTACTCAGAAAATATAACTGTAGGTATCAATTTAACATTACAGTGGGAATTTTTTCTCTCTCGGAGACTTTCCAATGCATCACAACAATATAAATCAATTAAAACATTTACATTCAAATTACAATGAGAACTCCAGCTCAACTCATTTAGTCTTTTGGCTTGCTGCGCGTTTGTCTTTTCTTTGACTGTGTCTGTCTTTTCTGTGACTGTGTTTTGTCTTTTCTGTGACTGTGTTTTGTCTCTTTTCAGCTCTGTTTGCTCTTCTGTCATCTGTTGTGGTGTAACTGTTGCATACGTGTAACTGTGCTTTTTATATCATTGCATTTTATATAAATATTTAATAGTTGGCGTTAAATCTGAGCAAAATCCAACCCTTTACACACAGCAAGTGTCTTGTTGATGTGGCGAGTTCCGCAAGCCGGAACATACATATATCGCAATTGTTTCATATAAAGAATCGCCCTCCACCTTGAGCCGAGGCCCGTGGGTCCACAGACCACGCGGCATATTTAATACCACCACAACAATGTTTTATATATATATAACAGTGCCCTGTAATTTCAACTCTCGGTCGTCTTTTAATAAGTTCAACATATAAACAGCCCTTTTTGATACAACTTAAATCAACTTCTCGGTGCATATCATAAACTGTTTAAAAAAATAAAAATTCCCTTTCGGGCCCACCTGACACGTTTTCAAATGCGATTGATCGCAATCGCAGCCTTCTAATTTGCGATAGTTGTTGTGCAGTTTCAACCAACTGCGATATTGCGATATTGCGATGTTGCGATGTTGCGATATTGCGATGTTGCGATATTGCGATGTTGCGATAGTTGCGATATTGCGATGTTGCGATGTTACGCTATTGCGATGCTGCGATGTTGTGATGTTGCGATATTGCGATGTTGCGATATTGCGATATTGAAATGTTGCGATAGTTTCGATATTGCGATGTTGCGATGCTACGCTATTGCGATGCTACGATGTTGCGATATTGCGATATTGGGAAGGGTCCCACCTTATATTACTACGTTTTATGCGCTCCACTTATATAACATGGACCTTTGGTGATTAGAACTACATTAATAGACCCTCGGCATATTTAATCACATATGCATATTCCATTATATGCACACCATAGTATCTCAGCACATATAATATATGAAATTCGTCCATATGAATAACCCGACATCCGCTGCGTTCAATTACACACACACACACACACACACACATATATATATATATATATATTTTTTGCGACTATGGTTCCGCTCCATTCAATTATATATATGTATATTTTTCGACTAATGTTCCTTCTCCATTCATATTGCGCATTTGACTATAGTTCCACGCATTTGCCTCTATCACCTCATGTGAATTATTGTAGAGATATGGTTCCAACTCAAGTGAAGGCATGCGTTGCAGATCTTCATCATCTCAAACGTGGGAGGTATTGTTTCCATACGTGCGTCCAATATCACCCGCATCCGGGGAGAGATAGTCCTTTTGGATTAGAGTTTGGCATTCTCTACGTAAGGAATCATCCTCAATCTGGGAGAGGTTAGAATAGTGCAGCGTGTTGTGGCTTTCCACACCCTTGTTGGCTAGGAGTTTCGCAATAGTGTTCGCTTTCCTGCGCATATGGTGAAAATTTATTGCCCTGTGATTTTGTATCATTTGTTCCAGGAGTTTGAGCCTGTTAGCGAGCCTCCAGCTAGTGGAGACCTTTGAGGAGGAGGAGCCATGGAGATTTCAAGTGGTAGCATGAGTGATGATTTGCGAGTCTCCCTCCATTTCCAGGGGAAAATAGTTGAACTCAAAGGCTATGGAGATGCCCTAGATTAGTCCCTCTAACTCCATGGAGTTGTTGTTGTCCCATCCCATGTTGTTGTAGAAGACCAAATGGGGAATACCCTAGGAATTCCTAAAGATACCTCCAAATCCAGCATTCCCTGGGTTGCCTGTGGAGGCTCCGTCAAAGTTACATTTGAAGAACCCATTTGGCGGGGGATTCCATTGTTAAGGTGCGATGGTTCTTCCTGTGTTCCATGGGGATTTATCCAAAGGGGTGTTTATGCTCGTATGCCAGTTTCTCCAAATGTTGCATTCCATATTATTTTTCAGGAGATCTTCCTTACTGCATGGACTTATGGCAATGGTTTTTGTGAGATTTCCATGAATCCTAGCCCAGATTTGCTCTCGATTGGAGGCCTTGTCTTTAAATATCTGATTGTTCCTTTCTTTCCATATGTTCCGGATAAGGAGGCCTGAAATCAGCTACCAGAGTCTGTTTAGAAGGTTGTTGGAGTATGTTTTTTCTGTCCACTTGCTAATGGTGTTGATGATGTTGCCCCTTTCTTTATCGGTGCGTCTGCATAGGGTTTCCATCCTGGGCCAAAGGGCATTGGATATGGGGAAAAATTCCAGCAGATGATCAGTAGTTTCAAGATCTTCCTGGCACAGAGGGCATCTTGAGGGTCCCACAAAACTTCATTTCAATAGATTATCCCATGTGAGGATGCGTCGTTTACTGAGCAACCATAGGAAGGTGGCTACTTTGGGCTAGATCTTGGCAAATCATAAATTCTTCCTATGAGATTGGATGGATCTGGATTCTGCTATTATAAGAGATTGTAGGCTTCCTTGGTTGAGTAGTTGCCACCTGGAGTATGGCCCCATTGAAGAATATCGGGTCCTTGTTGGGCTTTGATTCTTCTTTTAGTTATTAGATCCTCCCAAATGTCTCTGTGATTTTCATTGTTCCAGTATACCTGACATATGTCTGGACGGAGCCAGGTCCTGTAGCCCTAAGTGGTGTCATTGGTCCATAAATCTTGGACATAGTTACGCTGCCTTGCCTATAAAACTATGCTCCAAAGGGGTCTGGGAAAAGTTGAGGAGAGCCTAGGCATTTGCTGCCAGGAATCCTCCCAGAATCTGGCTTGAGTACCACTACGCAACTCCTAGAAGATATGGGTTTGGATCAACTATTTTTGGTTGCTAGCCGCATTCCATATTTGGGATCCTCCTAGATCTATGTTGAATCTGATGAGGTCCTCCTTGGGCCAATTTCTCGCATATTTGGCAGCCCATAGGTTTTCCCAAGGTGTGTGAGGGTTGGAGACCCATTTCCACCAAATAATGGCCCCCATGATACTGTTGATGTGCTTTGGATCGCGCAGCCCTAGCCTGTCATGACCTTTCTGTTTGTGGACCTCTTTCTAGTTGACTAGTGCCCATTTATTTTTCTCTTTGGTTCCTCCCCAAAGGAAAGTCCGTTGTAATTTGCACATATCTTTGAGGACCCATTTTGGGGCTGCTAGGACCGAGAAGAGGTAGATGGGGAGAGACTGAAGAACCGCTTTGATGAGCACCATGCGACTCGCTATGTTGAGGGAACAATGGGTCCAGTTGGATAGTTTGGTTTCCATTATTTCGAGCATCACTCGCCATATGTGAGAGGGGCTCCAAGGTATTTGAAAGGAAAGGAAGCTATGGAGAAGCCCAATATGTGGGAAATATTGTGTTGGGTGATAGGGGAAGTGTGGAAGAAGAAGATTTGAGATTTTTCAGAGTTGACCTCTGTGCCAGATGCTTCAGAGAAATAGTCGAGTGGATATTTGAGGGATCAGGCTTCCTGGACCAAGGGGTGACCCATTATCATGTTGTCGTCCACAAATTGTTGATGGGAAATGGGGAGATATTGTGAAGAGGTATGCCTTGAAGGGTACTCGAGTGGACAGATATTTTTAGCAGGCGTCCCAGACCTTCCGCCATAATAATGAAAATGAAGGGCAAGAGAGGATCTCCTTGTCTGATACCTCTTGAAGGATTGAAGGTTGCCCAAGGTATGCCATTGACCAAAATGGAATGAAAGGGAGAGGTTATCAATCTCATTATCCATCAGACCCAAGTGTGGTTGAAGCCAAAGGCTATTAGGACTAGCTTGATATAATCCCAACTAAGTTTGTCAAAGGCCTTGGACAGATAAATTTTGAGGAACATGCCGGGTTTTTTGGAGGTCTTGAGAGAACGGATGACCTCGTGGGCTAAAATGATTCCATCAAGGATCTGCATGCCTTCTACATAGCCCGTTTTCTCCGGGGAAATGAGCAGAGGTAGGAGCTGCTTCAATATGTTAGCTAGGACTTTGGAAATGATTATAAATGAGATTTCAGAGTGCTATGGGTCTGTACTTACTTGGGGTAGCGGCATTGTCTTCCTTTGGAATAAGAGTGAGGAAGGTGGCGTTGAGAGACGGTAGAAGCCAGTGAGTGGTGCATGATTCCTCTACTACATCTCAGGCCTCTTCTTTGATGGTTTCCCAAAAGAAGTGGAAGAAGTTGGTAGTGAATCCATCCAGGTCAGGAGCTTTCCCTTCCTTTCATTGGAAGACTGCTTGTTCAACTTCTGCCAAGGTGGTTGCTTTAAGCAGCATCCAGTTGTGTTCTTCTGCGACCAGTTTAGGTATGTGTTGAGTGATTCTTCCTATAGCTTCATGCCTCTGGGTGTTGGGTTCTTGGAGGATGTCCTTGAATTGATTGTGCAGATCCTCCGTAATATCCTCTTACTTTTCCAAGCACTCCCATTATGATTTTTGAGAACTGTGATTCTGTTGTGCATACTGTGCTGAATGGTGGAGCGATGGAAAAACTTTGTGTTTCTTTCTCCATCTTTGAGCCAGCATATCCTACATTTTTATTTCCATAGGATCTCTTCCTGGCTTCTTCTCTCTTCCAGCTGGGTTGTTAGTACTTTCTCCTTGTTCTCTGATTCTGCTGAGCGCCCTTCAGAGATGATTGTTTGCTGGAGCTTCTTCATTTGCTCTTCCAATTCTTTTTTATCTTTGAAGATGTTTCCGAAGGTGGTCTTGTTCCACACCTTCAGTTTCCCTTTGAGCATATTCAGCTTTTTTTGGAACTGATACATTTTTGTGCCTTGGGGTGGAGTAAGGGAGGACCACCAATCTAAGATGAGTTCTTTGAACCCTAAATTTCTGAGCCAATAGTGTTCAAAGCAGAAGGGTTTAGGCGTGGGCGTACCTGGTCTGAGCCATTGTAGTTGTACCGACCAATGGTCAGAGCCAGCGACTGGAGTGATGGTAGCTACAAGATCTCCCCCTAGATGTATAAATTCTTCCGTGATAGAAAACAGTCCAATCTGGGGGAAATCTGCTGGGTGCCTCCTTTTCTATTGTTCCAAGTAAAGATGCCATTGGAATTTTGTAGATCTATGAGGTGGTTGTCTTGGATGAAGTTCTTGAACCCAATGTTTTCCATATCCAGAATCTGCCTTCCGCCTTTTTCTTCCTGTAGATTGGTTATCATATTGGAATCTCCTCCAAGAAACCATAGGGGTAGAGTTCATTGGTTATTGAGATTGACAATGTTGTCCAAAAGCTCAAATTTTCGCTGGAGATTCTGGGGGAAGTAGACGTTTGTGAGCGGTCCATGGATGGCACTTCCAATCAAGTGAAAGTTGGCTTGAATGAAGTGTATGTTGGCTTGGAAATTCTCTAGGGTGATGATGTGGGGGTTCCAGATGATTGCCAATCCTCCTGAAGCTCCATTGGCATCCACCGCTACTGTTTTGCAGCCTTTCCATATACTTTTGAAGATTGTTTCCAGAGTAGAGTTGGAGCATTTTGTTTCTTGCATGTAGAAAATTGCAGGGTGATCCTCAGTTGTTCTTTCCTTGATTATCCTATGCTTTGTGGGGATATTGAGCCTCTAATATTCCACGAGATGATCTTCATTGAGGGGGGTTGGGGATAAAGGAGTAGAATCGGGTTAACTTGGGGAATCGCCCAGATTCTACCATCTCTCTTCCCATTTCGACTGTTCTTTGCAGATCTGTTTTTTTGCCTCGTTTGCGGGATTCTTTCATAATGAATTTTGTATTTAGGAGTGTATCGCCTTGAATGCCCAGGGAGGGGAGATGTTGTGATCAAGTGAGGATTTATTCCAGCTTCTGGATCTACTGTTGGGGTATTGAGAGAAAGTTCTTCTTGTTGCATGCATCTTCTAACCCTATGAGATCTAGGCCCCCAAAGTCAATGCTCTCCGGCTCTTCCTCCATGGCTTCTGAGATTGGGTCTAGTGCCTTTCCTTTGCCTTTCATTGTTGAGTTGTCCCCTGCATGAATAGGGATTTGGGGTTCTAGAAAGGCTTTCGGTTGAATCTTGTCTTGTTTTGTCTTTGAGATCTGGGGTTGCCCCTACGAGGATCACCCTGTATCTTTGGGAGGTTTGTTCTCATTTTCACTCAGCTGAGCTAGGGCTTCGAAGTTGTTTCTTGTGGCTGAGGATTTTTAGATCTGGTTAGATTTGGATCTCTTGTTGTGCCTTTTCTTGCTTGCTACTTTCGTAAACTCGTCAGTAGCTTGATCATTCGATTCATTGTTAGCTGCCGCCTTTTGATTTAGGGGGCAGTCCCTGAATAGGTGCCCGTGTTGGTGACACCTCTAGAATCTGAAGGGGACATGTTCATAATCTACAGTTTTTATCCATTCATAATCATCATGCAATAGGCTTACCTCGCCATGGAGCGACTCTGCAATGTTCATGTAGACGCAAATTCGTGGGTATGCTGAATGTGGTTGATCTTTTTTTCCTTCGCAGTTTTGATGAAATTTCCTAGGGAATTTCTTTGTCCCGTAGAGTCAGCTCATCCCAGTGGTCCTGGGGGAGGGTGTAGAGCCAAATCGAGATCAGAGCCCATGTGAGATCTTGCTTGTCTCGATTGAAGCGTTCTACCCAGTTGTGCAGGTATAGTTTTGCCGAGTTAAAGAAGTAGGGCATACATCCATGATCCAATTTTTGTCTTCAATGTAGTTTAAGATCACATTAAAGAAGCCTTTGGTGCATAGTTGAAGGTCGATATGATCCTTGGGCTTCCATTTGGAGGAAATCCATCCTTGGAGGGCTTTTTCTGTGGGCCAAAAACCCATGAACTTGTCGATCAATCCGTGATCCTTCATGAATTGGATTCTTTCATTGATTTGATGTGTAGGGAGCTCGATTATGGTTCTCTTGGTAGCTTTGTTTATGCATGTTGATGAGGTGATGTTTGTTGCTTCTACTTATGTTGTGGAGGTCGGTTTCGCAGTGGGAGTCGCCCTGTTTGTGTCATGAAGCGGGCCAGAGTTCTGCTGACTATCGATGTTAGCCCCTGCAACCACTCGTGTGGGAGGTTGTCCTAAGGTGGAGGGAGCAGTTGTCCCCCCGTTGGTTTTTGTCATAGGTGAGCCTATAGGCTTGCCAAGAGTGTGGTCGCGTCCTCAAGGGCGAGGAGGGAGGTCTACCAGGGGCAACCTGTGCTGAAACCTCCAAACCCTAGATCATGGCGGTTAGCCTGGTTCAATCGGTAGTAATTAGCACATTAGCAAAATGATCCATAAGGATTTTAAATACAGACCACTTGGAGTAATAAATTGACTATCCTAGAAAGGTAATTATCAGAAATGGATATGTTAAATATAAATTTGATGAGATAATTTTGAAATAACTATGTGTAAGAAAATGTAATGAAGTACAGATAATGATGACCCTAAAATTATTCTTCCTTACATTCGAGGAATTCCTGATAAGATTTCCAAAAATGTGGAGGAATTTGAACATAAGAGTGTTATTCTCTCTACCAAAACTATTAAGAAATATGTTGGCCTTGACAAAAGAAGTGATTGATCCAAAACTTCATGAAGAGGCACATGTGATTCCATGTTCTTGAGGGAAAGTTTAGATTGAAGAGACACGCCACACACTAAAATATAGGTTAAAAGGACTTGCTATTAGAATGTTCTATGAAAGGATAAAAAACATTAAGTGGCAAGAAAAGGGAATGAATAGAAAATAATGATGACCTTAAAATTACTCTTCCTTAGGCTTTAGTGACAATATTTCCACAAATATAGAGGAAGAGGAACATAAGTTTCATTCTCTGCACCAAAATTGCTAAGAAATATGTTGGCCTTGACAAAATACCCCATTGATCCAAAACTTCATAAAGGGGCACATGTGATTCAATGTTCCTGAGGGAAAGTTTACATTGGAGAGACATGTCACACATTAAAAGCTAGGTTCAAAGAGCATATTATTAGTATGTTCCAAAAAGGATTAAAAAATATATTCAAACACTGAAATAATTATTAGGAGAACTAAGTCCCTAGACACCGACTATGATCTCATTTTTATACCAGAAACGACTCTTCTTGCGATGACAGAGAATATGCTTTAATGTGATTTTTCTGAGTTAGAATGAATGTATGGCGATTTTATTTTAATTATTGCCCTGAAATAATTATTCGGGGTAACTAAGTCCTCATGGATTCACATTCACTTGCAGCAACAAACTAGCGATATTATTGCAAAGAAATACAATATACATTTACAAAAAAACCTGAAAGCGTAGTAGTAGTCGGTCCAACAATACCCAGCGCTAAAAAAAAAAAACACAAACAGGAAGCCAATCTCCCATGCACATTCATGTAGTGATTTGTTTGGCGTTCAAATTTCAAATATCAAAAAAAGATGATAAATATTGTGCTTTAATTAACTCGTCTCACCGTATTCGTTGTTCATTGTCAGAGAGTCCACCAGAAATTTCTCACACATGGCTATGGGAGAGTTGTCACGTCTCCCATGGGCATAGTAAATCCGCTAGGAGCACTAAATGCCCTATGGCAGGCTAGTTATTGCATGCCGTTAAACTCAACGAAAATTTAAGAGGGTGCGGTGAAAGTACATTTAAAATATCAATATTTATAAATGCCATAGTCTAACTAGACTGTTTTTTTGTCGTAAAAATAATGGAAATTTCAGTAAGATTTTATGAAAATTCACAAGGATTTTTGTAAATCCACATTAAAACTATCAAACTTTAATATTATGGTTGCTCTAGAGGTTTTTGATGGTGCTGAATCCATTTCCACCATCAAAATCATGATTCAAACGCTGTTATTGCAAGATTTCTTAAATTCTTTTGACCCGGATTCCAGCCAATTTTCATTGTCCAGAGAATTCCTGGAACTAGTTAGACAACTTCTAAATAAATTATGAACATTTCTGCTCATGGAATTGACTGCATCGTGCTGAACGCAGCCGCAAATAGGATTGCGTGAGGAATACTTATTTATTTAAAGACAAAAGAGGGGGATGTGAGGGTATATTTAACCTGAATTTTCATTCGAATGTCATATTCATTGCAATTAAAATAACGAGCTAGATTTATAAAGTATGTTCGTGGAATTGATTGAATTGTGTGGAATTTTGATTGAAGTATTTAGTGTATATTGAGTTATCATTTTTATTTATTTATTTAATTATTAATTATTTTCATTTATTTATTTTGATGTTATGATTTAGTTTTTTATTTTGTTTTGAAGATGAACTATTATGGTTAGTTCGAAACGCTATAAATCATATTGGTTAATTCGAAACTCTATATGATTTTAATGAAAAGATTTATTTTCATAAAATATTATGGATTACAAAACTTGAATTCAAAAGATATATATTATTAATAATAGATTAATATAAGATTATAGGTTATCTAAAAAATTTATAAATATAGTTAATTTCTTACTCTTACAACTATATATAGATATAGCAATAAATTTTAGTATCCTTCTTATGGTGAAATCAAAAAATTATAAATTTATAAGAAATCATAGGTTTATTATCTAAAAATTATTTATAAAGGGTTTATATACCTTGGGTTTATTAGATTAATCCTTTGGGCTTAATTCTTCATTTGGGTTCAAAATTCTCCAAGGTTTTAGTATTGATCCCCTAGCTTTTTTATTCCCTTCAATTTGTTAATGTTGGGGTTCAACCATGGTTAAGTATGGTCCAACGTCGCATTGTGACAAAGTTTTACAAGCAAAATGAAAATCAGCCATGGTCATACATGGACAAGGGATGTTTATTACACAGTCTATAATATTTATCTTGGGGTTTATATACGTTGGATTTATATTATTTGATTAGGTTTAATATTGTTCCCTTGGGTGAAATATTTCTCCCTTTGGTTAATAATCACTTGTGTTTTTAGTATTAATCTATTGGGTTTGTATTTGCTCAGGTTTATAATTTCAATCATCGTTGCCATTATGGTCAACAATGGTCAACCAAAGTCGATGATCAATCGTGCTCAACCATGGTTAATCATGGCCAACCATGGTCCAATGTCGCCTTGTGACAAATATTGTCTCAATATGAAAATGAACCATGGTTAACTATGTTTATTTAAGGGTTTTTAATAGGGTGAAAATTGTAATAATCTTATATTTGTAATTTAGTAACTTAAAAATTAGTTTTAACTATGATATAAATTTTCAATGTTATAATTTAAATAATAAATTGATTAAACAGAAGGATATTTACCAATTTGATTATAAAAAATATTATAGTTTTTTATATGAATAAGTATAACTCAAAAATGTGAATTTGACGTTGTTGAAAATGTATATTTTATAAAATTCACTGAAAATTTAATAAACACAATTCCCTCCAACATAATCATATCTATTAAAATCAAACTATATATATATATATA
Source organism: Pinus albicaulis (assembly GCA_034641835.2). Lineage (NCBI taxonomy): Eukaryota > Viridiplantae > Streptophyta > Pinopsida > Pinales > Pinaceae > Pinus > Pinus albicaulis. The sequence continues at coordinate 496,121,384 of CM076578.1, read as the reverse complement.
TATATATATATATATATATATATATATATATATATATATATATATATATATATATATATATATATATATATATATTCACTTCTTGTTCGTGAAAAAAATGAGTGCAGTAATAATTAGTGTAGTTGTAATAGTTGTAAGTTATTGCATCGAGAGGGGCTCTGTAGTCTAGTATAGGGTGGATGTGTGGGTGTTAGATGTTAGATGTGTATAGGATAGATGTGTAGGTGTGAGATGTGAGATGTTAGATATTTAAAAAAAAAAAAAAAAAAATTAATTTATTTTTATTTTTTATTAATAAATTTTGTGAATTGTGCCTTGTACTTGTCCATACTTCCATCTGTAGCATGCTTGATCTTGTATATCCACTTGGAATTCATTATTAGCTTCCCTTCTAGCCTTGGCACATTTTATGAGACATAATTTTTCATGATTTATTGGTATTCTTCATCCATAGCTTCCTTCCATACTTTTTGGCTTGTTGCTTCTTCATAAGTAGAAGGTTCTACATCAATAATATTTGTCCTGAGCATTGCATAGGTATAAACCAAATTAGGTTTCTAAATTTCTTTGGATGTGCCATAAGGAGTGACATATTCTTCTTCTTCTTCCAATGTAGATATAAGCCATGTTGGTATTTTTCTAATCTTTTGAACAACAATTGGTTCCACTGGTTCACAAGGCCCTTTCTGGCTTTGCAAGACCTTTTGTAGAACTCGAATTCTAATCCTCATGCTTTAATTCATCATAGTAATACATGGAAACTTATTTGGACTTCCAATATGCCCCCTTTTCATGAAAAGTGACATCCTGACTGACCTCAATCCTTTGTTTCTCTGGAATGTGGACTCTATAGGCCTTTTTTGATTCATTGTAACCAACAAATATGCCTTTCTTTCTTGAAGGTTCAAGCTTGTTCCTTTTACCTTAGAACATGAATGTGGTCTAGGAAACCAAATATTCTCAGATGTCCAACCTCTAGCTATCATCTAGAGAACCCTTCTTCAGGAGTCATGTCTTCCATAATTTGACGAGGACTTGAATTTTGAATATATACAGTTTTCAATGATTCTTCTCCCCATAAGAACATCAAAAAAACCTGATTATGTATCATGGCCTTGACATATCCTTCAATGGACCTGTTCTTTTATTTTGCTACACCATTATGTTGTGGATTATAGGAAACAATCAGCTCCCTCTTAATCCCAACTTTCCTATAGAAAGAAACAATTACACTTGAGGTGTACTCTCCTCCATTATTAGATCTCAAAATATTGATATTCTTACCTTTCAAGTTTCCACTTTAGCTTTAAACTCCTGAAACCTTGTGAAGACTTCATCCTTTCTCCTCATAATATAGATCCATATCTTGCGAGAGAAGTCATCAATAAATGTCACATAGTACCATGAACCTCCAAGTCATCTTACAAGCATCAAACCACACACATCATAGTGTATCAAATATAAAAACTTATTTACATATATTTTCACTACTTGGAAATGGTTTCTTGATATTATTTCCAACTACAAAACCTTTAAAAACACCTTCATGATCTATTTGCAATTCATGGGCACTTGAAACTATTTGATTCAATTCAAGTAATTCCCTATAACGAAGGTGGCCATATCTTCTATGCCATATCTCACTTGGATTGATTCCGTCATGTACTAGTGATTGAGCTTGTTGATTCAAAAATATATACAATCTTCCTTCATGAATCCCAATAACCCTAGCATCATCTATACTAAATGCCTTGGACCATGCCAGTACGTTTCCATCTATAAAATCTACTCTATCTCATTTATCCTATAAACATGAAATGGAGACTCGATTATTTTTCAAACCTAGTATATATAGAACATTGTTGAGATGGACATTGTTACTAGATTTTAGTTCCATGGATGCATTTCCAACTCCTTTGACTACATAGTTGTGGTTGTCCCCAATCTCTACCCTTTGGGAAAACCTCTTGTCCATCATGCTAGTAATATTGCCATGATATCTGGCCATATGTATTGATGCACCACTATCTACCAACCACATATCATCATCATATGTAATAGAACATGTTAGAGTAGAAAAATAAAAGAATTATTTATCACCTTTTGGATTCTTTGGGTGTTCATATTCAACATCAATTGTGGAAGCATTTGGTTTTCCCTTTATCTTCTTGTTATTATTCATTTCTTAACAATCTCACTAAAAGTGTCCAAAATTCTTACAGCCATAACATTGAATCTTTGACATGTCCTTCTTCCCTTGGGAAGGAGGAGGCCTTATTCCTAACTTATTATGATGAGAACCAACTTCTTCTCTCAGCTGTTCTTGAAGCAAGCTGCAAGTGCTTGAGAGGCTTCTTCCTTATCATCTCTTGACATAAGCCTTGATTCTTCTTGAGCACAAGATGTCCATAGTTGTTCAAATGAAGGAGCTTCCTTCCAAATTATTATACCAACTGAAAATGCATCACATGATTTAGCTAGGTACCATTGAGTGTTGTAGTCACAAGTTCATTTTCAAAGATAGTTTCTCCAATTGCTTGGATTTGATCCTTTATTTGAGAAATCCTTACGAAATATGAAGCTACGGTGTCATCATTCATCATCGTCACATCACAAGGTTCATTCATCAGACTCATGGCTTAACCAACATTCTTAATAGTGAATATATTGGTTAGGGCTTTATACAACTTATTGAAAGTATCGAGCTTTGTAATGTAGGTAATAAGATGATCTCTGATGGATTCTACAATAATACTCATGGTAGTAATTCCATCCTCCTTGAAATTCTCCTTTCCTACAACATTTGTTGGTTCTACAAATTTTCCTGTCACAAGATCCAAAATCTTGTTATTTGTTTGAGGCTCCTTCCAATTTTCTCTCAAATTTAATAGAGGAATCCATGGATGTGAATCAACAAGGATGAAAACAATAGACTTTCAAAGTAGGGTTTCTTCAAAGGTGATATCAATGTTCCTTCCTTCACCAAAGCTCCGATACCATGTTGATTTTCTAAGTGCAATATAGAGTAGCATAATATTTCTGAAATACTGATAATTACTTTTGATGTTGATCTTCCTTTAAATTATCCCAATATATCATTCAGCAGTTATAATTTATAAATTCAACCATACAAGAACAATAGAACAGTAGATATCACAATACAAAAAGAGAAGAAAATATTTACCTTGGGAAGACTCACAAATGGGGAAAACCCAACAACCTTTTCAATAGAGAAATTATTATGTTCAACAAAAGACACACCTAGACCTATGGTCAAACCTGGTTAAACCTCTTAATATGATCCATAATTTCACTCTACCTTATCTAACCCAGAATTTCAACCCTCCTGCAGCTTCTAGTTATCCCAAAATTTTGGCCCCTGCAACTACCCATAATTTCAACCCCCTGCAACAGGACTGCCTAGAAAAACTATGAACAAAAAGAGAGAGAATTTCCACATGTTCAAGATTGAGAGAGAGAGAGAGAGAGAGAGAAATAGATGTAATTCATATTCTTTTTTATCGTCCTTTCCCTTCTTGATCTTTGTTGAGATGCCCATAAAATGTCTTATTGAGGAAGTGTGAATTGGTGGTGGAGGAATGAGGTCAAGCTACCTTTATATAGTGTTTTTTTGGGTTGAATTGGTGTGTCTTTTTCCCTAGGCCAACTTGAATTGGAGGGAGGCCAACTTGACAAATTTTGGAGCCAAAAATTAATATTTAAAAATCGAAATCCTTTTCTTTTAAAATTCACAATGGGAATTTGACTCAAAATAAATTTTCTTTTGCCCCAATAATTTAAAATATTCTTTACAATAATCAATACAAGTACATCAATTGGCCAAATATACATTATGAAGACCGACCATATTTACAAATTCAACACTCTCAATAATACATGGTTGCAATATGATCTCCTCATAAAATTAGGGTTACCTTATAAGGAATAAAACATCACATATCTTCTACTATAATATTATGAGATAATTATGAACATTCCAAATTGTATTTTCCTTAAAGGGAAAAAAATATAACATATATTCTATAAAGATTTTTTTCCAGAAAAATAAATAAATAAATAAATAAAATCTCTTTGTGGGTGTTGCCTTTAAATCCCCACCAAGGAGGGGATCCAAGGAATTGTTGTCAGCACCCTTTGTAACCATAGGAAACAATAGTATGGGAAAAATCCCGCTACACCCCCACTAGGAACAACGGTCCAGACGGAGCCAGAAAGAAGACTTTGAATCGGGAAAATAATCAAGCTCCACAACTAATAGGCTATAGTTTGTCCAATAACACATGGCACTATAAAAGACATATATTTTTTTATTCCAAACTCAATATTTAAACAAATATTCTTATATAAATCACATTCCTCTCCTCTAGAATTACTTAGATTTTTAGAAAACATATGAATCTTATTTAACCTTAAAAATGTTAACGTTAAAATATTTAAGACTCTATTTTCTTAAGACTTGATATCACTCTATGAATTATAGAAAATTAATAAACTCACATAGCATTCATAATAACATTATCATATAGATATAATAATTTAATTTAATGTTATCACCTTTTTAGAATTCATATCATTATTATATTTTATACACTACTAAAAATAAAAGTATAGATAGCAATAAATTCATGAATTTAATTCATAAAACAAATTAATCTTCTAGTTATTACCATAAATAATAAAATCTAAATAATGAAAAAAATGCATGATTTATAACAATATTATCAATAAATTGGAGCTTAAATTGGAGCTTAAGTCCATATCCTAACTTGGAAAAATGAAATTAACTTTAAACATGTGAGAGATGGGAGGTGGATTTTGTACCTAAAAGTTTGTTGATAAATGGATTTACATGAAAACCTTCAAACTTATACATACACTCTCCTATATTAGTAAATATAATGGAACTTTGTTGATAAATAAATTTACATGAAAACCTTCAAACTTATACATACACACCTTCAAACTTATACATACACTCTCCTATAGTATTAAATATAATGGAACTGTGTTGTAACAATAGCGGACAAATATAAATAAATACACTCAAAATTCATCCTTATGATATAATATCGTTGTCTCTATATTCCCACAAACAAAGACAAAGATTAAAAATTTGCATGATATTACCAATTATCTTCCATCATCATTAATGAAAATTAACATTTAATATGTACATCCACCAAAAGGTGAAGACACTTTAAGGAAAAATACTTACTTAAAAAGGTCATTTTCTTCTCAAGGAACACTTTTCTATGTTTCAAAGCACCTTATTTTTTCAATTGAATAATTAAAAATCGACCTCCCGTCGCAGGAAGGCGATTCCCGGAATCGGCCTCCCGCCCAACGGCTGGCCTCCGCCGTCACCTGGGCGAAAGGCCAATTGGCAGTGCCACCACGATCAAAAAAAAAAAAAAAATTAATTTTTTTAATTTTTAATATTTTTTTTTTAATTTGATTTTTTTTTTTTAATTCAAAAAAAAAATTAAAAAAAAATTAATTTAATTTTATATTTGAAATTTAATTTGTTTTATTTTTATTTTTATTTTTTTAATTTCATTCATTTTTTTGTTTTTAATTTTTTTTCTAAATTTTGTTAAAATTTTTTATTAAATTTTGTATTTTTTTTTTATTTAATTGAATTTTTTTTTTCATTTTTTTTTTTTATTATTATATTTTATGTTTAGTTTTTTCATTTAATTTTTTAAAATTTAGTAAATTTTGTATATATATTTTTTAATTAAACTTAATATTTTCAAATTAAATTTTTTTTATTTAATATATTTTTTTAATTTATTTTTTTCAATTTTTCAAGTTTAATTGATTTTTAAAGTGTTTTAACTTTTTATTTTAACAATGTTTTTTTTTTTTTTCTTTATATTTAAAATTTATTTTTTATTTCAAAATTTATTTGTTTATTCATTTATTTATTAAAATTTAATATTTTTTTCTTTTAAATTTAATTTGTTATTTTAATATTAACATTTTTTTTAATTTAATAAAATCTAATATATATATTTTTAATATTATAATTTAAATTTAATTTAGTTTTTAAAATCTATTTGTTTTTTTAATATATATTTTTTTAAATTTAGTATTTTTATTGTATTTTATTTTTCATTTTTTATTTTTAATTAATTTTTCAGTTTTTTACTTTTAATTTCAATAATTTTTTTTCTTTTTCTTTTTTTTATATTTCTTTAAATTTTATTTTTTTTCTTTTTTCTAATTTAATAAACATTTTCATTTTATTTTTTAAACTTAATTTCTATATTTTATTTTTTATAATTTCTTTCCTTTTTTAACTTTTTTTTTTCAATTTTATATTTTTATTTTGTTTTTATTTTTATTTTTTTATTTCTATATATTTTGAAATTTTATTTTTTTTCTTAAATTTTAGGTTTTTTTAAATGTTTGAATTAAAAATTTTATTTAGTTTTTATTTTTATTTTTTTATTCCTATATATTTTTAAATTTTAAGCTTTAAAATGTTTTTATTTTTTAAATTTATTTTTTTCTTAAATTTTAGGTTTTTTTTAATGTTTGAATTTTAAAAATTTAAAAATGTTATTTCTATTTTTAAAAATGTCAAAAATATGACACAATTTTTTTTTTTGTTATTCCAGCATCAACTGGTTTTGTTTTGAGGGTGTTTTTTCAATCCTTTTTTCAAGAAATAATTTTGTTTTTAGCATAATTTTATAAAATGTTGAAATTTGACCTTCAAAAAAACCAAGTGCGTTCTGGAATACACTTTTTTTGTTTTTTTGGTGTTTTTTCATGTTTTTTGAGTCTTTTTGGGTTAGAGTTCCCGTTTTGAGGTCAGGTTACCTATTTCATCGGTAACAGTGTTATAGGTGTTAAGTCATTTCAAGTTTTTAGGGGTTAAGTGATAAGGTTAGAGTCTCATTCTCATTCACATAATAAAGTCCAACAACCTTATTTCATACCTTGAGAGTCTCATACCATGTTTAGAGAGTCAATTTTTTAACCATTTTTTAAAAAAATTTGATTAAGCCACGAAACCACATTTTCGTAGCGCAGACAGTGTTAAAAGCTGCTTCTGCACTACGAAAACACTGCTCTTTTCGTAGCGCAAAACCCTAAAATTACATTAGGCTCGCTACGAAATCGGGGATTCTTAGCAAGTCTTGTCAAAGTATCAAATTCATCAAATTCCGTTAATCCTTCATGATTAGATGTCAGCCACGAGTCTTTTCTCACACATGCAACCATTCATAGCCATCATGACAGTCGTTAGAGGTCATTTATCTTAGTCATTTTCAAATTTGAAAAGGGCCGGTTTTTGGTTTTATTGTCTCATGCAAGAAACACATGATGCATACCCTTTTCCGAATGGTAAGCTCATGGTAAGCAGAAACCAAAGCTTCTCTCATTCATCAAGCGAGGATGATTATTACTTTCAAGCAAGGCAGTGTCCCTAATCAAGCGAGACAGTTTACTCTGAAAGCAAGCGAGGCTGTTGGTTACAGGTTTTCAAGAAGCACACAGGAATTTCAAGGAAAGGATGATAGGGGAAAGAAAGAACCACAGGTCAGGCCACTGTTTAAGGATGGAGCCTGAAAGTATAAAGGCTCTAACCAAGGACAAATCAGTTGAGGAAGCCTTCAAAAAGACAGGATGTTGGAAATTCTGTGAAAAATTGCAAGGAGGTCATAATCAAGTGACAAAAGAGTTTGCTCTTAATTTCACTAGTTTGAATACTAAAGTTGGAGTCTTAAATTTGCCAATTTCCCCTCAGATCATATCTTTAGTGACAGAGATTCCAAGGGGATAAGAAAGATGGTTCAAAAACTTCAGGTTTGAGATGGAACCTTGTAAAATATTTCTGAAGCCAGAGTTTGTAGAGACAGACTTAACTAAAGAAGTTCCAGGAAGTTACATCAAGAACACATATGCCAACCTACTCTTCAACATTCAAAGGTATTTCACCTGTGAGGGAAGATACCATAAGGTGTATTCTTATCATTTCAAACTCTTGTTGCATTTTACTGGAATAAATTCTTTGGATTTGCCTTTCTTCCTATTTCAAAGTTTAGCTAAGCTGGCAAATAAAGTGCAAATGAAGACTCAAGGATGTGAAACTTCACTTTTCCATCATGGTCTAGTTAAATTGATAGTTTTACATGAACTTCAAAGGATAAATAGAGAATGGTCTACATTTTTTTTGTGTGTGGATTTGGGGTGGAAACACAAGAAACAGGTGTTAGCCCTAAGACTAAAGAAAAATCACCATCAGAAACCAGTGACCCTGCAGAGACAATATCAAAAAGATTTGTCAAGTTGAAAACCGAAAAGCAAGTGAAAGACTCAGAGATCAAAACATCAGTGATCATTCAAGAGACTCCTCAACCTACACAAAAGAAGACAGCTAAAGTTAAAGAAACAGTACAGGAACAGTCAACCAGCAAATCAGCCCAGAAAAGATTGACTAGAAGTCAAATAGCAAAGGAAAGGGGCAAAACAGTGGTTTCAAAAGAAAGGCCAGGTTTAAAGGGTAATTTGAATGATATTTTACAGGCCATTGATATTGAAGAATCTCCTTTAGTTGAGGGAGACTTTATAAAATTGGATGAAGGGAAATCTAAGAAGATGAAATCTTCCAAAAAGCTGGATTTTGATGATGAAATTTCAGAGTTTGTGTTCAAGCCCAGAAGGCCTTTAACTAGGCAATCGAAAAAGTTGCAAGAGTTGGATATGGAGTTAGATAAAACAGGGGAAGTTTCCAATGTTTATGAAGAGCCCATAGACCTATCATCACCAATGCCTGAAGGTGACAAAAACAGAGTTTTCAACACTCGAAGAGAAAAGAGCAGTTATGAAGAAATTAAAGAAAAGTTGAGACTAGCGAATCTTGAAATTTCTAAGCTTAAGAAGAAAGCAAGAAGACATGCTGTTGAGAAGACAAACTTCAATAGAATAAGGGCTCTGTGGAAGGTTGAAAGAGTTTCAAAACCTGAAACAGTCAGCAGTGAAGCTCAGTACTTTACCTGGACTGTCCCTGTAATCAAAGAGACAAGATCTATGAGAATGATAAATGTTAAATTGAGGGCTACTAACAGGAGACTAAAGAGGAAGATTGAAGATCTTGAAATTCAATTGACAAAGTTTGAAGGACAGCTTCAGCTGAGATAGAACAAGAGAAGTAAGTGACAAATCCTTAATACAGTCTTGTTTTTGGGAAGGACGTCACTTTTTTGAGGACATTTCAAAGTTGACTTATTTTGATTGTTAACTATAGACATCATGGAAATCATTAAAAGGTGCAAATATTCTTAAAGTCTGAGAATTGTGAAAAAAACACTGTGTAAAAAAGACATACACAGTAGTTTCGTAGCGCGCTACGAAACTGATGTAGGTGCATTTTTGAATATTTTTATAAGGGTTTTGAGAGGTAAAAACACTTGGTTTCCGAATTTTGTTGCTGCTGGTGGATGGAAAGTGCTCACACATGAAATTTCAGGTGTCAAAGCAAAAGAAAGTGGATGGTTAAAAGATGTTTACAAAGATACAGATTCTGCACTACGAAAAAAGTTGTTATTTTCGTAGCGCAGCCATATCAGCTCTCTTTATACTTTTTCAAAGGCTTAATCTTTGTACAGGTGGAAAGGCATGGTTCCATGGAAATGATAACACATGTCACTTATCTCAAAAAGTCAATATTTCCAGCAAAAGGGTTCGAAGATCATCAATGAAGGTAAAAGCTATATTACAGGAAACATGTTCCCTGTTTTGTAGGGAAGATAAGACATGAATCAACATGATTGAATAAAAAGATTAGAGGCAACATCAAGGTCGAAGATATGGAGAAAAAACTATCAGAGATATCATTTAAGTCTTAGATAAGGTTTTTTTAGACATAATAAGGAGTTTTACTCCTATTTGTATTAGTACTTCTAGAAGAGACAATTAACTGTCAGATGTAATTAAGAGTCTGTTTTAGCAGCAGATAGGTGTCAATCAAATAAATTTGAATTCTCTTCAAGATGGATAAGGGAATCCAAGATTGTAATGATGACTCTATAAGAGACATGAGGTCTAATTGCTAAAGGTTGGAAATTTTCATTAACAAGAAAACTATGTTATTATAGCAGACTGCGTGTTTTCATCTTAATACAGATGTTGTCTTTACTACTCAAGATTCAGAAAGATTTTTTGGTGTTTTATCTTCCTATGGCTTTCCTCATCTACCTATTTACAAAGTGGTAGAACATGTAAAACACGGTATCTATTGGAAAATGCTTCAACTTCCTTCATATGTTTGTAACCTGTGGTGCTTATGGTTCGCGGTTAACGTTTGTTGACAATATCTAAACTCAAATGCCCTTACCTACAGCATAATTTTGATAAGCTTTATTAAAACATACCTTGACCATACCTTTAATAGATGTTTTTTGATCAACAATTCAACCAGTTATACACTTTTATCCAATTTATTCCTAGAGTTAGCCATCTAATCCTTAATTCAAAATCTTAAACCTATTGAGAGAGCCCTCTCAGGTTGAGGAGGTTAAGCCTCAACTAAAAGTCTGGTTTGAAATAGTTACTCAGAGTCTACTTGATCAACATCCTATCAGGGTCAGATTTTGTGATAACAACTACTCAGGATTTTTCAATTTTCGAGAGTCTGAAGTCATTCAAAAGAAGACTCTGAGGGAGCTCCTTTTCCATAGATAATCTATCAATTCTAGTTAAAGGAATAAACCTACTCAAGATAGATTTCTCCTTTATTCTACATGAGCTATGGGGAGAACCACCTAAAGATATGAAATAATGATAGCCCACTGGTTATTATTATGTATATATATATAACATAAATATAAGAGGATAAAAATCGAATTAGAGAAATTAATGGGTTGGTTTGCCTGAAATGAACCACCATTTCGATCTACTTCGCATTTCCTACAAAATTGTTGTTGAGAGAGCGGTTGATGATAACATACTCAGCAACTATTTACTAGAAAAGGTGCTTCCATTGTCATCAATAGTCTTAATGTGGACTGAGCCATTATCAAATACTTCAGCTACTTCATAAGGTCTTAACCATCTTTGAGAACCTTTGAAGTTTTTGAACTTGCTGTCGTAAAGCAGGGCCCATTCTCCTGGTCGAAAGACCTTCTTCTTAATAACTTATCATGCCAACGAGCTCTTTGATCCTGCACCAATGTAGTTCTGTGGTATGCATCTTGTCTAATCTCATCAAGCTCATTCTGTTGCATCAGTCTCTATTCTTAGGCCTAATTGAGATTCATTCTATGTTGAGTGGTTGTCTGAAATGTCTTTACTTGGAATTCAATAGGCAGTAGCACTTGCTTTCCATAAACTAAATCATACGAGGTATGCCCTGCCACATTCCTCCAATTTATGCAGTAATCCCATAATGCTTCTAACAAATTGTCTGCCCAATCCCTATGATGTAACTGAATAGTCTTTGTCAAGATGCATTCTAATACTTTGTTTGCAGATTCCACCTACCCATTGGCTTGGGGGTGGTAAGGAGTAGACTTCCGATGTTTGATTCGATACTATTCAGTGAGAGCCTTGACCAAATTAGATGTGAATTGGGTGCGTTGGTTGGGTACTCCAAATCTAGTGAAGATGTCTTCAAAAATAAATTCCACTACTACCTTTTCAGTTGAAACATACAAATCCTTAGCTTCCACCCACTTGGTAACATAGTCGGTGCAAACTAAAATATACTTTTTATGTTTATACAGGGGAGAGATAGGTCCTACGAAATCCAATGCCCATTTCTCGAAAGGTTCTATTGTTATTTGTGATTGAAGGGGCATCTCATCAGAAGGAACTGGCCTCCCTATTATTTGACAAGCATCACAACTAGATACAAACCTTTTGGCATCCTTGAAGAGTGTGGGCCAATAATATCCAGTGCAGAGGACTTTGTATGTGATTATGTTTTTTGCAAAGTGCCCTCCACAAGGCTCATTGTGAGAGGCTCTCAACACATCCATCATCTCATCTTCCCACACACATCTCCTCATGATCAAATCAAGTCTGGTATAGAACAAGTCTCCATCGATCTAGGAATAGTTGGCACTGCGCTATACAATGTTGTGTTTCTCCCTGGCAGAAATATTCTGGGGCAACTTCCCTGAAACCAGATAGTTGGAGACATCTGCAAACCAGGAGGTGACGGTCGATATAGAAAATAATTCTTCATCCGGGAATTCATCTTGCACAGGAGTTGGCACATTATCCTACACAATATTCATTTGATACAAGAATTCAGCTTCTAAATTATCTCGACCATGCCTATCAATCACATTTATATTGAATTCTTGTAAAATCTGTAACCATCTTGTAATTCTACCATTAGTGATAGCTTTGTTCATTAAAAACCTAATGGAAAAATGATCGGTATGAACAAAGGTCTCATAACCAGTTATGGAATGCCTAAATTTACCAATGGAATGGATAACTGCTAATAGTTCTTTTTCGGTAACCGTGTAATTGAGTTCGGTAGGGGAAAGACTCTTGCTAACAAAGTAAATATCATAAGGATAGTGATCTTCCCTTTGTCCCAAAACCGCTCCAAGTGCAGTATCTGAAGCATTCATGAAAATATGAAAGGGTAAGGTCCAATTTGGTCCCCTTAAAACTGGAGTAGTAGATAACTTGTGTTTCAACACCTAAAAATCCTGTTGACACGCATCATTCCAAACAAAATCAGCATCTTTAGTTAATAATTTAAACAGAGGTGTTGTAATTCTTGTAAAATTTTCAATAAATCGACGATAGTAACCTGTGTGTCCCAAAAATATTCCTACCTCTTTTTGTGTAGGTTTTAACCCTGTACAGAAATTATCTACAAACGAATCTAAACAATAGCAAGAGCATAAAACATAAAATAGATATACACAGAGATTTTCCCCTTGATCCCAAATCGATACGACGAGCTTGATTTTTCATTATATTCCTTTTAGTGTTACAACACATATATATACATGTCGAATCATACATAAACCCCAATCCATTAACCCTGGACTAGAACATAATCATAGTTCCCTTGACCAGATCTACAAAATACCAGGGGCCGAAAACCATCATCCCCCAAAAAACCATGTGCAAACTTGTGCACAAAACCATGGGTGGGTCCGCCTATGAGTGGGTCCGCACACCACCGTGGGACTAATCATGGAAATAATATAACAAATACCCAAAATTTTGTGTACTGCAAATGGGAATTTGCAAGATTACCTCAATCTAGTTGGGTCGACTTTTATTCCTTGCAATGAGACATGGTGTCCCAAGACAATACCATGAGTCTACATCATTTTACATTTATCACTACTAAGGGCTACATGATGTCCCTGACATCGAATTAATACATTTTCTAGATTTTTCAGGGCTTGATGGGAATCATCTCTGTATACAGTGAAGTCATCCATATACACTTCGACACAATCATGTATGAGGTCAACAAATATGGTGAGAAAAACTTGTTGAAACATGGTTGGGGCATTGCAAAGGCCAAAGGGAAGGACTCGATAGACATATGTGCCCCAAGGGCAAGTGAAAGTAGTCTTCTCTTAGTATTTGTTAGCTATTTGTATCTGATTATATCCATTTTATCCATCTAGAAAAGAGAAATATTTCTTACCAGAAAGTGTGTCGAGTACCTGATCAATAAATGGTAGCGGAAAGTAATCTCGTAGGGTAGCTTTGTTAAACTCCTTGTAATCAACACATATTCACCATTTTTCATTCTTTTTCGAAACCACCACTAATGGTGACACTCATCTATTGTTTGAAATCGGATAGATAAAGCCTGCAGCCAATAACTTTTGTAGTTCATCTTTGACGATCTCTCTCAAAGCGGGGTTCAATCGTCTCTATGGTTGTCGGATGGGTCTCATATCCTCGTTGGTGTAGATGTGATGGATGCAAGTGTTTGGATGTATGCCCTTCATATCCAAATAATCCCAGGCAAAAGCCATGGATTATTCCTGAATCATGCTCAACAATTTCTGCTTATGTTTTGCAGTCAATTCTGTACCGATGTGCAAAATTTTTCCTTCAGCTATTTCAACTGATTCATTAGTGATTTCATTGCATTCTTCCAATGCTGCAAATGAGGAAAATATAGCTGGATGGAAATTTTCCTGAAAATCATTGCTGAAAACATGTTGATAACCACTAAAGGGAATGGGATAATCAATACAAGAACTATCAGATAAAAAATTTTACCAGATGTGATCTTCAGATTTTTCCTAGAGACCTCTAGATTTATCTAATGATAGTAAAGGAAACATGTAATCTTCATCTCCATAAGGAATCTCCAGCCATAAAGGTACTTCAGCAGCAGTGTGAGCAGGGGGAAAGATTGACAATGTTTGATTATTTAACCCATTAGAAATTACCATCTCTGCACCGAAGGTAGCTAACCAAGGGCATCCTAGAACAACAGTGTGTCCAAGTCTAGCAGTTTTAGGAGAAATGACAATGAAATATATGGGATATTTCCAAGAAGTAATGGTGACCACAATGTCTTCTAAGGTTCTTAGGGGTTTAACAACGGATTTGTCTGCCAATTCCAGAATGATAGGTGTCGGTTTGATCCCTTGTAGTTGTAAATATGTCATAGTTTCATATGTCATTGCATTTATGGTCGCTCCTAAATCTACAAGGGTATTCGATAGATACACTCCATTGATTTTGATGGTTAAAATGGGATTCCCTAGGTCATTATACTTTGCAGGCAAGTTTGAGATCATCGTGGACATTCCACTCATGACTTTCACATTTTGGTTTTTATGTCCTTTCCTACCCGATTTCTTAATGCAGAGATATTTAATGATTTTAGTATAAATATGAATGTCTCTAATGGCTTGTAACAATGGAATTTTGACACATACATTCCTTAATTTAGTTTTTAAATCATATTCAATCGGGATTCCCTTTTTCTTAACAAGAAATCAATTTGGGAAAGGAGGTTCGTTTAGTTCTTATTTTTGTTTTTGTTTTTCATTTTGGTGACTGTTAGTTTTCTCTAGAAGGGCCTCTTCTTCAATGATAACACTTGATTTCCTTTTATTAATTGCTCTCCCATATCGTAATTTAATTTCATTCATTGGGATAGTAGTAATCATGTAAGTGGGAAAAGGCTACACTTATATATTTTGCATAGGCTGAGTTTGTCTATTATGGTTGAGGTTAGCTACGGGTTGTACAGGTAACAAAGCAAGATGAGGCGGGATAAATGTTGGTGGTGCTTTTAAGGATGGTGGGTTTGACGAAGCAGGTAAAATCTGATATAAGGGAGGAGGAGGCATCAAGGTTGTTGATAAAAATTTGGATTGTACCCTTGATGATAAACTTGAATGGTTGGGTTGTAGGATGTACTAGGCATGTTTGAGTATGGAGGATAGAATTGACTTTGAGGTTGAAACGTGTTTATATAAGGGTTTGACCACCAATCCTTGTTCCAAGGAGTGCTTTCTGTTTGAGGATTGGACCAAGGGGGGTAAGATGGCTGGAAATTCCAAGGTTTATTCTGACCATAAATTTGGGGGTTAGGATCTGGAAACATGTTTTGATTTGGGCTCCTCCAAAAGGGTTTCTTGTTTTCTTGCGAAGAGTCATTTGCTTCAGTAATCCCTTTATAGATAGCCTGTAAACCGGGAAGAGATGGACACTTCTAGGTTTCATGTTCTAAAGCACAAATCCCACAAACCCCAATGACATTGATGGGACACTCCCTTTCCATATGCTTTTCTCTGCATTTAGGACAAAATATTGCCATGGCAGCCTTTTCATCCTCTTGTTTCTTTTTGAGTTTCATTGTTTCAATTTGGTCACTGATGGTGTTTAAAATATATGTTTTAAATTTTTCCAATAGGTTCCCTAATTTAACTCTAGTGACAACAGTGGCTGTAGGTTTCTGAATTCTTGACACAACATCTTGGAGATTGTCACGGAGTTTCTTGCCTACTTTAGCCTGACTTCTTGAATAAGTACGAAATAGCTCGGCAATTTCAGCAAAAGGTTTTTTATAAATGTCCCCACCACTTAGGAGGTTTAAGGTCTCAATGCATTCATCCCTCAGCCCCTTTAAAAAGGAATTTTTAACAATTTTCTCATCTTGATGTTCCCCTCCGAATTTGTGAAAATGATATAGGAAACATTTGAGATATTATTCTAGGCTTTCATTGTCCAGTTGTTGCATTCTAAGAATATTGTTCACATCCCTAATTTTGTAGAATTCTTGGTATTTTTTAAGAAATAATTGCGTCATCATAATAACTGTAGCTCCTGCATAAAATATCGAACTCAAAAAGAAAGGCATTAGGGTCCTTAGAGGACTTACCATAGAAGAGTGGCAAAGATGCCATTGGTATACTTTTCATAGTGATGTTCCTGGTTACATCAAGGATAGGAAATCCAAAGGTACTTTCTCCTTCTTATTCATCTGGTCCTCCCCTCGGTCCATCTTGGTTTCTTGTTCCATCTCCATTTCCTCCATAGAAAGGAATTCTTGGGCCTTCTCCCTCTCCATGGTTTTCTTCCTGATTCCGTTCATTGTTTTTGTTTTCCCCTCCATTGTGTGCCATGTTGGTTGTAGATGTGTTGCTGCTGATATGACTGGAGAAGGATTCAATGGATATTTGCCTTAATTATTCATGAATGGGGAGTTCTCCTTGTAAAATCTCCTTGCCGATGGTGCTCCCTTTTTCTTTCTTAGTTCCTGCATAATGATTAGAGGGATTAGTTAAAGGAATTTTTGTCGAGCCAAAAGTTTCAAGAAATTGTGAACTAGAAATAAATATACCTTTACTATCTCTATGCCTACTTCTACTTCTATGCATAAAGGAAAGTAAAATAAAGTCCAAATATATGCAACAACGGTCAGACTTTGGAGCAACCACACAATATCGGATGCATGGCTCTTCACTCACCTCTTACCGTACACTCTCCGCCCTCTGACTTTCCTGCAATACCCTTGAAAACTCTGTAATGATTTTTACTTGAACCAAAATACAAATTCCCCGAAAACGGCGCCAAAATTTTGAGAATTTTAATAGATGAATTAAAAATTCTATTATTTAATTGTCAATCAGGGCTCGAAAACACGATTTGTACTGCACTTTCGATTCAGCTTGTGTCAAAGTGTATAAGTTTCCTTAATAATGATCACTTAGTATGAAATTATGAATAATTTTTTTTATTTAAGGCCTATTTAAATTATAAACAAAGAATGTTAAAAGAGATTAATTCACCTAGCCTTTATTAAGCCACACTGTTCTTAATCTTTTTGCAATCCAATCTTCTTATTTTAAATTAGCAAACAATCTTTCTGAGGCAGAATCAATAATCAAATTAAAAACAAATTTAAACTTATATTTATCAGAGATCAATCAAAAAAAAGTACTTTACTTAAGTTTTCATTTAAAGTAAGGAATAACTCTACTTAATAAATGGCGGAACAATTCTGAGTTAATAGACCTAATTGTTTATACACATATTTCTAAGTTATCAATCTTACGCTTCTATACTGAAAAGGAAAAATTATTTTATGAAATAAAAATAACTTAAATCAACCCTATTCTTATTATCTGAGTTTAATTACCATCTGCTATTCAATTAAGTTAACCCTATTCTAAAGGAAATCAAACTATTTCTAGCACTTGACTAGGCTAATTCACCTAGAACAAATCACACATCTCAATCCTTGAACAGAATGAAAACATTGAATATGAATTATACCTTCAAACAATGATAAAGCGAGGATCCAACCATTTCATTATCGAATTCTATCCTAAAAAAATTCATAAAAACTAGCTAATCACCCAATTCTCAAGTTAAACTGCTTCTACTTAATGAAACCAACTCTTGAATAACTCCACTACTCTGGAAGGAATTTAAGACCTATTCAAACTTGACTATAAGTGTCAAAACAATCGTGATATCTCTAACTAAAACACATTACCACTTAATCATCAGACCAAATTCACCAGTAATAATCGTAAAAGAATGTATGACCTAAACACAACAATCATTCCTAATATAAATGCATGTATCAAATTGAGATTCTACAGGAATTCAAAACTTGCAATCTAACATAAGCTATCACACAGTCCAGCTATCTGTCAAATCTAACTACAACACAGTATGATCAATTCTATGCATCATAGGATGATTGACTTCGCGATTGCCACAGTAAGTTAACGTGTGTAATTGTTTCAAACTTAGAAATAAAACAGACTATATTCTCTTCCGACAAGCATAGTATAGCTTTGCAAAGAGGGTCCACACACAATCATATGAGGTTAGACAATTCATTCATGTCTATTCATCACTTCTTTACCTTCTTTATTAATTGTTGGATGCAAACTAGGAATTATTATAAGCACTCTGAGAATTAGACAACATATACCACATAGCTACGTGAAGTAACTGAATCTAATTTTCAAATGATTGAATGAAATCAAACATAAAAAATTGACACACAATTTAAATATCTAGAGTTTGACAAAGGAGCTTGTCCCAGATGATGGTGGGCCTGGCCACCCCTAGGTAAGCCTAAGGAGATTACAATAGCATAATTATTCTAATACATGCGAATTAGAAACTCACAACCGAGCTGAAAACTTGAAATGAATGGATCAAACCATAGTCATGCTTCATTGAAACTCAGTCTTCAATTATAGAAAAAAGTATGAACAATAGTTTGGTAACTTAATGTCTAGCATTCATAATTCAAACTCAAATAACTAGTTTATTACATACTTGGGCCTTTTATAAGCAGTGAGGAAATCATAAAAAAACCATAATCAATACATAATAGTTGGAAAGATCAGCATGATCTGAACGATTTTTTCAAATTTGGCATAATAGTTTCAATGAATTCCATCCTTCCCATTGCAACAATCATATGAAGCATCTTCGTCCTCCAGCATGGTGTAATCAAGATCCTCATCGTTAAGTCCAGCCTTTAGAAGCGTAGAAGCCATAGAAGAAGTTGACTAGGTCTTGGTGTTGTTGAGTACGGATTAGGAACCATGTAGTTGAGTACATAAACAAGAAGCCAGGCTCGTTGACTAGTCTTCTTTCCATTCTGATCATGTTGTTGTATCATTCACATCTAGCCTATAATAGTTAGTTAACCCATTAGATATTTAACTTAAATCATTCAAATTTTAATCACAAAATAGTAAAAAGACACTAATGTAATTCATTTACCTCGAGTAAGGCTTTAATGAGGTTCAAGACAATAACAGTGATGGATCAATAGGTAAAAGAGTACTTTTTGCAACAAAAGAGGGAAAAATGGGAGTGGTATATGGTGGAATTGGGGAAAAAATGAGGCACCAACAAAGTGTGTGGTATCTCGACAATGGTGCCTCTTTCCATATGACGAGGAATAAAAAAAAATAAGTGACTTGGAGGAGAAAGATCTCCAGATGATCATTGATTTTGGAGACAATGGGAGGTATAGCGTGAGTGGTATCAGTACAATCACATTTCATAGGGATTCAGTCTCCCCTCTCAAGCTCAAGGATGTGATGTTTGTTTCGGGTCTAAAGAATAATATTGTCTCTGTTGCAATTTTGGAAGATCGTGGCTACAATGTGATCTTCAACAAAGGAAAGGAATTTCTGAGACATATAGCCACAAGATAGGTGAAGTAGATCGAGGTTTGAGTCAAGAAATTATATGCACTTGAGGTAGAATATGCATTCAAATCCTTGAGGAGCAAGGCAAGGGTTAGAGACATGGTGGTTGAGAGGGAGCATGATTTACCTCTCAACATGCAAACTCAGAAGAAGCCTCGAGAAGTTATGGAGCAACCACAAATGAAGAATCAGAGAGGAGGCAGAGTGGATAAATACACTAAATCAGAGACCTCAAATAGGAGGGAATTTTGAGCCCATTGGGAATATGGAACTCATGCATCCATACCTCCAAGTGTGAGGTGGGGCAATTTGAAGCCATAGTCCTGAGAGTACAGAAATTTGGGCAGGGTCCATTGACGTGTTTTTTTCCTCATGGATCATTACCCTTGCTACAGGGGCTCACAATATTCAGTAGTAGGAGTATCAATGTCAGTTAGATACTTAGGGGTGCAAAGGAGTGTTGAAATTAGTGCAAGAGGCTCAGTATCATAGTCAAGAGTAACACA
Organism: Pinus albicaulis; assembly: GCA_034641835.2. NCBI lineage: Eukaryota > Viridiplantae > Streptophyta > Pinopsida > Pinales > Pinaceae > Pinus > Pinus albicaulis. The sequence continues at coordinate 496,101,205 of CM076578.1, read as the reverse complement.
GTTTTTCTAGTAGATAGTTGCAGATTACTTCAATTTTATTTTTTTATTTTTATGTATGCTTCTTAGTTGCAGATGTTGCAGTAGTAGCAGCAACAGAGAGAATTATTTCATGCGGTACATTCCAAAGGTGATAGATCAAGGTAGATGTGAATCCATTTCTTTCTGAGAGGGAGTTCTGAAAATGCAGCAAGAAATTCCTAATTTAATTTTTCCTTGATTAAATTAGGAGAAATTATAAATTTAACCAACAGAAAACTTGAATGAGTTAAATAAGGTGATATGGTTGCCATCACTCATTTAGATTAGTTAATTCTAGTTGGGTTAATTAACTTGATTTTTGTACATTGATTCCTAAATTTTAGGAGCCTCGGTTGAGTTAATTTTAGTTGTAAAAATTTAATTCAGTTAAATTGAGTTATGACCAGTTAAACTAGTTCTAATTTTTGGAGGAACTAGTTGAAGGTCTAGCAATGGGGTGTAACTTCAATGTTCTGCAAGTTAACTAATCAATCAGCCTAAGTTAACTCATGGATGCAGAGAATTCGAGTTACCCAGTTGAGATTGGAGTTAAAGGGAAGTGTACTATCAGTTCTAAACTATTCCAAGTTGTATAGGTTGTGAATGTAGTCATAGATTGGCCTAAAGGAATTGTGCAATCCATATTGAGGAGTTTCCCAAATAATAGGGGATAATTCCTTGAGGAACAGTGTAAGGAAATAAGAGCTTGGAAGGCCGAGAGATTGGCTAAGTATCGGTTAGAGTCAGGCAGTGAGGCAAAGGAAAGAAGATACAAGTGCAGGTTGTGCTCAAGCTTGAGAAAGCATATTGTATTCATCCAGATTATTTGATTAATGCAATACATATAGGAAGGGGTTTTGATCAGTTGCTTTCCCCTAGATAAATCTCAATGTATGTGTGTTAAATCTTAATGCATGTTTTTGATATGTGTTCTCAATCAGGAATTTGCTTTCGCAGTTTAGTATAGTAGATTTAAGTCTTATGTTTTAGTAAAGTACATGAGCAGTTTTGAATCTACATTAAAATTTTATAAATTATTTCTCTTACATACTCAATACTAGTATAATGTTGGCTTGAGTTAAGGAAGCTAGATAAGTATGTATAGAGACTTCAAATTAAATTGAGTAGGTGAGGTTCTTTACTTGGATACTTGCTATTCCATCAAGAAAATTGAGGTGCATTTCACAATGCAATATTAAATACTTTGCAATGACTATGTTTCCCATCCCATATATGACATTGCCATCATCATGTGTTGGCCCAAATATAATATTTTATATAGAGCTCAAGATAAAGTAAATACTTATGTACATATAAAAATAGCATTAGATAAATCAAATTATATGACTAGGGGGAATATATTTGGTACCTTTTGTGGTTATTTTCTATCAACCCACAATACGTTGGGTACCTTTTGTAGGAGAAACTATTAGGGTCCATTTCTCTAACATATGCATATAAGTGATAATGTCTTGGGAAGAAATAACTATTACCTCTTAAGATCCAAATCCTTATTTAAATCATGTTCTAACTATTGGTACCCATAAATATTATGTTTTTCATTGAAATATTACCTACATGCTTAGTTTGCATCACCAAATCATAAATGTCGAGACAACCCATACATGGTCCACCAATAACCAAAATAATTCTCATATCTCACTTGCAAATGAAATATTCCTTTTGTAGGACCTTTGTAATAATTTAAGGCTATTGTACGTGGGCCCATGAGCCTTAAAAGTAAATACTAAGGACTAATGATTCATTTTATTTTGGCCTTGAACCATGCTTTAGGAAACAGGACTCATCCATAGAAAGTTGAAATGGCTAAAATAAATGTTGTAGGTACATCTAAATATTTCTTCCACCACACTATTCATAGCCAAAGAGAAAGAAAGGAAGTGTGATATCCCCTACTTGCTAAAACGGTCATACAAGACATCTCTAACATATTCAATGTTATTAATGTTAGTGTTGAATATTCTCACATATGACATACTAGGTGCAAGCACATGAAGAAAATGTTTCTACAACACACTACATATCAAATTGGTATCCAAGGGACAATAAACAATAGGTATTTTCTTAGTCAATCATGCCTCCAATGGTCCCATGAAACCATATTTATTTTCATTAACTTCCTCACCACTATTACCACTAATTACATCATTACCATCTTAGGTTTTACATACATTAGGATAGTTAAAATTTTGGACCTAGTATGGATTTACACCAAATTCCCAATCTCATCTCAAAAACACATACCAAACATTGTCATTTCTAGCTATAACTAAATTGTGCATGTTTTTATTTGTTCAAAACATGCATGCACATTATGGATGAACTACTTTTCTCATGTTATCCATAATGCATTGTCCTTTTCCTCTATGGTTGGGGAAAAAGAGGATTTTAGCTATGATAGGTAATAATATTGGATGGATGTTGGATATTATTAGTTTATGGAATATGTCAAAGTTCATTTTAGGTGCTCCATATTCTATATGAATGGTCACCTTAGGAGAATGTGCCCCAAGGATTTTCTTGTTGGTGAAGACATCGTGGAAGAGAGGATAGTGGCTAAAAAAACATGAAGACTTTTTGGAAAATGTGGTAAAAGGAAAAAAGGACAATAAGACTTATTTAAAGGTAGGTCAATTTCTAAGAAACCTACCTTATTTAGAGTAGCCAAATGTTAATTTAAATTACTAAGTAGCTCTACCCTATTGAGTTGAACATGAGTGGTATTAAGAGGAAGTAAAAATTATATTCCTCAGCTTGCCTTGTATATCTCTCTACTGCTATATTTTGGTACTACTTGTGAGCTCTTATAGCTCGGGGGTTTCAAGGGGAGAAGTTCTCCCTGGATATGGTTGGGTGGAAAACTGGATGGTTCAAATAAGTTGGTTAAGGGATCAAATATGCATCATATTCTCAGTGATTGGAGTTGAATATCTATTCAGGTGTAATTTGCATTGTCCTAAAATTATAGTATAGCTTTAGCATAAAATAAAAAGTAGAAATTTAATTTTTTGTAAGCATATAATTTTGGGTTAAGCTTATGTTATCTGGATTCTTATTAGCTAGTTGAAAATGAAGACTAAGAGTGGTCTATATGTATGGATGTTTAGATCTCAATATGTTTTGGAATTATTATTGGTGTAGTTTATTTTACTAACCTTGGTATTGTAGCATATGAGAAAGGAAAGCCAAATATTGTTGAAGGTACATACAATAAAGAAATTCCAAAGGATTTGGGTAAGAGTTTTATGAGTTGTGGTTTTGTTTCAAGTAATTACATGCATATTTTAGAAAGGGTTTCATGATATTTTGCAAAATGTTTTGACAAAATCCGTGAATGAGTAATGCTATCAATTTATTTATGCATGAATAAGTGCTAACTTGTAGCTTACAAGAGAAGTAATAAAATGGACATGTACCCAAAATATACTTGGAGGAATTACAGAATCAACCCTTAAAAGAAAATTCAAAAATAATGGCAACTAAAATATGGTTTGGGAGATCAAAGGCTTGAGGTAAATTTCAGTTATGGTTTATGTTTCATATTCTTATCAAGTTTTTGTGATAGTACTATTATAATTTTGACAGAACACCTTAATGCTTGTAGCATTCAGGGTTTCCATGTGTTTTTCAAATTGTAGCAATGGCTGCAATATGCTTGTCAAATCATGTCAAATGAATTAACTTGTGGGTTGTAAAATGTTTCAAGAACTCATATGGTGGATTTAGAAATGTTTGAATTCAATGAACATATCTTAGTAGCATAACTATGGGTTGTGTTTTCTCATGTAGAGTTGTAGATGAAAGTTTGCATTCCATGTGTTTAACAAAAGTCGTAAATGAAACATTAAGGATCTAAATTTTTGTTGTTTTAAAGAATCGCATTCCTTGGAGTTTTGGATGCGATTCAACCCAACATCAGGGGGAATATGTTCCTTATGACCCTGTAACCCCCCATTTGATTCCAATAAAACACTTTTTAGAACCCAGATCATAAATATGGGCAATTTTGAATATTAATTTTGCCAACAATGGGTGTTTGTTTTTTAGTTTTTGGTGAAGGATTAAGAAGATTTAGTTTATGTTTTAATATGCCAATATTTGAAGTTTTAATTTATGAATTTTATGAGTCAAATAGGTTGAGTAAGAATCATATACTTATGTTGCTAATGATTGTCAAAATTTTCTTTAGAGATGATGGTCGCCAAGTGTTTGACAAAATGCCTCAATTGTTGTATATTGTATGCTTCAAAAATGTTTGTCATATGCTTCAATGGTTATAGCTATTTAAATTTATGAATTGTCTGTAAAAATTAAAAATTAAAAAACTATGTGAAATTAGGATTTGTGACCAATATGTTTTTGGAATGTCTCAATGAATATGTGTGATAATCTCATTTAGTTAAAATTCCTATTGATAAAGTCAAATTTGAGTAAATGAATTGTTGTAATATCAACTTACATATGAATTCATAATTATTGGATACCACTCTTATAGAAGTTGAATTATCCTTTCAAGAATTATAAGCATTTTATTTAAAATCAAATCAAATTAGTCACTCTTGAACACATTTATTTGAAATAGAGGAAACAATTAGCTTGTTGGAAATTGTGGCTTGTAAAGTTTGATATTTATTCATCCCACTAAAGACTCTTTCTTTTAAATATCATTTTTGAGCTTGAGGATCAAGTGATGGTTTTCGTTTTGTAGTTTGGCTTGGGATTTGAGTGAGACGTTGGCTTTGGGCTTGTCTTGGAATTTGGAAAAATAATAATAGTAATATATCGTATTTTGAGTCTTAGTGTTAAATATTTCTCTAAAATATTGATGTTTGGCAAGGTGGGACCATACAGCTAGAATATGTAGGTGGGAAGAGACAGGGAAAGTGTTTATATAGCTATAGATCATAAATTTAAGAGGAAAGTTTTATTGATGAGTTTTTGAACGGAGGAGTGAATCGAGAAGGCTTCTAGTTCTTATAGAGATATGTTGACATTGTTATTGTTTTCCTCGGTTTTTTGAATAGAGGATTTTTTCAACATTGTTAGTAGGCTCGGTCGAAGATGCATCTCCCCAGTGTTTGATCTCATAGGGGTTAGATCGATCCATTCAGTGGTTTTTGTGTAATGTGGATCATGAATTTGAGTTTCACACAGTTTGTGAAAATTCCTAGTCCCGGAATCCTATTGCAGATAACTTATATTACTTCTCCTACTTGATAAATTATGCAAGTTATTTACTGTGCTCTACAAGTAAATACTGAAGCAAATACACCGCAGCCTTCACTAAATATACTGTGGAAAATAAATGTGGAAACAAGATCTGAGCAAGTAAATTTAGACACACACGACACTGTTATTTTTGGACTAATGTCCCCGGAAAAACCCAATGTGGGAAAATAGGTGCAGCATCTGAGGGTTTGTATTATTAAGAAAAAGTTTTTATGAATACAACCATATGCCCAAATCTAGTTATCCACATATAATTTGACTAATAGAGAACTACTGAGGATTACCTCACACTAACGCTAGAGATCTGGCACTTACACAACACTGAACTGATGAGACCCATGCTGCCTCTGCATAGATCTGTGTCACTCTGGATGGGGATTGTGTCACCTCCTTATGTTGGTTGTTCTATTGGCTAGATGTTGATCTTTTGCCCCTCCGGTCTCACACCCTGACACTCCGGCACTGGATCTCACTTATCCTCAGCAAAATTTTGAATCTCCTAAAGGCTTCAGTGTTGCCTCTGCATGGCTCTGCGCTGCCCAGCGTAGCCCCTACGTTGCCTCTTTTGCGTCCTCTTCTCTGTTTTCTTTGCAATGTATTCCCGAATCAAGAAAATATCTTCCAACTGAAACTATCATTTCCCCTCACCGCAATCGAATAAAATCAATGATCTCTCTTACTGATTTGCGATGCTCACTTGATAAATCTATCTCTAGACTCACTCGGTGTGTTTTCCAAATTCCCATCAAGTTCCTTATTATAATCTTCTTAGTGGATAACCAACAACCCAGGTTATAATATAATCAATGGCTTAGATCATATTGAATCAATCTTTGTCTTTTTCTAGAAGTTTCACACTCAGTTCTATTAATATACTTTAATTATTTTAATTCCCTAATTTTAGACTTAGCCTCCCATTAAAAATAATTAATTATTTTAATAAATCCCCATCTGGGTAGAATTTCCCAAATTCTTTCTGGATAGTTTGGAATACATGTGTCTAAGCCTCACTGCAAAATTTGAGACTTGGAGCACATCTGATGCTACATGAAATCAACACAGTGTTCACTTACACAGGGTCTCCGTAATTTCTTGGTATGTGGTCAAAGTGGTAGGTACATCATTAAGAGGGTTGGTGGGTTAAGGTCTGATAGAATTCTATATTTATAAGAGGAGGTACCTTGATAGGGACTTCAATTTATTAGATAGGGATTGGGTACAACCTATTTCTATTCAACTGATATATGTTAGGTGGTGCATCTATAGGGATCTACTATCGTACCTATTATTTGGTGGGATCATTTAACACGCCAATAGAGATATATGTCGAGAGCCGACTTTGTACAAGCTGAAGGGACAGTTCACTTCTCGAGGTTAAGAGATATTGATAGTTGGATTCAGTTTTTTCTAAAAGATGACAAAGGGTTCTTTCTAACTTTGCCTTTAGAACTTTGGAATAAATCAGATGTATCAGAGATTGTAGACAGAATTGGGAAATTTTATTACTGGGATGAAGGGGGTTTTGGGATATTGGACAAGAGAATGGTCTGGGTGCTTATTGAGGTGGATATGGGAAAAGTATTGATATTTGAGATGGAACTGAGATGGATTATTTGATCTTTCATGTTGGCAATAGATTATTGGAATGTTCCATACAGATGTTTGAGTTTCCATGATACGGGTCACCTGTTATCGAATTGTCTGAGGAAATTCTTGTCGAGAAAGGAACATCGCAGTATTGGGACTTCTAGGATTTGGAATGTCACCCAACATGAGGCTCCTTCACATGGATTTCATTATGCATGCATGGGTCACACAGGTAATTCGGCACCCTGCTCTTTTATTTTGAAAGAATTAAATTTCTCTGATAATATAGCCTCCCCTCATTTCGTTCTTGGTTTACTCTGAGGAGATTGTTGGGCCTTCTCTTGGGTTTAAGCCAATTATGAACAACCATGCTCTCAACGATCCCCCTCACATTTCCTTGTATGTGACTCATGAATTCGAGCTTTCGATAGGTCGGGGTGGGGACGGACATTATAGAAAATCTCTTTTATTTCATAATGATGGGGAATTTTTTGTGGGAAATGATAAGGCCCCTTCCATTTGCAATTCGCTTGGGAATTGTAGGGGATCTGGGATTGGTATGGAGACTCCTATGAAACCATTCGTAACCTCTATAGTGATGCCTTCTGCTTTACCCAAATATCATGTACTTTATGAATATGTGTGTCAATCTTCTGCTATTTCTCCATACAAGGAGTTGGAGGTTTTGATTTCCCCCTTAGAATCCATGGATCAGCTTACTATGAAAAGAACATTTTTTGGGAATTCTGGGGAGCCATCTAATCTATTAAAAAATGTCACGCATCAAAAGAAAAGACCCCCTAAATTCAAGAAGGTGTCAACATGCCATTCGATGGACCTCACCTCTGAGGAGAGTGGAGAGCTAGAGATTCACATATTTGACATTGACCCTGCTTTTATCAGTGGTCAAGTATCCATTTCAAATTTCTATGGCACTCGGGCCCTTAGAGGGGATTTTCCTGTGTAGGAGGTTTCCCCATGAATATTATTTCTGTGAATGTTGGTTGATTGGGGGCAGCCCTCAAAATACGCTCCCTTTGGGGTTTAGTCAAAATTCACAGTACAGACATGATTTAATACAAGAAACTAAGTTGTCTAGAGAGAAAACTTGAGATATTTTACTGTCTGTTTTCCATAAATGGCATGTATGCGCTACGAGCGCGAATGGACTTTCTAATGGGTTGGGGTTTTTATGGAATCCGTGAGCTTTTGAGATGTAGGATTACATCTCATGTGCGGACATCATCCTCACAGGGCGTATGGTGTGTGCCAGACAAAGGATTTGCATCATTAATTCATATGCTCCATATACAGATCGCGGACAATTTTGGGACAAAGTGGTAGGAACTGGAATTTTGAGATTGAGTTCTCTGATTGTTGCAGGAGATCTTAATTTCACAATGAGAATGGAAGAAATTTGGGGATCTAAAGCTAAGGATGATTATTTATCAACATTTTCTAAAGATTTTTTGGATGAACAGGCACTGGTAGATATTAAGTTGACCCCTATAGGTCTTACATGGCGAAATTGTCTCATTGATTCTGAGGGTATATCAAAGAGACTTGATAGGCTTCCTATAATTTTTTCTTTGTATAATCTTTACATTGATCTAAGATCCTGTATTATACCAGTCTTTATCTCAAATCATATGCCTATCAAGCTCACATGAGAAGGGGATATAAGGAGGAGGACTTACCCATTTAAATTCAATCCTAAATGGTTAAAGTTGAAGGATTTTGAGAATATGGTAAAGAATGTATGGAAGCGGGAGGCCAATCATCCACATATTAACTAGATGACTTCATTTTATCATAAACTTAAATCATTGAAATTGGAAACTAAATGGTTGATAAAGGAGAAGAAGGAAGTTGAGACTAAGGACATAAAAGAGATTGAGATCATCCTACAATACTACAACGACCCCTTGGACCCCCTTTTATTTTCTGATGCATACAGATCTCGGGTTATAGCTTTGGAAGGAAGGAGAAGTGATATCCTCAAATCTCAGAAAGAATAAATAAGGATTAAAATTAGGGCTACATGGATTAAAGTTGGAGATAGAAATACGATATTCTTCCATGCACATTTTAACAGCAGAAAGTTACACAACTCCATTCTACCTCCATTCGTTCTATCAAAGACACAGTAGGGAATATGCATAGATCTCAAGAGGACATTTAGCACACATCATTCTTACACTTCAAAGGTCAATTCTCTGAGCAATCGCATTCATATATAACACAAAATTTGGAATACATATTGTTGTTGCCTGTCATGTTTTCATCAGAGGAAAATGATAAATTGGGGTGTCTGATCACAAGAAAGGAATTGATTAAGGTTATGAAGGAATGTGCCAAAGAAAATAGTCTGGGTCTGAACTTTTGGGGGATGGAGGTATTTCTACATTTCAAAGAGATGATGATTCCAGACTTGTTAGGGGTAGCGGAAGAATCAAGGGCATTTGGGTATTTTTAGGGAGTAATTAATGCTACATTCATTGTGTTGATCCCCAAGAAGGAGAGAATTGTATCATTTGTTGATTATGGGTCGATTTACCTTTGCAACTCGGTCTATAAGGCGATATATAATTTGGTTTCATGTAGGACTAAATTGTCATTGTCTAAATTCATCACGGAGGAACAGTTTGGGTTTTTAGAAGATAGGTAGATTCGGGAAGTTATTGGGATTTCCCAAGAAGTTATGCATTCCATTAAATCCATGAATCAAAAATCTTGCCTTCTCAAGCTTGACCTTATCAAGGCATATGATTGTATTGGCTAGGAGTTTATTAAGTTCGTATTGGTCAAAGGCATGTCCATTCAAAATGTTAACTGGATCATGGGGTGCTTGACAATAACCAATTTTGTGATAATCATTAATGGTTTTCCAACATATTTTTTTCAGGAATTCAAAGGCGTGCGGCAAGGATGTTCCCTCTCCCCACTTCTTTTTTTGCTTGTCATTGATTGTCTGAGTAGAAAATTGAGAGAAGCCCGGGATAATGGACAAATTATTGGAGATAGGATTTCCAGGCAGATTGCTATTACACATCTAATGTTCATTGATGACCTACTATTTGGTGGCCAATATTCCATCAAGGATTGGGGTCACAATATACATAAAATAATCATATCATTTGGGTAGGCATCTGGGATTTGTATGACTGAGGGGAAGTCTCTACTAGTTGGAACGGAAGGGGACGAAATGGGGCATAAGGAGATTTCGGTGCTTTTTGGTGTGAATACGCTCCCATCGATGAGGGTTTTACTTATCTAGGTTTCTGCTTGAAGCCTACAGGATATTGAAACTTGGATTGGGTATGGTTGATTGACATATTTCAAAAGAAAAAATTTTTAATGGAAACACAGATGGCTAACAATGGGAGGTAGGATCGTTATGCTGAAATATGTTCTTCAAAATATCTCTATTTACTGGATGCATTTGTTTCTTCTACCTAGGGAGATCATTCATAAGATAGATACAATCATGGCACATTTTCTGTGGCCGGGATCTTAGCAAAATAGAAAATTTCACTTGCTCAGTTGGTCAGATGTAGCTCGGCCTATAGAAGATGGTGGGTGGGGGATTATAGACACCATGTCGTTTAATAAGGCTTCGATCATCAAAAACATGTGGAGATTGGTCTCAGATAATTGTTAATGGGCGCACATAATCAAAGAAAAATATATGTATGGACAGGATTTTTCCACTTGGATAGGTAGAGGAGCAAGGAAGAAAACTAAAAAATTGGTTATATGGAGGAGTATGTTGCAAAATCTACATTGGATTTCAGGATTTACTCGATGGGAGGCACGAGATGGTTCAAGTATCAACATTGGCTTAGATGCAAGTTTTTGGAAGAGTGGAAATCATTCCCTTTCGGAACAGCTACTCAATCATATTCACAATAAAGGCCTTTACTTCCTGCGACAAACTTATCAGACAGGTGGACAGAGTATATATCATCAAAAGTGGTCAAGAGTAACAGAGCTCGGCCTTTCAGAATGTCATTCAGATGAATGGGAGAGGTATACTTCACAATTAATAAATATAGGCATCAGGCTAGAGGAACAGGGGGAACAGGATCTAATGGTTTGGGGGGGTAGCCTTAAGAAGGGAATGTCAAGGGTCAAAGACATTAATCAAAATCTTCACAGAGTTGAGAATATTTTTAACAGCAATGAATGGTCTCAGAAAATATAGAGAGGACATATCCCATGTAAAATTAGAATTTTTTGTTGGCTAGTTTTTAATGATTAAATATGAACTTGGAATAATTTACAAAAATGAGGTTTCAATGGCTCGAGCATTTGTCTGATGTGTAGGAGGCATTCGGAGAGTCTGGTCCATTTATTTTTCACATGTTGTCATGCGAGGGCGGTTTGGGAAGGTTTCAGGGGATTTTTGAAGCTAAATTTATGACAGTGAATCATTTTACTCTTATTTCTTGCATACAGGTATGGTACAGGAAAAAAAAAAAAAAGAGGTTCAAATGTCGTCCATATTTTATAATGTGGATCATATGGAGAAGTAGAAATGTTATTATCTTTGAACAGAAGCTAGTGAAGGTGCAGGAAGACATTAACAAGGCCATTTCTCTTTACAATGAACTGGGAAAACACATGAAGGTTTATAGGAATAGAGCATGCAAATATTAGAATTTTTGGAAATCATTTCGTGTGGGCTTATTTGATGGAGCGAGTAGGAGGTTGTGTGGTTATGGGGCATTCATCTTCATGGGTCCTGGCAGATAATGCCATTTTTTGTGGGAGGGAGGACAGGAATTGAACAATAAGTTAGAGATTGTTGCATTATGGGTAGTTTTAATTGCAACAAAGTGGCTCAGAATTAAGAAGATAAAGGATTTTGGAGATGCGAAATCCATTATTGATTGGGTGAAATAATTCACAAATTTCAGTCCACCGATATTAAGCAACTAGATGAAGAGTATCAGAAAACTGGTAAGCAATTTACAAGACATTCAATTCCAACACATGTATCGAGAACAAAATTGGATGGCAAATCTTTTATCTAAGAGAGGGATAGAAAAGGACACAAGTAAGTTTTTTTTCAATGAATTTGATCAAGGGAAGTTGATTAATGTTGGTCAAATGAATTACTCCAATATTTTTGGATCAAGAACAAGGTTATGGTACTTAAAGACAGAAGTATAAGCAAGGGAGAAGTAGAGTGATGATCTAAAAGTAACTAGTAAACATGGTTTTTTCATAGTTGTAAATTGGGACAATCTTTGAACAATATATTTAAGAAGTGTTAGAAACAGGATGCATTTTGTGTTACAGTTTGGCATGAAAGGAAGAACTTTCCTTTTTTTTCCCAGTTGTTGTTGGAACAATTTTTTATTAGTTGTAATATAAGTTTTAGGTACAGGATGAAATCTAGGTGATCATAGAAAGGAATGAACAGTTTCAGTCAAGAATGCAATATCATAATATGTACTTTCTATTTTTCTAATGAAATGAAGAAGTGCTAAAAAGGTTGGACTACTTACTATTTTTCTAGTGAAAAGAAGAAGCGCTAAAAAGGTTGGACTGGAGAAACAAGCTGTGAAAATTAAGAAGGGACGAATGTATTTTTCAAGCTATAGGTTGGTCTAGAGGAGAGAGTTGTAAAAAGCAAGAAGGGATAAGTGCATTTTTGAAGTTGTAGGTTGGACTAAAGAAACATGTTGTGAAAAGTAAGACTATATACCACTGGAACTGATGTCCACAAGAATTAGAACACTTTTCATTTTGAGAGATTGTTCCAAAAAATAAAATGGTTCATGCCAAGTTAGACAAAGTGGTGTCTAAGCCCGAGTTTACTTCTTTGAGATCGTTTAGTTTTGAAGGGACTCGAGCTCTACAAGGCTCAGCTTACCCGAACAAGGAAGGAATCAGATCAATCTGAGGGATTCCATTCCATCTTGTCTCTCTGGGGTTCGAATTAGAGAGCAAATTGTAGGTATGTTGGTGAATCATATCAACAATTTCAGTATGAATCGATGACCTCAAAAAGTACAACATAAAATCCTAGCCTTTAGAGCTTGAAGGGTAACATAACTACGAAATACATGGAAGGGTCCCGAGAACTGAGATATGAAAAGAAATGTGCAGATTTTATGTCGACGTCCTACATAAACGAGCCTGAGGTGCTTTGCTTGAAAGGGAAGATTTTTATGAATCTCTCATGAAATGAACACATGGTTGCTTCCTTAAATAAAATAATGGTACCATCCAACTCGAGATCTATCCGTCGAGTTTTGTTTCACGTGGTTCTGAGTATGTTAATGTAATTAAGATCATTTATAGGATTATCTGAACATTTTTTTTGGGATGCTTCAAAGGGTATTTTATATTTAAAGAAGTTCTGGTATGGTGAGTATTCGAAATTGCTTGATAGCGATGCATTTGTTCATATCACATTCCAAAATTCAAAGTAGCAGGAATTGTGGCGTAAAAAGCTTAATGCAGGTGATATGAGGCTAAATCTTCCAGACTGAGTCATGGAACGGATAGAATGAGGAATGCAGAGGAAATGACCGCAAGAAAGTAGGCACAGAACATAGAAGTTGGGGGTGAAGAATAATATGGTGTTTTGGAGAATCCCTAGCGCGATGGTGCGGTGGATTTTCTAGATTCTCTGCGAAATGATATTTGCCTCTATATGCAAAAAGGTATGTGCGACATGCGAAACCGGCCCCACCGGCCCAAGTAAGTTACAAAGTGTTTGATTCATTTTGTATTTGATGTGACATGCGAATGGTATTCGCTGCTTAATGCAAAATGGTATGGCGAAAATTATTTTCTATGTTATCGGCCCATTAATGCGGTGGCAGATACACTATCCATAGTTAGATTTAAAATTGTTTAAATTTAACGGTGGGAAATTTATCTGTCACCGCATTAATGGGCCGATAGCATACGAAATAAGCGTCGCCAAATGGTTTGGCGACGCTTATTTTTGGCGATGCTTATTTTGTATGCTATTGGCCCATTAATGTGGTGGCAGATACACTGCCCACCGTTAGACTTAAACAATTTTAAATCTAACGGTGGGCAGTGTATCTGCCACCACATTAATGCGCTGATAGCATATGAAATAAGCGTCGCCAAATGGTATGGCGAACATTATTTTCTATGCTATCATCCCATTAATGCGATGGCAGATACACTGTCAGTTTTGAAGACTTGGAGCCAGCCCCACCCATCCCATGTCATTTTTTAGGACTTGGTAATTTCGCATGGATCCATATTTGGTATTTGTTGCGATTTGCGTAATGACAATCACCGAGATATGCGAATAATATATGTTGCGACATGCGAAGTCGGCCACACCCTCCCCAAATAAGATTTGAAGTATTGGAATATTTCGCATTGAGCCATAATTGTTTTCCTAAGATATGTGAAATGGCTTTTGCTGCGAGATGTGAAATGGTTATTGCGGTGATATGTGCATTGTGATTGGTTTTTGTTGCGATAAGCTATATGGTCGAATATTGCATAAATTATTATATACATGTTGCGCACAGTTAGTTATATTTTGTTCATCTCTGTGTTAGACGGAAAATAATCCAAGATTTCTGCATATTGGATTTGGGTGCATGCGGGACATTTTAGGGACCTGCTACTAGGCCAAAATCTGGGGTATCCCTCTGGTTTTTCTGGTGAAGCTTACCGGATTATGATCACCGGTTTTTTTAATTTTAGTCTGGCAGGGTGATTAATTTGTTGACACAAGTTGTGGATGTCGACAATACCTCTCCCTTTGGATAAGAGAAATCATCCTTTGACGGTCGGGTGGTGATCAGATTAGAGGGCAATCTGAGTCTTGCCTTTAATAGGTTTTTATGTTGTGGAGGTCCCGTATATCATTTCCATTAAGGTAAGAAAGAAAGAAAGAAAGAAAGTATTTTTAATGTTCGCAAGGCTAAAAACAGCCTATGGGATAGATTTCTTTTCTATCTCGCTCTTGTATTTGGCCCTTTTCCTGTGAAGTTTTACAATAATCGCTCCCAGCTTATCGACAAACTTTTCGCTTAATTGATTATCCCAAGAACTAGCTGTCAGAATACCTGCATATTTTTCCCTGTTGTCTTTGAAGGCCTCGTATTGGTCTTATATAATTGTTTATGGGTGCACATAATCAAAGAAAAATATATGTATGGACAGGATTTCGCCACTTGGATAGGTAGAGGAGCAAGGAAGAAAACTAAAAAATCAGTTATATGGAGGAGTATGCTGCAAAATCCACATTGGATGTCAGGATTTACTCGATGGGAGGCACGAGATGGTTCAAGTATCAACATTGGCTTAGATGCAAGTTTTGGGAAGAGTGGAAATCATTCCCTTTCGGAACAACTACTCAATAATATTCACAATAAAGGCCTTTACTTCCTACAACAAACTTATCAGACAGGTGGACAGAGTATATATCATCAAAAGTGGTCAGGAGTAATAGAGCTCGGCCTTTCATAATGTCATTCAGATGAATGGGAGAGGTATACTTCACAACTAATAAATATAGGCATCATGCTAGAGGAACAGGGGGAACAGGATCTAATGGTTTGGGGGGGTAGCCTTAAGAAGGGAATGTCGAGGGTCAAAGACATTAATCAAAATCTTCACAGATTTGAGAAGATTTTTAACAGCAATGAATGGTCTCAGAAAATATAGAGAGGACATATCCCATGTAAAATTAGAATTTTTTGTTGGCTAGTTTTTAATGATTAAATATGAAATTGGAATAATTTACAAAAATGAGGTTTCAATGGCTCGAGCATTTGCCCGATGTGTAGGAGGAGTTCGGAGAGTCTGGTCCATTTATTTCTCACATGTTGTCATGCGAGGGCGGTTTGGGAAGGTTGTGAGGGATTTTTGAAGCTAAATTTCTGACGGTGAATCATTCTACTCTTATTTCTTGCATACAGGTATGGTACAAAAAAAGAAAAAAAGTTCAAATATCATCCATATTTTATAATGTGGATCATATGAAGAAGTAGAAATGTTCTTATCTTTGAACAGAAGCTAGTGAAGGTGCAGGAAGACATTAACAAGGCCATCGCACTTTACAATGAACTGGGAAAACACATGAAGGTTTATAGGAATAGAGCATGCAAATATTAGAATTTGTGGAAATCATTTCGTGTGGGCTTATTTGATGGAGCGAGTAGGAGGTTGTGTGGTTATGGGGCATTCATATTCATGGGTCCTGGAAGATACTGCCATTTTTTGTGGGATGGAGGA
This sequence comes from Pinus albicaulis, assembly GCA_034641835.2. NCBI lineage: Eukaryota > Viridiplantae > Streptophyta > Pinopsida > Pinales > Pinaceae > Pinus > Pinus albicaulis. The sequence continues at coordinate 496,085,104 of CM076578.1, read as the reverse complement.
CAGGAATTGAACAATAAGGTAGAGATTGTTGCATTATGGGTAGTTTTAATTGCAACAAAGTGGCTCAGAATTGAGAAGATAAAGGATTTTGGAGATGCGAAGTCCATTATTGATTGGGTGAAATACTTCACAAATTTCAGTCCACCGATATTAAGAAACTAGATGAAGAGTATCAAACAACTGGTAAGCAATTTACAAAACATTCAATTCCAACACATGTATCGAGAACAAAATTGGATGGCAAATCTTTTATCTAAGAGAGGGATAGAAAAGGACACAAGTAAGTTTTTTTTCAATGAATTTGATCAAGGGAAGTTAATTAATGTTGGTCAAATGAATTACTCCAAGATGTTTGGATCAAGAACAAGGTTATGGTACTTAAAGACAGAAGTATAAGCAAGGGAGAAGCAGAGTGATGATATAAAAGTAACAAGTAAACATGGTTTTTTCATAGTTGTAAATTGGGACAATCTTTGAACAATATATTTAAGAAGTGCTAGAAACAGGATGCATTTTGTGTTATAGTTTGGCATGAAAGGCAGATCTTTCCTTTTTTTGCCCAGTTTTATGTTGGAACAATTTTTTATTAGTTGTAATATAAGTTTTAGGTACAGGATGAAATCTAGGTGATCATAGAAAGGAATGAACAGTTTCAGTCAAGAATGCAATATCAGAATATGTACTTACTATTTTTCTAATGAAAAGAAGAAGCGCTAAAAAGGTTGGACTACTTACTATTTTTCTAATGAAAAGAAGAAGCACTAAAAAGGTTGGACTGGAGAAACAAGCCGTGAAAATTAAGAAGGGACGAATGCATTTTTCAAGCTATAGGTTGGTCTAGAGGAGAGGGTTGTAAAAAGCAAGAAGGGATAAGTGCATTTTTCAAGTTGTAGGTTGGACTAAAGAAACATGTTGTGAAAAGTAAGACTATATACCACTGGAACTGATGTCCACAAGAATTAGAACACTTTTCATTTTGAGAGATTGTTCCAGAAAATAAAATGGTTCATGCCAAGTTAGACAAAGTGGTGTCTAAGCCCGAGCTTACTTCTTTGAGATCGTTTAGTTTTGAAGGGACTCGAGCTCTGCAAGGCTTAGCTTACCCGAACAAGGAAGGAATCAGATCAATCTGAGGGATTCCATTCCATCTTGTCTCTCTGGGGTTCGAATTAGAGAGAAAATTGTAGGTATGTTGGTGAATCGTATCAACAATTTCAGTATGAATCGATGACCTCAAAGAGTACAACATAAAATCCTAGCCTTTAGAGCTTGAAGGGTAACATAAATACGAAATACATGGAAGGGTCCCGAGAACTGAGATATGAAAAGAAATGTGCAGAGTTTATGTCAACGTCCTACATAAACGAGCCTGAGGTACTTTGCTTGAAAGGGCAGATTTTTATGAATCTCTCATGAAATGAACACATGGTTGCTTCCTTAAATAAAATAATGGTACCCTCCAACTCAAGATCTATCTGTCGAGTTGTGTTTCATGTGGTTCTGAGTCTATTAATGTAATTAAGATCGGTTATAGGATTATCTAAATATTTTTTTGGGGATGCTTCAAAGGGTATTTTCTATTTAAAGAAGTTTTGGTATGGTGAGTATTCGAAATTGCTTGATAGCGATGCATTTGTTCTTATCACATTCCAAAATTCAAAGTAGCAGGAATTGTGGCGTAAAAAGCTTAATGCGTGTGATATGAGGCTAAATCTTCCAGACCGAGTCATGGAACGGATAGAATGAGGAATGCAGAGGAAATGACCGCAAGAAAGTAGGCACGGAACACAGAAGTTGGGGGTGAAGAAGAATATGGTGTTTTGGATAAGCCCTAGCGCGATGGTGCGGTGGATTTGCTAGATTCTCTGTGAAATGGTATTTGCTTCTATATGCAAAAAGGTATGTGCGACATGTGAAACCGGCCCCACCGGCCCAAGTAAGTTACGAAGTGTTTAATTCATTTTGTATTTGATGTGACATGCGAATGGTATTCGCTGCTACATGCAAAATGGTATGGCAAACATTATTTTCTTTTGAATCATGCTATCGCCCATTAATGGTAGATATCATCGTTAGATTTAAATTGTTTAAATCTAACGGCAGTAGGTATATCACACCGCATTGTTTATTTATATACACAAATATGTTATTAAATGAATGGCGCAACGCTTTATTTCGTATGTTGTTTCACTATTAGCCGCGGTGGTATTCATCGTTTAATCGTTAGATTTAAACAATTTTAAATCTAACAATGGGCAGTGTATCTGCCACCACATTAATGGTTTGGCAACGCTTATTTCGTATGCTATCGGCCCATTAATGTGGTGGCAGATACACTGCCCACTGTTAGATTTAAACAATTTTAAATCTAACAGTGGGCAGTGTATCTGCCACCGCATTAATGGGTCGATAGCATACGAAGTAAGCGTCGCCAAATGGTATGGCGAACATTATTTTCTATGCTATCGGCCCATTAATACGGTGGCAGATACACTGTCAGTTTTGAAGACTTGGAGCTGGCCCCACCCATCCCATGTCAGTTTTGAAGACTTGGTAATTTCGCATGGATCCATATTTGGTATTTGTTGCAATTTGCGTAATGACAATCACCGAGATATGCGAATAATATATGATACGACATGCAAAGTCGGCCACACCCTCCCCAAATAAGATTTGAAGTATTGGAATATTTCGCATTGAGCCATAATTGTTTTCCTAAGATATGTGAAATGGATTTTGCTGCGAGATGCGAAATGGTTATTGCGGTGATATGTGTATTGTGATTGGTTTTTGTTGCGATAAGCTATATGGTGGAATATTGCATAAGTTATTATATACATGTTGCGCACACTTAGTTATATTTTGTTAATCTCTGTGTTAGACGGGAAATAATCCAAGACTTTTGCATATTGGATTTGGGTGCATGCAGGACATTTTAGGGACCTGCTACTAGGCCAAAATATGGGGTATCCCTCTGGTTTTTTTGGTGAATCTTACCGGATTATGATCACCGGTTTTTTTAATTTTAGTCTGGCAGGGTGATTAATTTGTTGACATGGGCTGTGGATGTCGACAATACCTCTCCCTTTGGATAAGAGAAATCGTCCTTTTACGGTCGGATGGTGATCAGATTGGAGGGGAGTCTGAGTCTTGCCTTTAATAGGTTTTTATGTTGTGGAGGTCCCGTATATCATTTCCATTAAGATAAGAAAGAAAGAAAGTATTTTTCATGTGTGTGAGGCTAAAAATAGCCTATGGGACAGATTGCTTTTCTATCTCGCTCTTGTATTTGGCCCTTTTCCTGTGAAGTTTTACAATAACCACTCCCATCTTATCGACAAACTCTTCGCTGAATTGATTATCCCAAGAACTAGCTACCAGAATACCTGCATAGTTTTCCATGTTGTCTTTGAAGACCTCGCATTCTAAAATGAAATGTTTTTCTCTTTCCACTTTTCCGGAGGAGCAAAAAATACATACTCTTTCCTCCCACATTTCTTTTGGCCTTTTCCAGCACCCTTTTTCACAACGGAGTTGATGAGAATTAGTCCTTAATTGAGCAATAAGAATTTTAGATCTCCAAGAAATATTAGCCCCTATGTACGGCTTTTGTTGATGGTTATGCTTGGGGTTAAACTCTTCAATGTAGTACTTCTTCTTTCTCCCTAGCTCTTTCTCCCAAGTACGTTTGTGGAACTTATCCATAACAAAAGTTTTTATCTCTTTACTGTTTGTAGGACACATGCTCAAGCAAATACCCCATTTACTAAACCATTTATTATTTTTCCGCATCCAAGTCTTCTTTCTTTTTCACAATCTGTCACTAAACACAACCTTAGGCCATCTACCCTCTTCCATTTGCTCAATTTTTTTCAGATACCTTATGACTCGCACCATAGTAATTGCTTCAATAGGAGTAGCCACTATTTCACTTAACAAGATAGCATAAGGAACTGCAATTTTAATTTTGAATTTGTTTGTAATCAAACACTTCTGAATTTTCTCAATTTGTTTCCACTACATCTCGGTTGTGCTGCTGGCCCACAGTTCACAACCGTAGAGAATCACCGGAATCACTAGAAGCTCAAAAAGAGTTAGAGTGGTTTTCCAGTCCCACAGCTCTGCCTCTCTACACTTGTTTTGAAGAGCATAAAATGCTTTCCAACCCCCTAAAGTTATTTTCTTTCTACAACCATCCCAACTTAAATTTATGTTGAAGTCAATTCTGAGGTATTTGTAGTCTGCAACTTCTTCCAGAATGCTACCTTCAAAATAGAACTTATGTTGGTTATGCTTTCTTTTGTTAGAGAAAACCACTACTTTCCTTTTGCTAATATTGACTTGCATCCCAACCCTTCTACAAAAATTCTCAAGGGAACGTAAGTGCTCTTGCAAAACAAGAGCCGATTTAGCAATCAATATAAGGTCATCTGCGTACAAAAGAAGCCTTATAACGAACTTGCCCAAATGGATACCATCACCCCCTTGAGAATTTAGCCACTCTTCAAGCTTGTCAATATATAACCCAAAAATGGTAGGAGACAATGGGCAACCTTGCTTGACCCCAATATCACTTCTAAAACTTTCAAGAATGCCTGCTGAAGTTCTAATTTTGACTTTCACCTCTTCATACAGCCTATGCACAGCTGCTCTCAAATGCCAGGGAACCCTGAGTTCCTCCATTCTGTCCCAAAGCTTATCCCTAGGAACCGTGTCAAAGGCTTTTCTAAAATCAACAAAGAAAAAAAAAACTTCTTCCTTTTTTTCCCAAACTTTTTCAATGATGTCCCTTAAAGTTATACAATGATCAACTGTGGAATGTTTAGGTCTAAAACCTGCTTGCCCTTTAGCACGTTTATCTCTTTCTTCTGCCCACTTGTGATTTTCTTTTCTACCATGCTTCCAAATAACTTTGCAAACAAGGGGTTTATCATTATGGTTCTATAACTGGAGGGATTATTGACGTCACCACTCTTGAAAAGAGGTATTTCCATACTAGTTGTCCAATCTGTGGGGAACCCCTGCTGTATGATGTTGTTGAAAATTTTTGTGATGTGAGGTGAAATAATTTTTAAGCCGCACTTTAGATACTCTGCTTGGAGTTCATCTAAGTCTTTTTCTTTTCCAGTGCCCAACTTCTTGATACCCATCTCTACCTCTTGCACCGTGAAGAGTTTTGTGTTTGTGTTGACCAAGGGAGGAGGGTCAACTTTGGGGTCTTGATCATAAAGTTGTCTTGCATAGTCAAACCATTTAGAAGCTGTAATTTTGTATTCAGTTTGCACCTTTTTAGGTTGGAGCTCCTTCTAGAATAATTTGGGGTTATTTTTCCCGAGGAAGATTAGTTCTTTTCTCCTTGAAACCATGAACTCAACCTTTTTTCTTTTTAACTATCTGCTTGTAAGCTTTGAGCTTTATGTCATCCATGTCTGATTCCTTCCACCTTCTCCTTACCTTTTTGCATTCCTCGTCAAACCAAGCATTAACCGAAAAGAAATTTGTTTCAGACTTCTTAATTTTTTCTCTTTTGCACTCAGCAAGTGCGCTTTGAATTAAATGTGTTAATCTGTGACTATGAAGGCCATGAAATGAGATTTCCTCCTTCTTGAAGAGCCTCTCTAGCGTTATTTTGAAGGTATTACAATTCTCTGGAGTTAAAATAATTCTGCCCTTTGGGGGATTTTGTTGAACACACTGAGTTTTTGACCCTAATTGCTTATTTCCGGTCCAAGAGAAACTTAAATAAATTGGCTTGTGATCTGATTTTAAGTCCCAAATTTGATCTCCAATCAGCACTTCCTCCATTTTCTCACACAAACTATGCGAGCAAATTACATAATCTACTACACTTGCTCCATTGTAAGTATTGCAAGTGAAATTACCAGAATTTTCCCATCTAGTCAAACCATTACAAATGACTAAATCGAAAGCCCCAAATAATGTAGGCAATTGTTCTCCAAAGAGATTGCAGCCTTTATCCTTTGAAATCCGTTCCCATTGATGATTACTCTCTTTTGTAAGCCAGATAGGGTCACTGTCTTCTTTACAACAAATAATGCTAGCTTGTTCACCTGCAGTTCTAGCATTGAAATCCCCCACTATAAGGACTTCACCTAACTGAGAATATATTGCAATATCTATTTTTAGGGTTGCAAATGGATCTTTGTGGTCAAGCCCTCTACTTTTGTAGATTTTTGAAACTTGCGGCGCAAAATAGCATGCTGCAATTCTAATGTAATTTCCATTTTTTGGTATGAGAGCGACTAAATGGTGATATAGGATCTTGATTCACCGAAGGATTTTCTAATTGACTTTTCTCTAACGGTTGGAGTTGAGTTGTTTTATGACAACGGATGTCTGACATAGACCCTTACATCGAGGCGATCACTTCTAAAGCTATCGACGTGGATTTTATTCATGCACATGAGGTGGCTGAAGGTTTTATTCCACCTACATCAAAAGATAAGCCCATTACTCTGAAGGTATTGTCTGGTGTAGCTTGTCACCAGTGCTCTGTCTCTTCTCCGACTGCTCCACCAATCATCTCGACATCCGGTTCCAATTCACACCACAAACATCACACAAAACCTTTCAAGCCAGCGGTGGGATGTCGTCTTATTATATTTGGGGGTGAGAATATGCAGGAACGGACCGAGTGTCTCTTAAACAGAACTCTAGTTGGGAGATGGGATTATGAGAAGCGGGGCGATGTGGACATGCCGACCTGGTTTTCGGAGGCCTGGTTCAAGCTCCTATGATACCACCCAAAGGTGAGAAAACTACAGGGAGGTTGGTACAGATTTAATTTCATTAAGGAGGAGGATTTGCGCGAGGTATTTCAGAGGACATGGGTACATGGAAGATGCTTTCTTTCCCTCCATCGCTGGTATACTGGATTCCATCCTTTCCGAGACATGCCCAAACACCACACCCTGTGGGTTAAAATCCCTGGGCTACCATTGGAATTCTACTCACCTTACACTCTATCCGCCATTGGTGATAGCATAGGCACCTGTCAGTTTGTTGATCCGAAGTGCATTGGTAAAGTGATAAGCGCGTAGCTTGGATTCTTGTTGAGACTTATTTTGCGAGCGGCATTCCGAAACATGTTGATTTGGAGTGGGAGGGTATTATCCATAGGAAAATCATTGACTGTTGGAATACACCATTTAGATGTTACCTCTGCCACAGGATGGGTCACCTATGCCAAAATTGTCAGAGCTGGAGGACGGATGCGCCTTCGGGTACTAAATTGGATGGGGGAAGGATACTTAAATAGGGAGCGGTCTATCACCAACCAGCTGACAAACAAGGGATTACTTCACTTCCTGACGGCCATGCCCTGGGTAAGTGTCTCTAGCCTGCCCAATCCCCTTCAAATGAACATATTATTTCTGAAGAGGTTTTGGTTGATGAAAATCTCTTCGGGGGGGGGTGTTTCTACTCAACATAGTGCGACTGTTTTAGGTGATGTTAGTCACAATCTTCTGTCTGACATTGCTTGCTCTACTTGTCCTGATGTCAAACCCCTTTTGACCCTTCCTTTTATTACAATGGAGTCTGAAACCATCTCTAAAAATACTCTGCTGATTGCTCTGGACTATCCCATTACCATTTCCCCGTCGTGCACTCCTCCGGCCGACTCACATGTTGTTTACACTCCGGTGTCTTCTGACCCCATCAATTTGCTTTCTCCGAGGAACTCCATTGGGAGTGATTTGGAGGTTATTCTCAACAATTCGATGGAAAACTTGTGTCCCTTGGTGATTGACAAAGGCCAACCCTCTTCCCCGCCGATTCCCATCAGTCCAAATTCTCAGATGAACGTCACTATTAGAAAAGGTAAGGGGAGACCCAGGGTCAAAAAGAAATCTATTAGGGGAGCGGATATTGGGGGGCGAACTGCAATATGGGGCTTTCCGTGATGTCCCTGTTACACTGGCTTTAGATAGGGTGCTTAGAGATTTGAAGCCCTCTTCAAAGTGTCCTCTATGATGATTTTCTCTCTTAACCTGCTAGGATTGGGGGGGACTGGGAAATTTGTATCATTAAATGAGTTTTTAATGCATGTCAGGCCTTGTATTATACTGTTACAAAAGACTATGGCTCTGGCTGACCGCTCTGTATCATACTATCGAGCCATGTACCCAGATTGGAATATAGTTTCCAATGATGCTGATGGGCGCTCGGGTGGTATGGTGGTGTTGTGGGATCCCATATGGGCGTCATTCAAGGCCTACAATTTCTTTGGGGGAATTATACTAACTGGACACCTTCAGGGTTACAAAAATAGGATCCACCTGGTTAACCTATACGCTCCATACTCGGACAGAACAGTCTTCTGGAGAAATATGGAGATGTGTGGCATACTATCCTTGAGTTATGCAATCATTGTTGGTGACTACAACTGCACTCTCCATGAGGGAGAGATCTGGGTTGAGAAGGGGTGCAGGGATACATTGGAAAAAGATATGAGGGACCTGACAAGGGCGGCCAAGATGATGGACTTAAATATGGAGATAAACTGTCCAACTTGGTACAATGGGAGGCGAGGTTCAGAATTCATTGGTAAACACATTGAAAGGTTTCTAGTTAATGTTGATTTGTTGTCACAAATGGACATGGTTTCTGCCAAAGTGGAGGCACTTGCAATCTCGGACCATAGGCCTATAGTTATGGAGTGGAAATTTGAGAAAAAGGAAAAAGGCTTCGCTTTCAAGTTCAACCAGGTTTGGCTGGAAGATAAAGATTAAAATGTGTTGGTGCAGGGTAGTATGACTAAACACAGGCGAGCAGAAGGATTATCAGTTATGCAATACTTGACAAATACTCTCAGAGGTCTAAAGGGAAGGGTTCGATGTTGGTAGAAATCGAAGAAGATTCAATTGTAGAATGATCTGGAGTATATTAAAGAACAAATGACACAAATACTATCAGCAATAGATGCAGGCTCCCACGTACCTGAGAATTGGGATAGACTCAAAAAATTGGAAATGGACAAGAGGATTTTACTCATACAAGAGAAAACCTGGTGACTGAAAATCCACACAATTTGGCTCAGTAAAGGTGACAGAAACACTAAATTTTTCCACTCTTTCGCAAATGGGAGAAAGGCCAAAAACACAATTTGGCATATAGATGATGACAGCAACACCTATCACACTACAGAGAAGATTAAGGAGGCGGTTGTTAAATATTTTGATAATATTTATAAGGCAAGGGATGGCACCATGGCGGAAGATCTTCTGTGGCCATTGGAGGACTATCCGCGGATGTTTAGTGATGAAGATAATATTGCACTCAATAGGCCTGTGCACAAAGTTGAAGTGGAAAGGGTTCTAAAATCATTTGCCCCTGACAAAAGTCCAAGCTCGGACAGCTGGACACCTGATTTATTTATTCATTTCCATGATTTATTTATTGATGATATAGCTGAGATGGTGGAAGAAGTCCGCACAAAGGGAGTGATACATGGATCTTTCAATTCGACTTTTCTGGCGCTCATTCCTAAAAATAAGGAGCCAAATTCCTTTCTAGACTACAGACCCATCTCCCTGTGTAATACTCTATGCAAACTCATCTCTAAAATCCTTGCCGATAGATTGAAAGGGGTTTTCTCGAAATTCATCTCACCCGAACAATCTAGTTTCTTACAAGATCACAGCATTCATGATGCCATCATCGTTACACAAGAGATTATTCACACTATCCACACAAAGCATTTGGATGCCACTATCATGAAAATTGACCTCAGTAAAGCATATGGCCGATTCGACTGGGGTTTTCTGAGAATGATATTGCATAGAATTGGGCTGGAAAATGGCGTGGTTGACTGGATAATGAGCTATGTACGTGGTTCTTCAATGACTATTATTATCAATGGCACTGTGACTCGGTTTTTTAAGCCTAGCAGAGGGTTAAGACAGGGGTGTGCATTATCACCGTTGCTTTTCATTTTGGTAATGGACTCTCTGAGTATGAAGATCAGGAAAGCGGTGGATAGTGGGGATTTCAGGGGTATCAGGGTCACTGCACTTCAGGGGTATCAGGGTCACTGCACATCGTGAAATTTCACACGGCTTTTTTGTTGATGATATATTAATATTTGGAAGGCTTATCAACATATTTTGGGAACACTTTTTAGACAATTTCCAGCGTTTTTTCTTGGTTTAAAGTATGGAGGCTAATGGTTACAAGTCTTGCTTATATCACTCTAAGGATGTTGGAGGATCCTATGCTAATATTGAAGCCCTTTTTAATTTCAAATCATTATCTCTTGAAAAGGGTTTCACCTACCTAGGCTTTCACTTAAAGCCCACATGTTATGGTGTGGAGGATTGGAAGTGGATTGTTGAGAAATATCAAAAGAGGATCAAGACTTGGTCTCTGAAATGGTTATCTAAAGGGGGGAGAATGATCTTAGTACAGGCAGTAATGCAACATTTATCCATCTACTGGACTCACCTCTTCATGATACCTAAATCCATCATCGGAAAAATCAAAATTCTATTAGCTAACTTCATCTGGGACGGTGGAAGAGAGGATAGAAAATATCACCTTGTTAGTTGGGAATCGATCTCATGCCCAAAACAATGGGGGGGATGGGGCATTTTGGATGTGAAAAATTTTTGCAGAGCCCTCCTTTTCAAATCACTATGGATATGTATGCACTCTCTTGGAATATGGCATGAGATAATTAAATACAAATATATGGGACTACAGGATGTGGAAGACTTGTATACTAGGGATGAGAGAAAATAAAGAAAGGCTCACATATCTGGAATGGATTTATGAAGGTGAGAAAACAATACATTGGAAGTTTCAAATGGAGTTTTGGAACTGGCTACAAGATCCTGATTGGGCAACCAGACATCCGGGACATCGACGGTGGGTCTACCATTAGCACGAAGCTACGAAATCATCTTAGTAGGAGAGGGGTATTTTACCTAGCACAGATCATTGATAAATGGGTAGCTAAGGTACCTATTTGGATGGAGCTGGAAGCACTTAACATTCCGGAGGCCCTGAAAGGGGAATGGCAGAGATATCTGTATGTATTAAAGGAGGTTTTCCTAAGCCATAACATACTTGGGGATCTGGTTATCTGTGGGGATACACTACATAAGGGACAAGTTATAAAAAAAGAAATATATTTATGGATTTATAAAGAAAATCACAGTGATATTAGAAAGTGTTGGTTCAACATAATATGGAAGGAAAAGATCCAAATTAAAATTATTATTTTCCTATGGCTTGTCTGGAAGGACACGAACCTCACATGGGATAACCTCCGAAGGAAACGAAAGATTGGTCCTAGTTTCTATAGGATGTGCTCCAGAGACGATTAAAACAACAAACACCTATTTTATGATTGTGTTTTCTCCAGGAAATTACATCTAATTATTTGCTCACATATAAATTCTATGGCTCCACATTACACAACTACTGAAAAGTGCATTAAATGGCGGTATGGTAAGGGGAAATTATACAGAAGCATGCCTATTATTTTGCATTGGTATATGTCGGTTGCTAGAAACCGATGGATTTTTGAGGAGACGGTCTGCACGCTAGATATGGTTGCTACACAGATTATGAGAAGATGAAATAGATCTACCACTCATCTGAAACCCCCTCGTTACTTCTCCATCAAGAACAAACCTTTCGAGATCCATTATCCAGCAGTATTTTTTGATGGCGCGGCACACCAATCTAGATGTGGCTGTGGAGCGTGGCTCATGATATCGCCACAATGTCACTATAAAATCTATTGGTTTGGGGGCCAAGGCAAAAACATGAGGGCGGAAATCCTTGCTCTCTGGGGATATTATGGTTTACAAAGAAATTATACATTGACAGACTGTGGGTTTTCGAGGATTCCAAAGTCCTCATTGAGCACATGAACAACAGATTTCAGTTGATGCCTGGGAATCTCACATCCTGGTTGGACAGGATAAGAAATCTTAGGAACACTTTCACTACTATATCTTTCCAACATGTCTATCAAGAGAAAAACCAGGTTGTGGACAGGCTATCGAAGAAAGGACTAAATGGCATTTTTGGAGAAATGCAATATGAACTTGTTGATGGCTCTGGATATGGGACCACATGGGTGGTAAATTTTTTCAGAGCCTATGTTTTTTTAGGCTGTTGTAGGTATTTTAAAAAATTTTGTAATTTTTGTAAAATCGTTGGTATTTAGTTTTATGGATGCAGACGTTACCAGGATACTGGGACAGAAGGCAACATGCTAACTACTATATATAAAATGCTTTGATTATGACAAAAGGACGTAAACAAGTCTAACGTGATCTAATGTAGAATTTGGGATAATTTATTAGTAGATCATGTGTTTTTAAGTGTAAATAATTATGATAACCTGGATAGGAACATAGACAGGAGATGGAATCTCTGAAGACTGATGCAAAAGCTTTGATGTTGTGCACTAGTACTTAATATAAACCAGAGTTTTTTCTTACTGAAAAAAAAATCCTGGCCGTTACTCAATTATAGAGTTGTTGTAAAGATAGGAGAATTTCAAGCCATGAAATTATATCAAAACCCACCCTCAAACTGCCAGAATTCTTAAATTAAATTTTGTATCTAGCAAAAAGAATTCAAAAAATCTCACAATAAGAGTGTAATCATGTTTTTTATGGTGGAATAGTGTTTGAATCTTCTTCTTTCTTTTTCTTTTTCTTTTTTTTTCTTTTTCTTTTTTTTCAATGATGGAGTGTTTTTTATGGTGGAATTTTGATGGTGGAAATGGATTTGACACCATCAAAAACCTTTTGGAGACCCAAAATCTCGAAGCTTGACAACTATAACCTGAATTTACAGAAAATTTCTACAGGACTATCAAAATCTTCCCGGAATTTCCATGATTTTCAGAGCAAATTTGAAGCATGGTTAGACTATGGCTAAATAAAGTGCTTCCTTTTTTTCACAATTTTCTATAGAGCAACCCTAACCTTTTCCATTTGGCCTTGTCTCACAAGGCAAGGCATGGCTGGCTAGAAAATTTTCCAGAAATTCAATTCTAGGAGACATGGCTGGCTAGAAAATTTCCCAGAAACTCAATCCTGAGAGTATTTGTTTTTTATGGTGGAAATGAATTCAGCACGATAAAAAATCCTTCAGGCACCAAAATCCTAAAACACCATTAAAAAAATCCCTCATCCTAATTCTAATCAGGACTTTTGAAAATTTCCAAAAAAATATTCAAAAACATACCAAAATTTCCATTATTTTCATGACCAAATTATGGATTAGTTGGACTTAAACTTTTCATGGACTACTTGAGTACGACCACAATGACTTTCCATTTCCTGAACTATTTGAACACAACCACAATGATTGCTGCCATCAGTGTTTGGGATTTGGGGTTTATCCATCATCGATGCAGAAGACAATAGTAACATGGCTCTCCCAGGTGGTATAATCGCTCGCAGTGATCACTGCAAAGCTCACACCTTTGCTGCGTCCAAAATGCGAAAGAACCATCCTTCATAGGAGGGATATGGCCAAATGCTTTCAAGTAACATTCGACTGAAACTTGGAGGATGGGGATCCCATGGGTGCACCCACTTCACGTATTTAGCACTCAATCCTTCTACAAGAAGGATTTCTTCAGGGTCACTTCTCTATTTTTGGGAAAAATGTGTTTCTATCGCATTTTTCTCACAGAGGATTTGTGTTTCTGTTTAGAACAGCAAAGCTTAGTATACCTATTTTTAAGAAAAAAAAAACACTTCTTCCTTTCATTATAAAAAAAGTAAGTACATAATCTGCAGTTATATTCTTACATTCTTGATTATACTGTTAATTTCTCTCTACGTTCATCACTGTTCCTACAAGCTTCTGTAAAACAACAAAAATTGCTCCAACATACAGCAAAGTAGTAAGTAAGTTTTGTACATGCCCCATTGTGGCCAAAAAAATATCCTATATATAACACATTTAAGCTTATTATACCTGTACATATACAGTAATTATATAAACCAGATATATATTCCATATATATCTAACTACAAAAATTGCTCCAACATACAGCAAAGTAGTAAGTAAGTTTTGTACATGCCCCATTGTGGCCAAAAAAATATCCTATATATAACACATTTAAGCTTATTATACCTGTACATATACAGTAATTATATAAACCAAATATATATTCCATATATATCTAACTACAATCGGCTAGTCACCTGGTTCCTAAGGATTAGCATATTATAGGTATGGGCATTGGGCACCTGTAATGCATTATGTTACCTCACCCATAGAGAGACCCACGCTGAAGAAAAGCACTCTGTCATGGCTAAGGTGCCACCCAATAAGCCTAAACAAAGTACAAAATACAGATACTAAGCATTAGAATTAGTTCCCTCCCAATGACAACTATTGCTGTAACTTAGCACTTTTGACCTTTGTTTCAGCTACTCAATCACACTAAACTTGCAGAATACTCTCCACCAAGAATAAACAAACCCTGAAGAAAATTTTGAATAATGAAAACTTTTAAATCTATAGCTTGAAAACAAAGAAAACTTTTAAAACTATAGCTCATTGTTATGGTATCCAGGAAGATTCTCCTCAGCGTTCGCAATTCTATAGACCTCCTGTGCCTGTCCCAAGTTTATCAACTACTGTGTCTCTTGCAACTTTGTTCTGCCTGTGGTCCACGCGTCCATGCATATCACAGGTGTTTCATCTGATTCTAAAACTATATAGAGACCTAAGCAAATGGGCTTGGAACGAAAGATGAGTGAGATAAGATGGCACGTGGGCCTCTTGCAAGGTCTTGGCTCCGATGAGATCCACGTGCAGGAAGGTGCAGGAACGTTATCTTTATTTTATTTTTTATTTTTTTTATTTTTTATTTTTATTTTATTTAATATTTTTTTATAAATTTTCTTCATTTATTTTGTTATTATGGTTCTTAAAGTTTATTTATTTTTATTTAATTATTATTATTATTAAAAATTATATATAATCATCAAATTTTATTTTATTTTATTATTAGATATCTAAAATAATATAAAGGCATACATATTCTATCCCCCTCTGGTTTTGAATCTATGACTTCTTAGGAAGAAACACATGATCTTAACCATTAGGCCCTCTCCAACTATATATATATATCTATATATCAAAGAATGATGGATAAGAATAATTAATTAATCATGATATTAATTAACTAAATTAAAGATAATATTTTATGTTACAAATTTTTAGGACAATGATTTGCTAATTAATTAAGATTGCACAAAAAAAAAGGTGGGGAAAATCAGATGGTAGGAAGGCATCAAAGGGTCACTAACAAGCACATTATGATGTTAACCTAACTAGTAGTAAGAGAAATTTAATAGGTTACATAGAGCTCACACATAAGAGGATTTAGTATATCCATGAGCGGGTAGTCTAAAAAACCCACAAACTAACCCAGAAATTCCGACAAGATTATGAAAAATTCCGGCAGAAATTTTTGAAAATCTGGGTTACGGGTGTGAAACTTCAGGATTTTGGGTGCCCCACGGGTTTTTCAATGGTGCTGAATCCATTTCCACCATCAAAAAAACGATTCAAACACTCCAACTACCTGATTTTTTGAAGAAAAAAAAAATTCCAAATTCCGAAAAAAAAAACTGTCGTTCGAGCTATTTTGTTGCATCGGTAGACAACTCCTATCCATGATGATCTTTGTAATAATCACCAACACTCATTTACAAGCATAGTAAAAGGAAAACTTACACCTACCATCTTATATATGTATGTGAGTCAAGTAAGAGTTATGAATGTCCAACACTAATAATCCTTGTGTCTCATGTAGATATTCGACCAATTTAGGATGGTGAGAACACAAAGGAATTGGGGCCGAGGAGGGTCATCACAAGGACCACCTCCTCAAAAATCCTCATTGATATCACCAAAGCTAGCTCTCATCTTGCAGCCCCTAGAGGCAATAAATGAGATTTTAAGAGGGCATCAAACAACTGAAGTGGAAGTAGAGCACCCTCCATCCAGGGTACCAAACCCCAAAGGATCGAGGGACTATAATAGAGGACATCCATGGACATTACTAGAGAACTCTAGAAGATTAAGCTCCCAAAATTTGTTGGAGGTTGTGCCAACGAACAAGCAAAATCTTGGCTAGAAAGAATGACGATATGTTTCACACTAAGAGAGTATACATCCAATTTGAAGGCTAAGATAGTGATATTTCAACTTAGATATATTGCCTTAAATCAATGGGGTAACCTGGAGTGATAGCTACACCACACTCTCAATACTATCACCTAGGAGTTATTTGAGGAAAGGTTAAGGAATAAGTACTTGCGAGTATATTGCAAAGAACAACAAGTAAGAGCCTTCCATGCCTTAATGCAAGGAAACTGCATAGTAGAAGAATATGAGATCAGATCATGGATTTGGTTAAGTGTGTCTCCTACATGGAAAGGGGGAAATAGAGTTGTTTTTCCACAATAGCCAAGTTTTGTGAGGAAGGCCCCTTTGACCTTCTCTCAGGGAGGAAGTTTGAGGCCACCTCCATATGGAAGCAGGGTAGTACCCAAAACAATGGAAATAGGAATTTCAATGGCTACCAGTTCAGCTTCGTGAGTGATTTAAGGGACTTATGCAAGTCAAGGATAGGCGCGTGGAGTTACAAGAAAAGGTAGGTGTCCCAGGGGAATAATCTCATTCCACAGAGCCCCACAGCATGATATTCATATTCTACAATGCATCACTTAATAATTGGGTATTTGGTGGACCTCACTACCAATGTGACTCCCCTTTGTTACAACATGGTTACAACCATAAAGAAGGAAAGACACCTATAGGAGGAGTAAGAAACCACCATTATATTTATGCAAAATTTGATAACTAGCAAGCCCGCGAACACCAATCCAGCATGACAGATACCTCAGGTATGACAAATCAATGTGTGAAAGTTTAAAAAAAAAACTTGCGCTATAGATAGTTTCATTTCACTATTCTAATATAGAAAAATGTGAGTTGGTAACCTATGAGCACGATGAGTTTTAAAAAGTCAAAATGGATTCTAGGTTAAAACAAGCAGTAGGATTTAGTGTTGACCAATGCCTGATAAACCTCTGGGTATGTGTGACTAAGTTGAAGGCATACATCACTGCACTAGGGGTGTATGATGTAATCATCAAAATGGAATGGCTAATATCTCATCAAGCTTTGTCAAATTGTTTCAAACAAAAAGTAATATGTTTAGATGATGAAGGCATATCATTCAAGATCGGTGGTATCAAGAGATGAATGTTCCTGCCATACATCTCAACAATGAAGGTAAAAATTTTCCTTAGGAAAGGTTATAAATTATATGTGGTTGAGGTCATACGCGATAAGAAATGACTCTACCTAGATCAGCACCAAGTTCTGTCAAAATTTGAGGATGTTTTCGCCAAAGAGTTTCCAGAATTACCCCCTGAGAGGGAGATTGATTTCATAATCGAACTAAAACATGGTGTAGATCCAATATCCAATACACCCTATAGGATGACGATTCCGGAACTTTGTGATTTGTAGATGCAGTTAAAAGAGATGTTAGATTTGGGACTTAGTAGACCTAATATTTCACCTCATGGTGCACTAATGATTTTCATTAAGAATAAATATGGTTCCTTAATGTTAGGCATAGATTAGAGGGACTTGAATCAAGCCACAGTAAAGAATAGGTACACCCGATACCCAGAATAGATGAAGGGAGCAGCAATTTTCTTGAAAATTGATCTGTGATCTAGATACCACCAATTAAGAATTAAGGAAGGGGACATCCCAAAAACTGTGTTTATAACTCGGTTTGGATACTATGAGTTCATAGTAGTTCCATTTGGTTTGACCAATGCACCAACATTTTTCATGAGCCTCATGAATGGCATGTTCCGAAAGTATTTGGACCACTTTGTGCAAGCATTTCTAGATGATATTATCATGTATTCCAAGAATGAAAAGCAGCATGAAGAGCACTTAAGGGTTGTGTTGACATGATTAAGGGAAAGTTATACAGAGAATTGTTGAAATTCTCTTCTTTCAGAAGAAAATTCTTTAACTCGGCCACATCATCTCAGGAGAAGGAATTGCAGTTGACCCAAAAAAGGTGAAGGCCATAATGGAATGGTCATTGCTGAAAATTTCTCATGAGATGTGTAGCTTCATGGGGTTAGCAGGTTATTATCGAGATTCGTGGAATATTTTTCAATTATTTTGAAACCCATCGCCACATTACAATGCAAGGGGGTTAGGTATGAATGGATATAGATTAATGTCATAGTGCATTCATCGAACTGAAGAGATTACTAATCAGTGCATCAATCCTTCGACTACCTAGCATGGAGAAGGAATTCATAGTTTGCATAGATGCTTTAAAGCAAGGATAATTTAGAAGTTGTGTTAATGCAAGGAGTAATAGTGTATGCTTCTAGAAAATTTGAAGAAACATGAAGAGTTGTACGCTACCCATGACATAGAATTAGCAACGATGATGCTAGCTTTAGAACTTGGAGGAACTACCTCGTTAGGAGAAGCTTTGAGCTGAAGACTCATCATGAGACCCTAAAGCATCTCTTCACTCATAGGGATATGAATACCAGGCAGAGGCGATGGAGTTCAATAATGTATTAAATGGTAATAATGGTAAGATAGTTCAATAATGTATTAGGGTAGTGAAGTAATGTGAAGAATTAATTTTAATTTCAAATCAAATTTTTACATATGCATATATTAAATTTTGTCATAGTTTAACTTATAGACGAAATAATTTTTTTCATCAGAATCTGACAAAATAATTTCATGAAAGAAAGTGATTTTTTGTTGTTTAGAATGCATTTTTGAACACATAAATGGATTCAGCACCCTGAAGAACCCTTGGGGCACTCAAATTCTATAGATTAAATAACTTAAACTCAAGTTTTTAAAAATCTCTATTGAATTTTGTTAAAATTAACGGAAAAAAAATAAATAAATAAATAATTCTATTTCATCTATAAATTAGACTACACCTTAAATTTTTAGTGATAAAAAAATTTTAAAAATAATTATATTATATTTAATAACAATAAATTAGATATACAATTCAAAATTATAAATATTATATATCTAATTATTTAAAACATTAAAACTTAATTGCATCTGGAATTTAGATAAGGGAAATGTTGTCACATTAAAGTATAAGATAAAAGTAAGTGAAATGTTTTCACAATAAATTACAACATAAAATTCAATTGAAAAAATTTTAAAAATACAAATTATTTAATATTATATTAAAAAATACATACTAAAACTATATATATATATATAATGTTGAATTAAAATGGTTTTGGTTGTTTGAGGGGCCCCAATGCACTAAATATTATGAAGCCCTTATATATCATATTCAATAGAGCATTGTAACTATACCAATGTGATAAAGCATTGTAACTATACCAAAGTGCTGCGTAGCATAGAGAACTATGGGAATCTAGTGATTATTATCTGATATAGAGAACTATGTAAGGCACACTATTTACTTTTCCACATTTTTTTCACTAACAAAGTTATTTTTAGCTTTTGATCAATGCATGGCTATGTTTTTGTTCCATAATTTCAATTTTATTTATCAATATATATGTGGCTAAACAGAATTTTATGTGAATTAGCGATAATGATGATCAGAGCATAATCAGTTGCAACAATAGCATGTCGATACATACAACTTTATTTGTGAGTGGGAGACTAGGGAGAGGGAGAGGAATGTTAGCGTCCTTCACTTGGAGGGAACTCGACCCTTTTTTAGCAATTTATTCATCACTAGGATCATGCTAGTCAAGCATTCAAGTTTAATCCTCATCTAAGGTATCATCCCATGGGGGAGGATATTTATTTTATCACTAGGTTGTCTAAGAGAGGCGAGGTTTTTCCCTATTTCCCTAACATACCTCTCCACATTGGAGGATTCAAGTGACATGTGTGTAAAGGTATGCTAAGCATGATATTGTTGATGTTGTGTGCCTCTAGGTTGTAAGTGGAGAGTTATGGGTCGATGCATTCAGTGCATAGGAGGTTAGGTTCATATCCCTTATTATCACAAAAAATGCACACTTTACCTCTAAGGGGTAGTGCACTAATTTCCCTTTCTAATGGGTAGTGCATTAATTTCCCTTTGATGTACAATTTAGATGGCCTAGCATAGATTCCCCTATTAATATCATGGTCTAAGGTATTTATAGAATTTTGGCTTCTATGATCCATCGTAAAATTATGAAGAATTTTTCGGTAATAATCACATTAAAATGAACATTGTCGACGCGTTGTCACTCTATTGTTGATGGGAGGATGTTCTTCCACTTTATGTCAAAACTATTTACTTTATTTTTTCATAGGTTTCATTCCATTACATTAATAATACCCTGTTCCCCTATGAGGCCTATGAATAATGTGATGAACCCTTAGCTAAACTGAGAGGGGGGAGGTGAATCAATTTAGTACATTCATGGACATTAAACATATTTTCTTAAAACTCTTCAACAACTTCATTTTATGAGCAGCTTAATATATAATGAATTAGCAAACTTAATGTGTGGGAAGCAAGTAATAAGCATATTAAAACAACACATCAACACATAATCATCATGCACATAGACAACAGCTATAAGTGGAAACCCATAAGGGAGAAAAACACATCTTATTATTGTTGTGATGCAAAGGCAAGCTCCTACTCCCTCTCACAACTGATTTTTTGTAGGATCCAACCTACAGGAGGCTCCTACCTCAATTTTTGCAAGCTACAACTTGCAAGGAAGCTCCAACTCCCATATATTTTCAGCAGTCTACAACCCACAAGAGGCTCCTATCTCAACTTCTGCAAGCTACAACTTGCAAGGAAGCTCCAACTCCCAAATATTTTCAGTAGGCTACAACCTACAGGATGCTTCTACCCTACCCAGCTCCAACTGGAAATTTATCATGCTACAACTTGAAAGGAGACTACAATCCCCTCACTCAGCATGAAACTAAAATGTCTATTTACCTGGATATCAGCTTTTTTATACTCCTTCTCCACTGGTGCCTCTTCAGCCTTCATATATGCTTCATATCAGCTCCTGATGTGCACAGCATCTCTATCAGCTCTCCCTGATTCTTTCGCTCTCTTCCCTTTTTCAACTCTTACATTCTTCCACTCACTTCTATTCTGCAGCTTTCTAACCTTTCTATCCACACTAATATTACATCTCTTATACAGATAACTCTCTGACTGTTTGCATTCTATAGGGAATACGAACTGAACAGGCCTGACCCTATGCCTTCCCCCATTCTATTCCTCATTCTTCAGTTCAGGTTATTACATCATAAATAATAATTACAACACTCATGGAGTTTTGCCTATGCCTATGGAGACTTGCCTTTGCATAACAAACAATAAAAAATTAATTAATACATTTACATTTAAAACAATATTCACTCAGCCCTTTGCTCGCTGTGCATTTGTATTTTCTGTTGTTGTCAGAGTCTTTTATGTTTCTTTTGTTACATTCAACACAGTTCTGCATAACTATCTTTTTGGCCCGACTCGACCCAGCTGTTGCGTTTCCAACAGTGCCACCATATGCACCTTTTTCCCAACTCTGCCTCTTCTGCTCATGCCTGCAGCGTTCAGCCTTCACCTTCTCCTTTGCTATGTGTCAGGTCACTTACCTGAGTCTCCTTTTGTTGTGTTCAGACTTTGTTATTAAACATCCACACTAATCTTGCATGAGTATCAGGTCACTTTCCCAAGCCTTTCCTCTCCATTCAGCTTTACTTCTTTGTAAAAAAGTGTAACCATAAAAAATCTGGACCTGAAATATATTGATATTTACCTCTGTACGATATCACGTCCGGTCACTTATGGAATTTCGGCATTTCCTTTGTTTTATGTTATAATCCTCCTTTTCTCTCTGATGCAATTTAACAAAGGGAAAACCCATACTCCCAGACTTGAAATCCTTTAGGCTTCAGTGTTGACCTGCATTGCGTCTGCTTCATTATTGCACTTCGCACTTCGACGTTCTCATGTGTTTCTTGTTATGCATAGCTCTTCCAAACCCCGATGCGATTTCTCAAAGGGAAACCTTATACCTCCGAATCTAAAATCCTTTAGACTTTTTCTTTGAAACTAAATCGCATCTGGTACCCTTATCACATTTCGGCAATCCTATGTATTATATGTTATAGACGCCTTTCGTTCTCCCGATGCGATTTCTTAAGGAAATACACCTACCCCCGGACCTGAAATATATTAGAATTTACCTTTGAAAATGCATCACATCCTTTCTCATATCGCATTTCGCATTTCGGCGATTCAACCTTGTTCTTATGATCTTCACCTTTCTGATCTTGTGATTTGTGATATGAAAATGGGTCCCACACCGGACTTTAAAAACTCTAGTATTTAAACTCTGAGAGGTATCGCGTCTGAGCTCTTATCGCACTTCGCATTTCGGCATTTCAATATCATTCATGACCGTTATCCCTTCTGAGCTTGTGATGTGCGATATGTGATTGGGTCCCACAGCCGGACTTTAAATCCTTTATATTTTAGCTTTGAAGCTTATCGCATCTGATACTCTTATTGTATTTCGCACTTCGGCATTTTAGCATGATTCCTGAGCACTTATGATCCTGAGCTTGTGATGTGCAATATGCAGGCAAGGTCCACGTCATCTCCACATCATCATGCCACGTCACCTAGCCACATCATCTCCACCTCACTACCACGTCACTTTCACATCACTGCCACGTCATCTCCCGCACTTCGCATTTCACAATTTTTCTGTCTCTACTATTTTGCAATACTTCGCCGAACATTGTTCTGAACATTTTTTTCTAGAAATTTTCCCGACTCTGCCCGCATAACTGCACATGTTGCACGCACCTTCATGCACTGTTCTGAACGTAAACTATCCCGACTCTGTCTACGCATTCATGACTTTCTCCACTAGTTGAACGTGTTCAGTACTTGTCTTAGCACGTCCACGACTCTGCCCACTCGTGCACGACTCTACCTAAACTTGATGCCTTTGTTTCCTTTTCTCCTTGGTAAATCTTCTAATGTTGCTCCTTGCCTTTTCACTGCTCCTCTCTACTCCTTTGCCTTAATGATAATTCTGGTGTTGATCCATGCCTCTTTGTTGCTCCTCTGCCTTACTCCTTTGCCTCTAATGTTGCTCCTTTGGCACTTTGTTGCTCCTCCTCCTCTTTTCTTCTCCTCCACTATACTTTTTCCTTCTTTTCATTATAGCTCCTTTATACTCCATCTGATCCTGATATGCTCCTTTGTCCTTAATGATAATTTTGGTGCTGCTCCTTTCTACTCCTTTTCCATCAATGAAAATATTTCCAACAGTCTCCCCCTTTGGCATTGATGGAAACACTTCCTCCCCCTTTCATTCTGAGAAGTGTCTATCTTCCTCTACTTTCTTTTCATCCCCCTTTGACATCAATGGCAAAGGGTTACACATTTTTTCATTGTATTTTCCATTATTTCCTTATTAGAGTTATACATAAGCATTCTTCCTTCTTTCCACATACATGGCTGGGACTCTTGCTCCATTTGGTGTATAAGAATTGTTGGGAGAACACTTTGGGAATCATTGAAATTGTATGTATATACACAGTAAGCTGATACCATCCCAAATCATAGACTCCTTTCACTTGTATAATGTTGAAAGTGATGATAAGGACACTCCATAAAACAAACTGTACCAGACTTATGTAATCAGAAATGCATCATTGGAATAATACTAAAATACTGAGAATTATCCATACGATATATAAATTCTGCTCCAAATATACTTCAATCTATATTATGATCTTCATCTGAGATACATATATGTTGAGGAATATTGTAGATGGAATATGTCTTCTTATGCAATACACATCTGTTCAAATATGATGATGCCAATATATCTTTTGCAGCCACGGTTCACCTTTACTACCAGATTACACAGTGATTTCATTGCAGATTCGAGGATGTCTTTGCTTAGAACTTGGTTCATAGGCCAGTCGCTCATACTTTCTTATGAGGGATTCTCAAATTCACCCACATACCACTGTTACATAAATTTTATGTGTAACACATGCTTAAGGAAGACTAATGGTTAGAGCTTGATATATCTGATCTCTACGATATACAATTCTGCCAAAAGTGTCTATACATCCAAGGCCACGAGATAATATGATACCCATTGATAATCCATGTGGTAATTTTCACTTCGGCTCGCACAGAAATCCATAGTTACGATACCCTTCATACTCTCAGTTATTTGCATTGATATCTCTACTATTCTCAACAACAATCAACAATATACATAATCTAATTCTATCATCATTAACCTTTTGTACTGGTGGAGATGCGGGATCAATCAATTGTTTTATCACAATTTGTTTCAGGAAGAACTTTTCAATTTATTTAATCGGAGTCTCAAATACAGACTGTTCACAGTTTTATCATTCATTTATCTGCTTACCTCCAAAACAAAAACATTCCCAACTTCAACGCAAGCTCAACACATCAGTAATTCTTGCTCCAATACCAACATTGCTCCAATAATAATGCTTGGGTGCTTCCTAGAGCAGCTCCTCCTTGAGTTCAGTATAAGCATCCTGCATTCAGTTCTTTTGTTATTAAATGAATATACACAACAAAATGATGCCATCACAACTCATGAGAATGCTGGAAGGCATGTCACCATAGAATGTTCTGTTCTTTTCTCCCTTGTTGCTTGATGATAGTGATATGTGCTAGACTCCTGATGAATATGTAATTACTACAAGTCAAAATCCCTTGATGTTGATGTGAACAATGATTTTAAACAGAACTTACACTTTATTGTAAGATTAGACAATATCTTTCAATCTAAAAGGCCCAACGACTTTAATACTGAATAGTTACATATTTAAACATAAAACCCTTGAGGCTTGATACATTCCATGCATTGGACAATCTTACTATCAACTATACACTTTTATTTATGACACAAGGGCGTATGCAGTTCAATGATCAACTCTCTACAATGGTGAAATATCAATTATTTTTTTCTGTTGAAGTAAATTTCAAATGAATCAATAATAGAATCTTGACCTTCAATAGTAAGATTAACACAACTAAGCCATCATACATCAAACACTTCAACTACTCTATCACCATGTTCTTTAGGAAACATCTTCAATTTGGCTATTTGAAGTTTCATCAGATAGACTTCAACAAGATTGTGGATGACTTAAGAAAGAGGCCTTGAAAGTATATCAATACTGACTTGAAAAGGTGGACATTCATATCCAAGAATATGTGATTCTTCAGCGCTCAACATAACACATCAATGGACATAAGATAATGATGCTTTGACATTTTACTGACCTTTCCATGATTTGATAATGCGGCTCGACATTGTCCAGCATTTACAACTAGAAGATACTTTGCACTAATCAGAGCAACCAGAACTTAATCCACACATATTATAATGCTGATAACGCTGGGACTACTTCCTTGATTTATTTCTACCATACCACCACCATGATTCATACCATAATATTCTGATCCTGACCTGTATCATACCACTGCTCCAATAATAACCCTTGGGATGGATATTTGTAATGATATAATGACAATAAAATTTTTCATATTCATCCTTCTTAAAATAATTTTGTTTCATTATCAACACTTGCAGTGAGACACACAGTGTAATCATCCTCTTAGTTTCCAAGTTCATGAATGGTGTTCCCTTTACCACCATGTCTACTTGCTTCTTTCTCTTCTTCCACCAACCTATTGGATATTGAATGCTTCAGGTGTCCTTCTTCCTCTATAGTTCTTTGCCAGAGGAATTGTCCTTTCCCATCCTGAACTTTTAGTTGTTATTATTCCAAGAAGCTCTTCTTTGACAGCTCTTATGGGGACTTTTTATGAACTTCTCTCCCCCTGGGATGTTGCTTCTTGTCTATCACTGAATGGATATCAGCATTGCTTCCTAGAGCAACTCCCCCTGAGACTATGATGGATTCATTATGTTTTTGAAGTAACAGGCTCCCCCTTTTTCTTCTTCTTCCATACTTTGTTAGGGTTCCTCATAATATTTGCATCTCCTTTTGATTCACAGTTTGGTTCGATTTGATTTGGTTCCATCATATGTCTAGATTCCTTTAATGTATATGGCAGCCTACAGTCATTTGCTTTGTGTCCAAGCTTGTGGCATACATAACATCTTATTTTACCTAGGTACGTTTGAGCTGATGTATAACATTTTGTGCTTCTTTTTTAACATATTTTACATTCAACAGATTTATGTCCAAATTCATTGCATGAATAACAATAGCCTTGGAAATTATTTATGTACCTGGTGAAAGGTTTTCCTTTCCATTTGTTTGCTTGAGGTAGTCTTCTCATTTGTTGCATATTTTGTTGGTTAAAATTGATTTTCTTTGTCTTACATTGAGCTGTTACATGTCCAAAGTCATTACATGAATAACAATAGCCACAGAAATTATTTGTGTACCTGGTGAAAGATTATCTTTTCCATTTTCTTTCTTGAGGGGGTCTTCTCATTTGCTACATATTTTACTGTTGTTGATATGCCTTATCTTACGAAGTGCTGCAATTTGTCTTGGTTTATGACAAGATAAACATGTGATGTTTTTCATAGGAGGAAAGAACCTCCTTTGAGATCTTCCAAACTTGTTCAATTGATCTTCAGGAAAAATTGAGATTTTTGCAACAGCTTGCTTCTTCCTCTCCTTATTTGTCTCTTGATGTTGCTGCTTGTTTCTGTTTGTTTCATTACACATCAAGTTCTTGCTGGCTTCTGCTTATGTGGATCATTTTTTAGCTGCTTCATCATTCCTTTCAATGTATGCCTTCTCTGAGTTCTCCATGAGGCAATCTCATATTCAAGCTGCTTACACAACTTGCTCATTTATTCTATCAGTCTTCAAGCTGAAATAATATCAAATTGATGAGAGTTATAATTTTCCTTTATTATAGCTTTCACAAAAGTAATAGCTTTCTTATCCTCTGCCTTCGACTTATTGGATTCTCCTTCATATCATATCCCAACATTTAAAAGAGGATATCTTTGTGCATTCAATATCCTGTCCAATTGTTCGGCACCTTTTAATTGATGAATGTTCATTGTTAAATCAGTTTGAGCCTTTTCCAATTTCTTCCTCAGACTCGCCATCTCTTCTTCCAATCTTCCACATTCCTGACTTTTCTCTCTTATTTGTTGCAACAGAATGTCTTCTACTTTCCTTGCTTATTCTAGTTCAATATTCAACTTAATAAAATCTTCAGAGTTTGGTTCTTCATTAACATATTTCAGAAGGATTTCCTTCTGCTTTATAGTCTTGAGCTTGAGTCTATCAATTTTCTTTAAGGCACTCACCAACTCCCCCTCAAGGTATACCACACCTTCTTCTTCATATTCCAAGATATCATATTCAAGATCATCCATACCCATTAGTGTTAATTCTGAGATTCCCTATTCATCTGGGGATTCATCTGAGCTTTCAGAGGGAATACTATCTTGCTGGGCAAAAAAAAAAATTTCCCTTAAATTTCTTCCCTTTCTGCATATTATAGGAGTTGCTTTTCTCTTTCCTTTTAGCCTGATTCTCTGTTATATTATTGGGATATTTTGACGTATATTGACCCACTTTTCCACAATTAAATCACTTGAATGGAAATTTACCTTTATACTTACATGTGCCTTTGTCCAGTCTTCTAACAAATTTGGCTTCTTCTTCATCAGAGCATGAGCATGTAGCTTCCTTCTCTTCTATGCACTTATCTACTTTAAAGGCAACCTCCCCCATGTTTGACTTCCCTTCAGGAAGTCTCATCTCATATGTTGTTTCTTCTATGGAAAATACCTTAGGATTAAACCTGGGTGGTAGAGATCTCAATAATTTTTGTACTACAACACTTTCTTTAATTTCTTCTCCTATGCCTATCATGATATTCACAACTTATGCAACTCTTAAGAATAATGCAGCTATATATTCATCTTCATTCATTTTTAAGTTTTCAAACTGAGTTCTATGTGCTTGTAGTTTGGCCATCTTCACCTTTATATCTCCCTCATGAATATTTTCTAATGTATGCCAGATTTATTTAGCACTCTTATCGTGCATTACTTTGATAAATTCTGACTCACTCATACCGCTCAAGAGTGCATTCATTTCTTTTTCATTAGCTATAAAATTTTGTTTGGATTCTTTCTCAGTGTCAGTTTCCTTTGGTGCATATTTTTCTTCCACAACAACCCAAACTTCTATTCCTAGAGACATTACGTATTTCCTCATTCTTATTTTCCAAAAAGCATAGTTTGTGCCAGTAAAAAATGGGGATTTATTTGTTGAGAATCCTTCTAGGATAGCCATTTTGGAACCTAGGACCTCATTCCAATTGTTAAATTGTTACTAAAGGAACCGGCTCTGATACCAATTGATGAACCCTTATCTAAACTGAGAGGGGGGGTGAATCAGTTTAGTACATTCATGGACATTAAACCTCTTTTCTTTAAACTCTTCAACAAATTCATTTTATGAGCAGCTTAATACATAATGAATCATCAAACTTAATGTGTGGGTAGCAAGTAATAAGCATATTAAAACAACACATCAACACATAATCATCATGCACATAGACAACAAATATAAGTGGAAACCCATAAGGGAGAAAACTAGATCTTATTATTGTTTTCATGCAAAGGCAAGTGTTGAATATTGCAACAAGAAAAGTGAAAGTGGCATCTGGAAACATCATTCCTTGATCCTAGTGAAAAATAATCACCTAAACTAGGTGGGGCTCACACATGCTATTTTTAGGTGTATGTATATTTTCAGAATGGTAAGCATATTCTAAAGTTAGCAGGATCTTGATTCTAGATGGTTGAGAAAATTCTATCTTTATATGAGTTTCTATTTTTAGAAGATGGGCGAAGTCTATTTATAGATCGCTAATCTAAAAATAGAATGCATGTCGATTATTATTAGACCTTAATAATAATCAGACAATAAATAGTAACTTATTCTCTTGGAGCACTTGATTTCAGTGAATATATCTGGCACATCAATGGGCTGAAGGAATTACGCAATTCCTGGGGTGGTTGGTGACTCATGCATGGAGGACTTCTTTATAACTCACAGTGGCAAGTTGTAACAGAGTTGGAAGAGTAGTTATGTGAGTTGTTATTTAGTTTAACTTATTTCAGTGAGTTAAACTCAGTTGTGCTAGTTGTAACTAAAGAAACACTAGTGAAAGATGAGTGAATTAATTATTTAATTAATTCACAAGTAGTGTCTTACTTGCAACTAAACAAATACAGCAGTTAAATACTTGCATGTCAGATCCAGTGGAGACCCAGTGGAGAGATAGGTGAAAGGGTGAGATGGAATATATGTTGTGACTATAGTGGAGTATTCAATGCATCCACACACACATTGGAGATTCCTATGAGTATTGCACAGTCAAGGCAAGGTAAGGTTGAATTCATTCAGGGTTCTTCTTCAGCAGGGATTGGGCAGTGGAGGCAGGCTGTCAGGAGGCAAGAAATTGGTGCATAGATATGCAAATTTCTGCATGACAGTGTGTGACGATTGTATATTGTACTGAGAGATCTACTTGTTGAGATTTGTATGAGATTGTTACATGTTCCATTGATATATATAATATATGATAGTTGGGGTTTTTATCTTTAATCTTTCCCGGTAAAACATCTTGTTATGTGCGACTGATTTTGCTTCATATGTGTTTTGCAATTGGCGATTTAATTTCCGCAAATAATTAAGTGGAAGGATTCTATATTTAACATAAGATTAATTTGTTAGATCAGGAGAATCCGGAAATACATTATTATGTTTATAAAATTTCTACATCAAACTCCTACTCCCTCTCACAACTAATTTTATGTAGGCTCCAACCTACAAGAGGCTCCTACCTCAATTTCTGCAAGCTACAACTTGCTAAGAAGCTCCAACTCCCATATATTTTTTGCAAGCTACAACCCACAAGAGACTCCTACCTCAACTTCTGCAAGCTAAAACTTGCAAGGAAGCTCCAAATCCCAAATATTTTCTACAAGCTACAACCGACAGGAGGCTTCTACCTCACCGAGCTCCAACTAGAAATTTATCAAGCTACAACTTGAAAGGAGACTACAATCCCCTCACTCAGCATGAAAATAAAATGCCGATTTACCTAGATATCAACTCTGTTATACTCCTTCTCTATTGTTGCCTCTTCAGCCTTCATATTTGTTGCATATCAGCTCCTGATGTGCACAGCATCTCTATCATATCTCCCTGATTCTTTCTCTCTCTTCCCTTCTACATCTCTCTTACATTCACCTGCTCTCTTCCATTCTACAAATTTCTAACCTTTCTATCCTCACTGATATTACATATCTTATATAGATAACTTCCTAACTGTTTGCATTCTACAAGGAATATAAAGTGAACAGGCCTGACCCTATGCCTTCCACCCATTCGATTCCTCATTCTTCAGTTCAGGTTATTACATCGTAAATAACCATTACAGCACTCATGGAGTTTTTCCTATGCCTATGGAGACTTGACTTTGCATCACAAACAATAAAAATTTAACTAATACATTTACATTTAAAACAATATTCACTCAGCCCTCTCAGCTCTTTGCTCGTTGTGCATTTGTCTTTTCTGCTATTGTCGGAGTCTTTTTTGTTTATGTTGTTACATTCAACACAGTTCTTCATAACTATATTTTTGGCCCAACTCGACCCATCTGTTGTGTTTCCAACAATGCCACCATATGCTCCTTTTTCCTGACTCTGCCTCTTTTGCTCGTGCCCGCAACATTCAACCTTCACCTCCTCCTTTGCAGTGTGTCGGGTCACTTACCCGAGTCTCCTTCTGTTGTGCTCAGACTTTTTTATTAAACGGCCGCACTAACCTTGCACGAGTATCGGGTCACTTTTCCGAGTCTTTCCTCTCCGTTCAACTTTACTTATTTGTAAACAAGTGTAACCACATTAAACTTGGACCTTAAATATATTAATATTTACCTTTGTATGATATCGCATCTGGTCACTTATGGCATTTCAGTGTTTCCTTTGTTTTACGTTATAATCCTCCTTTTCTCTCCCATGCAATTTAACAAAGGGAAAACCCATACTCCTGAACTTGAAATCCTTTACGCTTCAGCGTTGACCTGCATCGCGTCCGCTTCATTATCGCACTTCGCACTTCGGCGTTCTCATGTGTTTCTTATTATGCATAGCTCTTCCAAACCCCGATGTGATTTCTCAAAGGGAAACCTTATACCTTTGGATTTGAAATCCTTTAGACTTTTTCTTTGAAACTACATCACATCTGGTACTCTTATCGCATTTTAGCGATCCTATGTATTATATGTTATAAACACCTTCATTCTCCCAATGTGATTTCTTAAGGAAATACACCTAACTCCGAACCTGAAATATATTATAATTTACCTTTGTAAATGCATCGCGTCCTTTCTCATATCGCATTTCGCATTTCAGCGATTCAACCTTGTTCTTATGATATTCACCTTTTTTATCTTGCGATTTGCGATATGCGAATGGGTCCCACACCAGACTTTAAAAACTTTAGTATTTAAACTCTGAGAGGTATCGCGTCTGAGCTCTTATCGCACTTTTTATTTCAGCATTTCAATGTGATTCATGAGTGCTATCCCTTCTGAGCTTGCGATGTGCGATATGCAATTAGGTCCCACAGTCGGACTTTAAATCCTTTAGATTTTAGCTTTGAAGCTTATCGCATCTGATACTCTTATTGCATTTCGCACTTCGACATTTTAACATGATTCTTGAGCATTTATCCTCCTGAGCTTGCAATGTACGATATGCGGACCAGTTCCATGGCATATCCACGTCATCATGCCATGTCACCTTGCCACATCATTGCCACATCATCACCACGTCATTGCCACGTTATCGCCACATCACTGCCACGTCATTGCCACATCTTTGCTACGTCACTACCACGTCATCTCCATGTCACTGCCACGTCATCTCATGCACTTCGCACTTCGCATTTCGCAATTTCTGTGTCTCTATTGTTTTGCTATACTCAATCGAACATTTTTTTGAACATGTTTTTTCTGGAAATTTACTCGACTTTGCCCGCAGAAATGGACACGCCTTCATGCATTGTTCTGGACGCAAACTAGCCCGACTTTGCCCACACATTTAGGACTTTTTCCACTAGTTGAACGCGTTCATTACTTGTCTTAGCACGTTCACGACTCTGCCCACTCGTGCACGACTCGACCCAAACTTGTTGTCTTTGCTTTCTTTTCTCCTTGATAAAGCTTCTAATGCTGCTCCTTGCCTTTTTATTGCTCCTCTCTACTCCTTCGCCTTAATGATAATTCTGGTGTTGATACATGCCTCTTTGCTTCTCCTTTTCCTTACTCATTTTCCTCTAATGATGCTCCTTGGCACTTTGCTACTCCTCTTCCTCTTTTCTTCTCCTCCACCATACTTTTTCCATATTTTCCTTATAGCTCCTTTATACTCTAGCTAATCCTGATCTACTCATTTTTCCTTAACGATAATTCTGGTGTTGCTCCTTTGCCATCAATGACAATACTTCCAACATAATGTGCATATGCATACGTGGGGGTGGTTGTTTCCAATAGGGGCCAAATGAAGTGGCCATGTATGTCGATCGGTATAGATATTGGTGATTTTTTTAGCTTTAGAGGATAATCATGTCCTTGATCTTGTCCAATACCCATATCCAATGATCGATTGGAGATGATGAAGGTAATATTATTGTTATGTTTTGACAAATCCAGTTGCATGTTTTTCTTATATTTAATGCATATGTAATCTATTGCAACATTTCATTTCAATTATCTTATTATTATTCTCTACTTTTCTTCATATATTCTCACACATCTTAAGGAAAAACCTCTCCAACATGATTAGGAGATTAATGAGGCGGACCAATATCCTAGAGTAAGAATTAGCATGTTATGCAGGCTAGACTGCAAATTTTGAACTAAAATTTTATATCATTGATGTTGAGCCTTCCAATGTTGAAAAGGATAATGCAAAGTAGGTATGGTATATTGATAACATTAAGGAGTGTGAATCCCTCCTAAAGGATGATGTATGAAATATTATATCAAGACTAGTGACAAAAGTTCTAATATATTCCATGCTCAATTGTGCAAGATTGATCATACCATTGATGGGATCATATAAATACAAAGCCATTATTCGTAGCCAAAGGATCCTCTAAAAAAACTAATTGAATATGAATATACCTTTGCCTCAATTGGAATATATACTTTTATTATAATAATAATGTATATTGCATCATTTATTGGTAACTTTTATACTAGACAGATGTAAACATTGCTTTTTTGAATGGTGTGATTGAAAAGGAAGTATAGATTAATTATCTAAAAAAAAATATGGTTATGTTGATGGTACTGGACCCACCAACATTCAAGGGATCTCTCCTGTATGAAGTCCCAATTAGACCTCACACTATTTGGTGTAGGAGTCCCATCCAAAACAAAGTCTTGGTTTCCTTATTCTTAAAGATATGCCTTGGATCTTCTTGTCAGCAAGAGAGAGTGATGCAAATGTACTTTAGCAAAGCAAGGGGAGTGTGTCTGGTGAGTGCTTGATTGCAAGTGTACCAAGTTTCTTCTACTGCAAAGGGGGTAGAAAGAGAAAATTGAGCTTCTAAGAGAGAGGTAATAGTACCACTCAAGATCCCGGATGTGGGTGATTGAAGTTGAAGGGGAAGTGGCAGGCCCAATGCGCGACACATGGCAGAGGCACATGGCCACACATGGGGCCTATTTTGTAGCTTTTAACACCTCTAGTTGCTCATCTCAGACTGTCTTAACTGCCATTGTTCTCCATCTTAATTTTCGTCTGGCAAACCGTCCTGAAATTCTCTATATGGCATCACGTCCTCCATTTTCGTCATTCTCTACCTGCAGGCTCTATTCTTCACTCGTCTCTTCTCCGAGCTCCATAGAGATGCAGTGCAATATCCATCTTCAGCTTGCTCTGAGGCCCATTTGTATTGGTTTTCATTTGTTCTCCACTCCCAAAGCTCACTCGCCCTCCTTGCCTCCGCTTGCCGACCACCATCGCTTGCCTTCCTATTCCAACATGTCGAGAAGGCATCGTATGCGTTGTAGACGCGGAAGAGGTAGGGGTGAGGGCTCTTGCCCGCCAGTTTCCATTCATGCTGATATTCGGTCCCCGCCTCAAGAAGGAAATGTTGCCCATTTTCACTATGACAGCCCCATGGATAGGCCACGAGTCACATCTACAATCACCATTACTTTTCAGGAGGCGCCTATAAGCTCCACAGGGTCGGGCTCTAGGAAAAAACTGCAGAAATCAACTATCTTGCTAGTGCCTCACAGCACTCACAGAAGTCCGCAGCCCTACCAGCCAAATCAGGTTCGCCCTCCTCAAGCAATGAAGGAAGTGGAAGTGGTAGTCCTAAGCGTTCGGTGGGGGGAAAGAGAAAGGGCAGTGCCAGTCTTGTGCGCACTGCTACCACACCAGAGCCTACAACACAGCACTCAAAGAAAGAGGATGATTCTTCAGACAAATACAGATGTCTTATTGTGGAGGAGCCACCGCCACAGCCGCATGACACCTAATATGACTTACAGATACAGCAAGGAAAGGTTTCCTCCCTCAGTTTTGATCAATTTCTCTGTTATTTTGTATTTTCTAGGCAATTTGTCAAACTCTTAGTCGTTACTGAACAATGCTAGTTTCCCCAGGTAGGCAGCATATTTTGGACCAGTTTCCCCATCTAGGGCGGTCAATTTTTTCTATTTTTTTATCATGGCTCGCTCCAGAATTGGCTAGCATAGCAATTCCAGAGGCCTGCATCGACCTATACACTATGTTTTATATTAATAGATTAGTCCAATTTAGAAAGAAAAAAATAGTACCACTAAGGAAGAGACACACGTGAACCAAAGGATTTCGTCTAACACCCAATGGAATAGTCCACAACGGATGTGACAGTCATTACACACAATAGCTTAAGAAAGGTCTATCCAATATCTGCAGAATAGTCCACGAGGATGGGACATAAATTACACACATCGTAATTTAAGAAATATTTTTCTAATATCCTGCGGAATAGTCCACAAGGATGGGACAGCAATTACAACCATTATAGCACCTTCTCAACAAGGTAAGCAATACAATAACCCAAATAGTTCAATTATCTTAGTACATGTGAAAGCAAACGTGAAGTATAAACATCTGCAGAATAGTCTTACAAACATTCATAAGTCATGCAAATGCTTTTTTTACTAATTAAAATTTTTGAGACACATATATACAATGAACATCACTAGCTCCAATAGTGGAGCTTTAGAGCCACTCCTTGCTCCACAAAAGAACTAAATATTCTCCCTATCGCTTTTTTGGTGGAGCTAATGTGAAAATTCCTTTGCTCATAAAGTGAGGGAGTATATATAACCAAGGGTGACCCTTTGACTACCCTAATGGTTGTTTGGCTTCCCATGAATTTTCAACTTACATGACCCTTTACATTCATATGTGTCCTTTGCATTTCCACTTTACAATACATTTGATTACATTGGGCATGATATACAATAGTGATGTGGCAACATGACCACTTATGACATGACACTGCTGACATGGACTTCTTGATGACATGGAAATTTCAAGCCACTGCAATTATTGAGAGTTAAGTGTCTTCATGAAATAGCTTTCCTTTACTCCTCTACATGCCTTGGTGATAGGGAGTCTTTAATGATTTCAAGTCTTGGATAGTGGTCTCAAACTAGTGTCCTTTCGCTTTCTATTGATTAATAATCTTGTCAGTTCAGCTACGAGAGTGACTTTGTGCATGCTTTCCTCCTTCTTCTCCTCCTTTATCATCTCACCTTGACTAGATATAGTACCTATTCTTGCAATTCACTCATGACGATACGACATCAATCCAAAAACCCCTAGCCTAAGATGATGCATTCTGATCCATGAGCTAAGACCGGGACAAGTGACAGGCTGGCAAAGGAGGCTTAGTGACTGCGCAGATGCGTAGTTCAGGAAGGCAGGGGATAGCCTTGAGCCTTGACACTGCATAGTGCGCAGTTCAGGTTGGGCTTAGGGACATGACTGTGCAGTTTCCAAAATCAGTGGGAATAGGCAGTAGGGATGAGAGCTGGGAAAGCCAATTGCGCAGTTCAGGAGTTCAAGGAGGCCTGGGTGACTGCGCAATTCTAAGACTTAGGGGATGACCTTGTGTCTTGAACTTACGAAGTGCGCAATTCAAGCCATGATGGATGCCTTAACTATGAAATTCTGGAGGTCAAGGTCGGGTCTTGGTCACAAAAAATGCGCAATGGAGCAGTCTTGGGAAGCTAGTATTATGCACTACGCGGTGCCAAGCAGCAAGGTCAAATCCAGAGGACTGATACTATGCAGTGTGCAACTCAGTGGAGGCCTGGAGAAGAAAATTTGCTCGATCGAGAAGTTTTCCTTAAAATGACTAAGTGTGGAACCGGTGAGGTTGATGTGAACAGTGATGGACTTCGACTATGATAACACACTTAGCATACTTGATGACTCAAACAACATAAATCATTTGAGACATACAAACAAAGCATTATCCTCTGCGTGATAGCTTTACGACCAGTTATGACAAGTGTGACACCAATGATAGACTTTATGACGACTGTGACGACACTTGTGCGACGGTACTCAGAACTTTGGAAATGAGTACGATGGATACTTACAAGGTTAGAACAACTCATTTACGAAAAAATGACCTCTTGAAACCAATGGGACAAGCTCATACATTCACTACGACATCCAACATGTCAATAGATGACACTTTTCCTATCTCGTGAAGGGGGTCACAACACTTTTAGAAAAGAAATGAAATGAACTTCAAAGTTTGCAACAGCCAAAACAATACCAAGGAAGGCTCTGAAATTTGGTATAGGCTAAATTCTTGGAGGAGGTTGTAGTAGCTACAGCAGGTTCAAGGGAAAGATGCATCTTGAAGAAGTCTCTTTAGGGGTTGAATTAGGAACCATGTGCATGGCTCTCAAGGATTGACGACTATTTAATAAAGTTTAACTTCACTAAAACTACAATAAAACCAAATATTTATTATTTATTTGGTAAACCTAAAATGTTTGTTTGGTATTATATGAAGATGAAATTATTGTTAAAGGAGTTTTGAGAAGCTCTTTACAAAGTAAAAGAATGAGTTGGGAAGCAAATATGAAAAGAAGGAGATTGACCTTATACTTTACCTTTTGGATTTAGAGACTTTGTAGGTTTGTAATAAATTTTTCATTAGACAATCAAATCACATAATAGAGACTATAAAGTGAATTCATATAATAGATTACAAAACCTTGCGTATTAACCCTTTAAAGACAAATAAAATCTCATAACAAAAAAGTTTAACCTTAAAAGTCCATCTTTTTAAATGAAAAACACCAAAATCAATCTCCAAAACAAAAGTGATGCTCCAATAACGCCCATTTCCTTTCCAGGATTAAAATATTATTGCTTTTTACAAACATTATTTTAATGTCATAATGTTGTGATCTTAAAAGGCCGTCAAATCAAACTGCCGAAACTGCAATCAATTAATTTAATGTAAAACTACAATCAATCAAATTTATTGTAAATAAAAAATTGCTAAGTAACTTTATTCAAAATATATATTTCATCATCGCATGTATAAAAAAAAATTACATCCGAACTCCTTTTAGAAGTGACGAGTGAGGGGGATGTAGGAGGTAGGCTAGAAAATGGTGATGCATGGAATGGGGATGAGATTTTGTCCCCATTTAAATCCAATTTTTAAAGGTTTGTTAAATCATTTTATTCATATCTTGATAAAATTATTAATTATATTTCTTTAAAATTTCTTTTTTAAATTATTATGTGTTATTATTGTATTTGCAATTTTTTTTAAATAATATATATTTATTTTATTTTTTAATTATTTTTATTGTTAAAAGATTTTAGTTCAAGTAGTTTGGTGAACAATTCATTTTCAATTAAGTTCAAAAGAAAATGTCACTCTAAACACTTATTTTATTTAGGATTAATTTTGGATGCAAGGACAATTATCAAGACCATGATTTCAAAAAAATTGTAATTTTAGACAGACAAAAATGGAAATGTGACTAAAAACGTTACTTTTCAATTGAAATGTTGATTTTAATAATCCGACTACAATGGTATAAATTGTTAAACTCAGTTTTAAAGAAGTTGTAAATTCAAAAAGATATAAAAGTAGTGTTGTTAAGATTATTGTTCAATACAGAAATTGTTATAAACATGATTGCAAAAGGTGGTAATTCTAACCCCCCCAACCACCCCCCCCCCCCAAAAAAATATATATATATATATGAGTAGCACTACTTTTCAATTCAAGGATAAAAGTTACTACTAAATGCATGCCCTAAAAAATCAATAACTCTAGAGAAATCTAGCCAAGTGGGTAGCTTTGCGTATTCCCTTGGTGTCAAATATGAAATCATCTACTGATTTAGATTGTGATTTGAAAGATCCATCTTTATTATATTCAAATATATTCAATAGAAAAATGTCAAACATTTTCGGGATGGAGGGAACCTGAGGACAAAGAACAAAAAATAAAGAAAAATAGAATAGTATTTAAGCTCTAATATGATGGGTGTGTCTAAAAACACCATTACATCACTTAAGCACAACGCATTATGATCAAAACTTTTTTTTTCAAAATACAAAAAAAAAAAAAAAACAATAACATCCTTCATTATAAAAAGAGGAGTTTACATAATCATGTCGCAGTGTAAAATAACCTAGCTTCTTTATGTGTGTCAAGTACAAAATGGAACTAATAAATCCAAAACCAAAAATTAAAGAACATGAAGACATCCTTTCACTATGAATTATAAACCATAATAAATCATAATAGAACAGAAGGAGCTAGCATTGTCCAGAGCATACATTCCTCGCATCGCCAAAACAACTAACTAAAAAATGACTGCAGGCTAGGATTGGCGAAAATGGCTGAAAAATAAAACACCTCCTAAAAAAAATGATCCACATTTGAAGTGAAACAAAAAGGAAGACAAAGAAAAGAATAAGGTTGATCAGGGATAGGACTCAAAGGAACCCAAATCACAAACAACACCATTGAGAAAGAATTCAAAATGCATCAATCCTAGATGAAGAGAAACCCCATGCTTGGAGTGGGAATTTGCCTCAAAGTTATACCCCCAATAAGCATGTTGGAAGGAGATGTCAGTGAAGGAGGGTAGCAGGGACTTAATGTTCTCCATCCAATGAAATAAGGAAGGCACCTCAAGAGAGATGTGTCCCTAAACCCACTCAATGAACGATTTTGATTCATCGACAACCAAAATCTTCTTAATGGCAAGCCAAGAAGTGCACTAGAGAACCCCCCAAAGTGCCACCACCTCTACCCTGCAATACATTATGATCAAAACATTATGATGCAGGATAATAAATTAACAATGGATTTTATACTTCACACTTATTCATCCCATAAGATCATTTATTTATAATTTCCATATCTAACCAACTTCCTTGACCTATGGAAGCTTTGGTGCACAAAAATGCATCAATAGTTACAACTTTTTCATGAAATTTGTGGTTTTTTTGTTGACTAGTTGATCATTCTAGTCAGCCAAATCAAATGCTTGATTTGACACAACCATTCTTTCAATTCCTTCAACCACTAAATTGAAAATCCAACTAGTGGATGACTCAACCAATTGTCCACTAGTTTATTACTCGACCAGCCTTTTCGAACACTTAGTTGACTACTCCACTAGTCAGTTACTCAACCAACCCATCAACACTTAGTGAATTGCTCCACTAGTCAGTTACTCAATTGAAGGTTTCATGTTAGTTGATCCTTCAACTAATTGTCTCCAAAATCTTCATAGGCGTGATGAACCAATATAACCTTAGGTCTGGGTATCACCCCCCCTCCAAATAGCACAATGTTCTATAATTTTTTAAGGTGAGCACTCTTAGGAGTTGACAAATCCAAACTATCTTTGTCTCTACATTAATAGTTATGTGATATTCAACTTTGTAGTCGACAGAGAGATCACATTATTTCTTGCGCGATTAAATTAGGGGTGTAGTGCTAACGGAAAAAACATAGCGAGAAGTGGATTCGCTATCATCGCTGTCACCTGGCAAATAAAATTCTACGAAATAGACCAATAAATCTAAAGTTTGAAAATATTGGATACCGAAATTAAAGGTGCCCTTAATGGAACGAGCAATTTGATTTGCAAAATTCCAATGGATTTTTCGTGGATTTTACATCATTTACGAAACCACGTTGACAACCAAGGAAATGTAATTTCAAATATGAGCTAAACAAATAAGGCTATTGACTAGCTATTGATAAAGAGTAGCATTAACTGCTCTTTGGTTAACTTGATACCCAATTGTCAGGGTGTATTACATGGATTCATCCATCTTAAATTGTTTCAATAAATCAAATAAATATTTAGTTTGAGAGAGAAATGTATCATTATCTAATGGTAAAAATTGAAGACCCAAGAAAGAAATGCAAAAGACCACGGTTTAACCTCTCAAAGTTGTCAACGAGTCAACTCTTCAATCTAATAATTTAACCAATGTTATTTTCAATTGTGACCAAATCATCAACATATATAGCAATAATCAAACTATCACCATTAATGCATAATACATCAAATATGACATTATATTCACAACGTTTGAACCCAATATTGTAAAATAATCGACCAATATTATCATACCAAGCCGGGGGGTTTTACTTCAAACCATAACACTATTTATGTAGTCCACAAACAAAATTTGAATTTGTCACAACACTAGGAGGTTGCTCCATGTGTATTTCTTCAAATAAGTCACCATAAAGAAACACACTCTTAACATCCATCTTATGAATGTGCCAATCAAAATTAATATTTCAGTGTAGTCGATGCCTTCCTGCTTTGATAAGTATGTTGCAAACAAATGAGCCTGTTACACGGATTAATCCCTCTTGCTGACAAGAGTGATCTTCCTAGTACTCAGTGAGTAGCTAGAAACAAACATCCATTTGAAAACCTTTTTCTCTAGATTAATTGCATTTCAGAATTATTATAAGAAAGTAAAGAGGACATGCCCCTACCTTGAAATCCAAATGTTCGATGTAGTCTTTTATATTGTCGCTCCAAAGTGGCTTCTTCAATAAGTAGAACCTGAAATCAAAGGCAAGACAAAAGAATCAAAGCATCTGCAATATATAATAATCAAGAAAAGCTAACCCAACTTAGTGATCAAGGAGTCTAAGTATTGATGTTAATTCAATACGCATAAAAACAACTCAATGAGAAAAAGAGATCCATATGTATAATCTTGAATAAAAACAGTAATCTTACAACCTGATGCCTTGATGTCGTACAGATTTCTCCCGATGTCCTGAACAATCGTTCCTCCTTCAGTTTGATAAGCCTTCCTCTCTGAATACCAGCATGGAGTTATGGACAGAAGGGTGTGATCATTATCATGCCAACAACAACTTACTAAAGCACAGAGGGATATCATTGTAATGGTTTTTGATGCATTATCAGTGAATTGCAAGCATTTTTGTCCTAAGCCAAGTCCCCTGTGTAATGATTGTATGATAGGCCGAGAAATATGATGTATTCAGGCTTACTGCAAAAGCTTTGGGCAGTGATGTACCTGATTGGGTTTAACATGATAAGCAGTTTTCATTGGATCCTGATCTACAGTAGTTGGTGATGTTTCTCTCATCTCTGCGTTTATTTCCATTTCATTTCATGTTCTTCTGACTGGCATCTGAATGCATGACATAAGATTTACCCTTGTTAGGTACCTTATGTCCCAGCTCTCTTAGTCTTTAATGTTTTCTGCTCATATGTGTATCTGAATATTTTTTTTAATTGACTAAACCAGTGTAGTGGATGATTATTTCCTGCTCTCTGATGTGCAAGTTGATAGAATCAGTGTTCAGATGTCTTTGTTAAGATTTAATTGAAAGAGGTTAGGAACATTGGGAGGTGTGAAGCCTGTCGCTGCCTCTTCATAACCTGCCCTTCCAATACAAACCTTTTCAAGACCCCTTGTGTTGCCTATGGTTTTGTCTAAGCAGGCCTGGAGTTAAATGACCTCTGGCCTGATCTATAGACGGAATCAGATGGTTTTCCATCCTCCATTCTCATCCCTTAGTGTTCCA
Source organism: Pinus albicaulis (assembly GCA_034641835.2). Taxonomy (NCBI): domain Eukaryota; kingdom Viridiplantae; phylum Streptophyta; class Pinopsida; order Pinales; family Pinaceae; genus Pinus; species Pinus albicaulis. The sequence continues at coordinate 496,042,807 of CM076578.1, read as the reverse complement.
TCCCACCAATCAGTCTTTGAGATCCAAATGCTCTAGATGACTAGCCCAATTGAAGCTTACACATTGAACATAAGTAAATCCTTTCTTGACTCCATTGCCCAATGGCCTTGATGTTCCCTGAGTCATCTATCTTTGCCTAGCTTCCTTCTTTACTCATCCTTGTCTTATGATGAAACCTTCCTTCCTGATTCTCAACAACCAAACTCAAACAATCAAAACAACAACCTTGAGCCTATAACTAGCCTAAAAATCATAATTGAGAACTTCAAAGACATATATCCTTTGATAATCATAGAGAGATCCCTCTCTGGACCTAGGAGGGCTAGATCCTAAGGTCTAAAAGTGGTTCTATGTTGTCTCATCTTTTGGTCTCTGTCAACCTGGCCAAAACATGGGAACCCCAACATAATGGCGACTCCGCTGGGGAATTATGAGTGCTTTCATTTCAAACATCCTTAGAAGCTTAGAGCTCTGGCTAGGTTGACAGTAAGTCACACCTTTCTTGAATCAACCTCCATTATTGAATATCCACCATACTCTTAGACAGAGCCTGGATAGGGCCAGGTAGCCTCCAGATCTCATCCTCTCTTTAGGGGTGACATATCTGGTAAATGCCCTCCCAGTCAATCTCTGGTTGGAGCTTGTTGCTTTAGAGGAGATTCATGAAAGGTGATAGTGCCTGAGCACTGTGGTGGACAGTGCACCCTAGAATCATCCTAAACCCTCCACCTGGCGACTCCATTGTTCCTAAACGTTAAAGACTCCACTGGTGATCAGTAGGCCTGCTGATTATCTCGGTTTCACATCAGACTCCACTGGGAGACCAGTCCCAAAGCATAATGAAGACTCCACAAGGAGGCCAGTTCCCAAGACAACATTAACCACAGTAGAAATAACAAGTAGGGCTAAGCTGCTTGGCTTATAAACAGCACTCTGGCTCACAGAACCATTCATACAAGAGCTTTCCCTAATCCAAACCCACCTGAAACAGTTGATAATCCTGAGAAAATCCTTAAAAGAACACCTGTGAGTAGGAGATCAACTATTTCCAGCAACATTCATAGAGCCAATTCTGCACCAGAAGATCTTGCAACTCTATTAGACCCTTTCTTCGACCTAGACCTCCAAAACAGATTACCTAGAACTAGGTCATTCAGTGTTTCAGACCAGCCAGACACTAGGGACAGTGAAACCCCTCCTTCCACACCACCTGATCTCCACTTTCTCCAAAACTCGGGGCTTTCTCACCCTAGATCTGCTCAACAGACTTCTGCTGGTCCTACCATTCCTGTCATCCAACTACCAGCTGCTCAAGCCAACCCTATACCTCATCAGAACATCATCATGGCAGCCTGGTATGCACCTCTAGTTTTACCTCAGCCTCTACTGCCCTTACCAGATGATTATCAATCAAAAATCCCACACTTCCCTGCTAAAGAGCCTACAACAGCACAACAACATGTAGATAAAATGGAGGACTCCTTTGACTATATGGAAATTGATGATGAAACAATCAAAATGAGAATTTTTGCGCAAAGCTTGGGAGGCGAAGTAAAGAAATGGTTTAAAAACCTGCCTGCTGGTAGCATCAATGATCTCCCTGCTTTATACCAGACTTTCATTAATAAATGGGAAACTAGGGCGAACCCTCGTCAGCTCCTAGCAGAATACATGTCCCTTAAGAGGAACGTAGGGGAAAGTGTTCATGATTACACCACTAGATTCAACAGTATTTACAACGCTCTTCCCCCACACATGAAACCTCCACAAGGTATGGCCCTGGCCAAATATCCTGATGGATTTGATGCTGACATGGCCTATGAGCTCAGAGATAAAGAATATACCACATTGGAGGATATGCAGAAAGGGGCAGTAAACATAGAAGCAAATCTGATTGAGAAAAGAGCAAAACTGAGATCTGAGAAGAGGGTAACATACAGGGATGATAATGTAGCCTCCACGTCTGACCCCAATAATGAACGCGTGTGCAGAGAAATGGAGGAGATGAAACAAATGATGAAAAAAATGGTTGTCACGGTTAGTAACCTAAGCAAAAATCAGAATCAAAATCAGAAATTTAGAAGAAACAACAACACCCCCAATAGACAGAAAGAGTCAGATCAGCAAGTCATTCCCCCTTTCCAAAACTTTCTTGATGAGGATGAGGGAATCATAGAAGAGTCTGAAGGGAATGTGATAAACATGTTCGAAATAGAGGACTCGATTCTGAACTGTGACTCAGAGGATGATCAACCCTCATCTTCATATTGGGATGAGGAAAGATTAGAAACTGAAGAGTACAGACTTGGGTTCCAAGATGCCATGTTACAGGTCAGAGAACCATATGGGCTCAGGAGCAAAAAGAACCAAGACACTTCCAAAACCAAAACTCCTGAGGTGACCATCAAAAAGAGGCCTGAAAATCCTTCTAAAGCAACCGCTGTAAACGATAAATCAACAGCTGAGAGTTCTAAGAAAAACCAACAGAAAGGCAACCAAAACAATGAAAAACAAAGTCAACCAACCAGTAGCACTAGCACCTCAGTTAGTGCTCCTGATAAAACTGTGTCTACACATGTACATAATGAGAAAACACAAACCGATTCAGCTACTAAGGTAGTTGCAAATAAAACAGATTTGAACATTCCCAAAAGCCAATCCGTTTTCAATTTAGAAAGTGAGATTGCAAAAATCAAAATCTCTGTACCATTATCTGAGCTTGCCACTCAGGATGTATATAAAGGCCAGATTTTGAAAGCATTAAATCTGAGTATAAATAATGACACTGTAAATTTGAGTGATGATCAGCCTGCCCTCTTATTCGGTCCCAAGATTGAGGGGAAATTTCAGGAAGGGGTAGTTCCACCTTTTTATATCAATCTTAACATTCATGACAAGATCCTCCATAATGCCATGCATGACTCCGGTGCATCACACAATCTAATGCCTAAGGTAGTCATGGAGAAGTTAGGCCTCGAAATCACCAGACCCTATAAAGACTTGTATTCTTTTGACTCGAGTAGGGTAAAATGCCTAGGCCTCATCAAAGACTTATGTGTGAGCTTAACTCAAATTCCTGCGAAATGTATGGTCATGGATGTAGTGGTGGCAGACGTGCCACCCAAGTATGGCATGTTGTTGTCAAGATCATGGGGAGCCAAGCTGCAAGGCACCATGCAGATGGATGGCTCATATGCCACTATCCCTATATTTGGCCAATCAAGAAGACTATATAGAGAATCCCAAATGAAATTCCTAGTCAGCAACCCCGAGAAACCTGAAAATTCACCATTATATTCTGTGCATACCGATCTTGACTCCTTCATCTTTTGTAATGACGAATCCTTAGAAGAGCCAGAGTCCCAGAATAGGCATACAAATGAGAACACCGAGCCTATGGACCTCCACATAATGGCCACTCTGGAAGAATATGATCAGGAAAACCATGGGCAGCACACTGAAAATGAAGAGGAAATCAGCAATGAAGCCTGTAGGATCTGTGGTGGACCCCTCACTCCAAGTGAAACAGAAACAGAACAAGAACAGCAAGCTAACCACCTTCCTGACATCCATGGCCTCTATGAACAACAAGATAGCTTACAACCTAGTACAGACCTCCCAACTCAACCTAATGGCGAACCCAACTGTAAGGGAGAAAGTGAAGTGGAAGTAAACAAAGAACCCCTGTGGGAAATGAACTTTGATGGGTCATGTACTAGACAAAGCGCTGGAGCAGGAGTGTGGCTGCGTAACACCGAAAATGACCACGCAGAGAGCCACGCTGTCAATCTGCATTTCAAATGCACGAATAACATTGCAGAATATGAGGCTCTAATCTTGGGCTTAAATCTGTTGAAAAAATTAGGAGCCCGTAGGATAATCGTGAGAGGAGACTCTGAGTTAGTAATCAAACAGATGAATGGTGAGTATTCGGCAAAACACCCCAGGCTTAGGGCATATAGGAACGATACTCTAGATTTGCTGAAAACGTTCATTGAATATGATTTAGTATTCATTCCTAGGGGTCAAAATGCTATTGCAAATGGACTAGCCTGCCTAGCTAGCTCTTATCCTAAGGCCCCAGTTGACCAAAAAATCATCATTCAGACTAAATTCAGGCCTGCAGTGCCAGACAATGAAAAATACTGGCAGGTCTTTGAAGGAGACAAACAGATTGAAGATTTCCTGATGGGCAGAAATGAGTTTGAATTTTCTGATTCAGACTCAAAATCTGATGACAGCTGCCCAAGTGAGGATTCCCCAGATGAACTAGAAACACCTAGTAGTATAGAAATAAATTCTTTTTCTGAAGAAACTGGAGATTCAACCATAAAACGTGAAAACGCAGATAGAGAAGAAATGGAGGTGCTGCAAGCCAAAGACAAGAACATACCAAGAGGCTTAGCACCCTTAGAGGATCTCTTTGATTTTGATGATGTTGCAAAGAAGCCCACAATAGAACATGCAGAATCAGATGTAGAAGAATGTAACATAGGCACTGAAGACAAACCCAAAATGATAAAACTGGCTAAGTCTATACCTGCAAACATGAAGAAGAAATACATTGACCTGTTTAAGGAATTCATTGATGTGTTTGCATGGAGCTATGAAGACTTAAAGGCCTATGACACCAACATTATACAACATAAGATACCACTGAAGGAAAATCAGAAACCTTTCAGACAAAAACTCCGTAGAATTAATCCAAAACAATTGCCTGCAGTAGAAAAGGAAATTAAGAAGATGTATGATGCAGGCATTATAGTCCCTGTAAGGTTTTCTGATTGGGTGTCGAACTTAGTGGCTGTAAGGAAGAAAATAGGGGAGATTAGACTGTGCATAGACTTCAGAAACCTTAATAGAGCCTCCCTGAAAGATAACTACCCTTTGCCCAGAATGGAGCATATCCTACAGAAGGTAGTGGGCTCTAAAAGAATCTCCCTGCTTGATGGTTTTTCAGGATACAACCAGGTTCTCGTACTCCCAGAAGATCAACTCAAAACAACTTTTACCACTCCATGGGGCACCTTCATGTATGTGAAAATGCCTTTTGGATTGATGAATGCTGGAGCTACCTTCCAGAGAGCAATGGATATTGCTTTCTCAGATGAGATTGGACACTTTATAGTTATCTACTTGGATGACTTAACTGTATTTTCTAAAACAGAAGAAGAACACTTAAAACATCTGAGGAAATTTTTTGAAAAATGTAGAAGGTATGGTATGTCCCTAAATCCTAAGAAGACTGTTTTTGGGCTGCAAGAAGGTAAGCTTCTGGGCCACATCATATCCGAGAAAGGGATTAGGATAGACCCCCAGAGAGTTGAGGGAATACTTCAAATTTCACATCCAAGAAACATCAAGGAGCTACAGTCCTTCATAGGGAAGATCAATTTCCTTAGAAGATTTATCCCCAATCTTGCTGAGCATCTTAGGAAAATGACTAAAATGCTAAAGAAAGATGCAGGAATCAAGTGGACTGTTGAAGCCAAAAAATCTTTTGAGTCAGTAAAGCTCGCACTCACCCAAGCCCCTGTCCTTATCAGCCCTGACTTCTCAAAATATTTTCTGATCTTTTCATTCGCCTCCCCACACACAATAGCTGCAGTTTTGCTGCAGAAAAATTCAGAAGGTAATGAACAGCCTATAGCCTTCTTCAGTAAAGCCTTAAGAGATGCACCCTTAAAGTACAACATCATGGAAAAGCAGGCCTATGCCCTGATTAAGGCCTTAAAAGACTTTAGGGTGTACATTCTGCATTCTCACACCATTGCCTATGTGCCAAATATAGTGGTCAAGGATATCTTGTCCCAAGACCCAGATGGGAAAAGGGGCAAATGGATTGCTACAATTTTAGAATATGACATTGAAATCAAACCCACCAAGTTGATCAAAGGTCAAGGCCTGGCCCAATTGATGGCTGAATCTAATCTACAGGCCCTTGATATTAACATGATGAATGCCCTGGATGAGCAGGAAGGATTGCCCCATCAAACTGTTGAGGAGCAGTTTCAGAACTCTCCTTGGTACACTGATATCCTTTACGTGCTCACACACCTCAATGCCCCTCCAGAACTGTCCAAAAAAAAGGCCAGATTCATAAAACTCAAAGCTAGAAATTACTGCATTATGAATGAGAGTCTATATTGGAAAAATCCAAATGGTCTTTTGCTAAAATGTTTGCCTGAAACTGAAGCTGAAAGAATCAAACAAGAATTCCATGCTGGGGAGTGTGGAGGCCACCTGAGTTGGAAGGCCACTGCAAATAAGATACTCAGGGCTGGGTACTATTGGCCTACACTCTTTAGTGATGTCCATAAAATGATTCTTGCCTGCCACAAATGCCAAATTTTTGAAGGCAAAAGAAAGCTCCTCCCCCTCCCTCTGCAACCTATCACCATAGAAGGTCCTTTCATGCAATGGGGCTTAGACTTCATTGGAGAAATCCACCCCTCTTCTTCTGGGCAACACAAATGGATCTTGACTGCTACTGATTACTTCACTAAGTGGATCGAAGCCATACCCACTAGGAATGCCACTGATTCTGTCATCATTAGGTTCCTAGAAGACTCCATCTTATCTCGGTTTGGCTGCCCAAGGAAAATAATCACTGACAATGCTACTGCTTTCGGATCCAAAAGAATGATTGATTTCTGTCACAGGTACGGAATTGCGCTTGGACATTCAACTGCCTATTACCCCCAGGGTAATGGCTTAGCTGAATCGTCAAATAAAAGCCTGGTTACAATCATTAAGAAGCTGCTGGAAGAGAACAAAAGGTCTTGGCATAAAAAGTTGATACATGCCTTGTGGGCAGACAGGCTCACTACAAAGAAATCTATTGGCACATCACCCTTCTAGCTGGTTTATGGGGCAGAAGCAGTTTTTACTACTAGCCTTGGGATACCAGTGGTAAAGCTTATTCAAGAAATCCAATCAGAAGAAGACAACATGATAAGGAGAATTAATGAAACAATCCATCTTCAGCAAGCAAGGGAGCAAGTTTATGACAGAGCTGTCAGAGTGCAGGAAAACATGAAGAGACAGTTTGACAAAAGAACCAAAGCAGCAAATTTCAAAGTTGGGGACAAGGTCCTAAAGTGGGATTCAAGAAGAGAGGATAAAGGCAAACATGGCAAATTCGACAGCTTGTGGCAGGGTCCCTTTATCATTCAAGCCACTGTGGGTCCTAATGCGTTTTTCTTGCAAAAACTTGATGGTACAGAGCTGTTTGGGGGTCCTGTCAATGGCAGGATGCTTAAACACTATTTCTGCTAATTCTCCATTTCCAGTTTCATTTCCATTGTATATACCGTTGCAAATTTTCATTTTCAGCAAAAAAGAGAAGAAAATGTCCCAAAAAACAGAATGAAAGGAGAGGTTCAGACATGCTCAAAACATGAACCTCTGAGGCAGAAGGATTGGCTCTAATAAACTCAAAATCTGAGCCAAAAGGAACAAGAATAGCTGGTCCTAACAAGCTCAAAATCTGGATCAGCAGTGCAAGAACATCCAGCTCTAATATGCCCAAAATCAGAGCTGGAGCAAAGGAAAGAAGTGACTCAAATATGCTCAAAACCTGAGTCACAAGAAAGAAAGAAGGATGTTTCACAGTTGCAGAATTCCATGCCTTCTCAGTTTTGTTTTCTTCAAGTTTCTGCCCAGCAATTCAGACAGTCTAATCCTGGCTTGGCTGTGTTTAAATTTCCTGTCTTAGAATGTAGGTGAAGAAACCTGTTGGACAGTTTAATCCCAATAGGTAGTAGTTTAGGTAGAGAAACAGATGAGGCCAACAGTCTAATCTGGCCTCATGGAGCAATAAGGGTAGAATTAGAATAGGTTTATTTTTGTTTTGCAAAATAAAATGTAAAGGGTCTGCTAGTTCAAATGCACCCAAGGGAAAATTGTTAGAGTTCTAGTTTGGGTAGGTAGATTGGTTGGGAAAATGTTTCTGTTGATTTGTGTATCTAATATATTGTGGCAGCTAATCTAAAGAAAGAAGAAAGATGGCTTATAGCAGCAGGCATCTGGCCTACACCAAGAGATCATTTTATGAATTCTTGACTCCTTCAAGAAGAAGCCATCCCCATGTGGAGCCACTGTTAGCCCCCCTATGAAATTCTTGACAAGTCAGCTGGGGGCTAGATTGTTTTGAGCCTTCAAGGAATGCCTTTCCCCTGAAAACCCATCCTCCTTGAAGTCTCTCAATTGTTGTGCCTAATACAAATCCACCTCTGCTAGTAAACTGCTAAAAAGGGCCTATCATTCCTCCCTTTACCCCTGCAACATACATCAGTTCCCCTTCTTTCCCTTTGCCCGAATTCCCTTTATTTTACTCTCATTTAGCCTCTTTTCATCCCCCTTGTCTTCCCCTTCTATTTCCCCTTTTACCCCTCAAATCCCCCTAAAATCCCCTTTAAATTCCCCCTCTTACCCTTTGTTTAGCCTTTTTCCTCTTTTTCCCCTTATCGTTTCCCTTTAAATCCCTTAAAACCCATTAAAACGGGCCAAAAACCCACTTTCCCGACTTTATGCGATTGTTTTATTACGATAAGCCCCGCGATCTGTTCCTCACCGTTGATCTGGACCCGAGATCAACGGCCAGCGCTTAATCGCAAGCCTCCTCCCAATCGCAATCGCAACACTCAGTGTGCACCTCCCGATTGCGATGCTCCGATTTAATCCTGACCGCCCATTCTCTCACAGATCCGACGGTCATCGCAGCTTTCGATCACAAGTCCTCTCCCGATCGCACTGCCCTTCCGATTAAATCTCCACCGTCCGTTTCCGCCCAGATCTAAGGTCTGCGCTCAATCGCACCTTTCGCCCGATCGCGATCGCGTCCCCATCTCTCCGCCTCCCGACGATAACCTCCATTCCGGGTGCTGACGCGATCCAACGGCCATCGCTCTCCCCTGCCGATCGCAATCAGAAGTTTGTGAGTGTCTCATTTTTGTGCCTTGCGATTGCGATCCTCCGATTGCATCTCCGCCGTCCGTCTCCTCCTGGATCTGACGGCTCAGGTTTAATCACCCTCCGCCTCCACTGGGTCCCACTTCTTACATACATTTCGTTGCATTTGTTTGCATTTCCATACATTTTCACCAAAGTCTAAAGTTTCATATGTATTCTGCCATGTCCATAAGTCATACCATGGGTCAATCTCCACCGTTGATCTTCATCTCCAGGCCTGAATCCAACGGTCTGCGCTGCATGATCATACCAAACCCTATTATCCGCGCATTCCACCACTCCACTGCATTTTCATCATTCTTTTACATAAAAGCATTGTTTCCACCACCGCCGCACTACCATTTCATCCACCCTGCACCCATCACTCCGTCTACTGTTTTCTTCATGAGTTTTTCTATGTTGTAAAGTTTCTAGAGGAAGAGGACCACCGCTGTTCAATGTACTACCTCAATGGCGAGCGGCGCAGTCAGGATCAAATCTAATGAGCCAGTACCATCAGGAAAGTCAAGGAATGGGGCCGTCAGGACTCACATTAATGGAAAACAGAGTTCAAACGCCGAAAATCCTTCCGGCGCCATTTAAAGCTCGAGCTAATCTCCATAGGCAGAATGTGCTGTATGATTTTCGGCAGACAGCGCAGGGATTAGTGCGCGTCAACGAAGATCTTGAGCTCTGAAACAGAGGTTTAAAGAGGCAAAGCATCATTTTGAAGACCCCGAGGATCGATTCTGGAGATCCTGAACATCAATAAGAGGTAATATCGAGGTTTTCTTATCAGCAGAATGTTTTTCCATAAAGGACAGGTCTCCCATACAGCCTTTATTATGCGCCGTGTCCTTGAAGGAATTTCTCGTCCCAGCTATAGTTCAAAACAATCTAACATCCATGAGGCAGACCTCTCAGCAGTTTCTTTCATTTTGTTCAAATCACCTGGAGTACTACAGCCAAAGGGTCAAATCATATCCGGAGCAGATCTTTCTTTCACAAGGAAGGTGACAAAGCTTAAATATATAGCGCACCAAGCAGAATGGGCCTCGGCCCTGCATTCATTGTTGTGTTTAAATGTAACATTTAAAATTCACCTACCTCCTCAGTCGGTCCTCTGTGTCTCTTCTGCTATAAAGCACAGAAGGATATCATTGTAATGGTTCTTGTTGCATTATCAGTGAATTGCAAGCATTTTTGTCCCGAGCCAAGTTTCCTGTGTAATAGTTGTATGATAGGCTGAGAAATATGATGTATTCAGGCTGAATGTAAAAGCTTTGGGCAGTGATGTACCTGATTGGTGTTGTGTTTAACATGATAAGAAGTTTTCATTGGATCCTGATCTACAGCAGTTGGTGATGTTTTTCTTATCTCTGTGTTTATTTCCATTTCATTTCATGTTCTTCTGACTGACATCTGAACGCATGACATAATATTTACCCTTGTTAGGTACCTTATGTCCCAGCTCTCTCAGTCTTTAATGTTTTCTGCTCATATGTGTATCTGAATGTTGTTTTTAATTGACTAAACCAGTGTAGCGGATGATTATTGCCTGCTCTCTGATGTGCAAGTTGATAGAATCAGTGTTCAGATGTCTTTGTTAAGATTTAATTGAAAGAGGTTAGGAACATTGGGAGGTGTAAAGCCTGTCGCTGCCTCTTCATAACCCGCCCTTCCATACAAACCTTTTCAAGACCCCTTGTGTTGCCTATGGTTTTGTCCAAGCAGGCCTGGAGTTAAATGACCTCTGGCCTGATCTATAGACGGAATCAGATGGTTTTCCATCCTTCATTCTCATTCCTTAGTGTTCCATCCCACTAATCAGTCTTTGAGATCCAAATGCTCTAGATGACTAGCCCAACTGAAGCTTACACATTGAACATAAGTAAATCCTTTCTTGACTCCATTGCCCAATGGCCTTGATGTTCCCTGAGTTATCTATCCTTGCCTAGCTTCCTTCTTTACCCACCCTTGTCTTATGATGAAACCTTCCTTCCTGATTCTCAACAACCAAACTCAAACAATCAAACAAACAACCTTGAGCCTATAACTAGCCTAAAATCACAATTAAGAACTTCAAAGACATATATCCTTTGATAATCATAGAGAGATCCCTCTCTGGACCTAGGAGGGCTAGATCCTAAGGTCCGAAAGTGGTTCTATGTTGTCTCATCTTTTGGTCTCTGTCAACCTGGCCAAAACATGGGAACCCCAACATAATGGCGACTCCACTGGGGATTCTGAGCACATTTCGTCTTAAACACTCTTAAAACCTCAAAAGCTTAGAACTCTAGCTAGGTTGACGGTAAGTCACACCTTTATTGAATCAGCCTCCATTATTGAATATCCACCATACTCTTAGACAGAGCCTGGATAGGGCCAGGTAGCCTCCAGATCTCATCCTCTCTTCAGGGGTGACATATCTGGTAAATTCCCTCCCAGTCAATCTTTGGTTGGAGCTTGTTGCTTTAGAGGAGATTCATGAAAGGTGATAGTGCCTGAGCACTGTGGTGGACAGTGTACCCTAGAATCATCCTAAACCCTCCACCTGGCGACTCCATTGTTCCTAAACGTTAAAGACTCCACTGGTGATCAGTAGGCCTGCTGATTATCTTGGTTTCACATCAGACTCCACTGGGAGACCAGTCCCAAAGCATAATGAAGACTCCACAGGGAGGCCAGTTCCCAAGACAACATTAACCACAGTAGAAATGACAAGTAGGGCTAAGCTTCTTGGCTTATAAACAGCACTCTGGCTCACAGAACCATTCAAGGTAAGAGCTCTAATCCAACCCACCCAAATGCTTGGATAATCCCAGAAAACTTAAAAGAGCACTCAACATAGGAGATCAACTATTTCCAGAAACATTCATAGAGCCAATTCTGCACCAGAAGATCTTGCAGCTCTATTAGACCCTTTCTTCGACCTAGACCTCCAAAACAGATTACCTAGAACTAGGTCATTCAGTGTTTCAGACCAGCCAGACACTAGGGACAGCGAAACCCCTCCTTCCACACCACCTGATCTCCACTTTCTCCAAAACTTGGGGCTTTCTCACCCTAGATCTGCTCAACAGAATTCTGCTGGCCCTACCATCCCTGTCATCCAACTACCAACTGCTCAAGCCAACCCTATACCTCATCAGAACATCATCATGGCGTGGGCCGGGTATGCGCCTAGTCCTGCTCCCTTTCCATCGCCCTTACCAAATGATTATCAATCAAAAATCCCACACTTCCCTGCTAAAGAGCCTACAACAGCACAACAACATGTAGATAAAATGGAGGACTCTTTTGACTATATGGAAATTGATGATGAAACAATCAAAATGAGAATTTTTGCGCAAAGCTTGGGAGGTGAAGTAAAGAAATGGTTTAAAAACCTGCCTGCTGGTAGTATCAATGATCTCCCTGCTTTATACCAGACTTTCATTAATAAATGGGAAACTAGGGCGAACCCTCGTCAGCTCCTAGCAGAATACATGTCCCTTAAGAGGAACGCAGGAGAGAGTGTCCACGATTACACCACTAGATTCAACAACATTTATAATGCTCTCCCTCCGCAAATGAAACCTCCACAAGGTATGGCCTTAGCAAAATATCCTGATGGATTTGATGCTGACATGGCCTATGAGCTTAGAGATAAAGAGTACACCACTTTGGAAGACATGCAGAAAGGGGCAGTAAACATAGAGGCAAATTTGATTGAGAAAAGGGCCAAACTGAGAGCTGAGAAGAGAGTAACATACAAGGATGACACTATAGCCTCCACTTCAGATCCTAATATTGACAGATTGTCTAAGAATCTGGATAAGCTATGCCAAGTGGTCGAAAAGATGGCTATCACTCAGAACAGGAACCAAAATAAAAACCAAAACCAAAACTTTAGAAGAAACAACAACACTCCCAACAGGCAGAAAGAGTCAGATCAGCAAGTCATTCCCCCTTTCCAAAACTTTCTTGATGAGGATGAGGGAATCATAGAAGAGTCTGAAGGGAATGTGATAAACATGTTCGAAATAGAATATTCGATCCTAAACTGTGATTCAGAAGAGGACCAACCCTCAACCTCTTATGGGGAGGAGGAATGGTTTGAATCTGAGGATTATAGGTTGGGATTCGAAAATGCCATGTTACAGGTCAGAGAACAATATGAGCTCAGGAGTAAAAAGAACCAAGACACTTCCAAACCTAAAACTCTTGAGGTAACCATCAAAAAGAGGCCTGAAAAATCTTCTAAAGTAACTGTTGTGAACAACAATTCAACGGCCAAGAGTTTTGAGAGTAACAAAGAAAAGGACAACCAAAACAATGAAAAACAAAGTCGACCAACCAGTAGCACTAGCACCTCAGTTAGTGCTCCTGATAAAACTGTGTCTACACATGTACATAATGAGAAAACACAAACTGATTCAGCCACTAAAACAGTGGCAAATAAAACAGAGTTGAACACTTCCAAGAGTCAATCCACTTTCAGTTTAGAAAGTGAGATTGCAAAAATCAAAATCTCTGTACCATTATCTGAGCTGGCCTCTCAGGATGTATATAAGGGCCAGATTTTGAAAGCATTAAATCTGAGTATAAATAATGACACTGTAAATTTGAGCGATGATCAGCCTGCCCTCTTATTCGGTCCCAAGATTGAGGGGAAATTTCAGGAAGGGGTAGTTCCACCTTTTTATATCAGTCTTAATATTCATGACAGGATCCTCCATAATGCCATGCATGACTCCGGTGCATCACACAATCTAATGCCTAAAGTAGTCATGGAGAAGCTAGGCCTAGAAATTACCAGACCTTACAAAGACTTATACTCTTTTGACTCTAGTAGAGTAAAATGCCTAGGCCTCATCAAAGACTTATGTGTGAGCTTAACTCAAATTCCCGCGAAATGTATGGTCATGGATGTAGTGGTGGCAGACGTGCCACCCAAGTATGGCATGTTATTATCTAGATCATGGGGAGCCAAGCTGCAAGGCACCATGCAGATGGATGGCTCATATGCTACTATCCCTATATTTGGCCAATCAAGAAGACTATATAGAGAATCCCAAATGAAATTCCTAGTCAGCAGCCCCGAGAAACCTGAAAATTCACCATTATATTCTATGCATACCGACCTTGACTCCTTCATCTTTTGTAATGATGAATCCTTAGAAGAGCCAGAGTCCCAGAATAGGCATACAAATGAGAACACCGAGCCTATAGACCTCCACATAATGGCCACTCTGGAAGAATATGATCAGGAAGACCATGGGCAGCACACTGAAAATGAAGAGGAAATCAGAAACGAAGCCTGTAGGATCTGTGGTGGACCTCTCACTCCAAGTGAAACAGAAACAGAACAAGAACAGCCAGCCAACCACCTTCCTGACATCCATGGCCTCTATGAACAACAAGATAGCTTACAACCTAGTACAGACCTCCCAACTCAACCTAATGGTGAATCCAGCTGTAAGGTAGAAAGCGAAGTGGAAGTGAACAAAGATCCCCTGTGGGAAATGAAATTTGATGGGTCCTACACTAGGCAAAGCGCTGGAGCTGGAGTGTGGCTGCGTAACAACGAAAATGATCACGCAGAGAGCCACGCTGTCAATCTGCATTTCAAATGCATGAATAACATTGCAGAATATGAGGCTCTAATCTTGGGTTTAAATCTGTTGAAAAAATTAGGAGCCCATAGGATAGTCGTGAGAGGAGACTCTGAGTTAGTAATCAAACAGATGAATGGTGAGTATTCGGCAAAACACCCCAGGCTTAGGGCATATAGGAATGATACTCTAGATTTGCTGAAAACATTCATTGAATATGATTTAGTATCCATTCCTAGGGGTCAAAACACTATTGCAAATGGACTAGCCTGCCTAGCTAGCTCCTATGCTAAAGCCCCAGTTGACCAACAGATCATCATCCAGACTAAATTCAGGCCTGCAGTGCCAGACACTGAAAAATACTGGCAGGTCTTTGAAGGAGACAAATAGATTGAAGATTTCCTGATGGGCAGAAATGAGTTTGAATTTTCTGATTCAGACTCAAAATCTGATGACAGCTGCCCAAATGAGGATTCCCCAGATGAAGTAGAAACACCTTGTAGTATAGAAATAAATTCTTTTTCTGAAGAAACTGGAGATTCAGCCATAAAACGTGAAAACGCAGATAGAGAAGAAATGGAGGTGCTGCAAGCCAAAGACAAGAACATACCAAGAGGCTTAGCACCCTTAGAGGACCTCCTTGATTTCGATGATGTTGCAAAGAAGCCCACAATAGAACATGCAGAATCAGACGTAGAAGAATGCAACATTGGCACTGAAGACAAACCCAAAATGATAAAACTGGCTAAGTCTATACCTGCAAACATGAAGAAGAAATACATTGACCTGTTTAAGGAATTCATTGATGTGTTTGCGTGGAGCTATGAAGACTTAAAGGCCTACGACACCAACATTATACAACATAAGATACCACTGAAGGAAAATCAGAAGCCTTTCAGACAAAAACTTCGAAGAATCAATCCAAAGCAATTGCCTGCAGTAGAAAAGGAAATTAAGAAGATGTATGATGCAGGCATAATAGTCCCCGTAAGGTTTTTTGATTGGGTGTCAAACTTAGTGGCTGTAAGGAAGAAAACAGGTGAGATTAGACTATGCATAGACTTCAGAAACCTGAACAGAGCCTCCCTGAAAGATAACTACCCTTTGCCTAGAATAGAGCATATCCTACAGAAGGTAGTGGGCTCTAAGAGAATCTCCCTGCTTGATGGTTTTTCAGGATACAACCAAGTTCTGGTACTCCCAGAAGATCAACTCAAAACATCTTTTACCACTCCATGGGGCACCTTCATGTATGAGAAAATTCCCTTTGGATTGATAAATGTTGGAGCTACCTTCCAGAGAGCAATGGACATTGCTTTCTCAGACGAGATTGGAAACTTTATAGTTATCTACTTGGATGACTTGATTTTCTTTTCTAAAACTGAAGAAGAACACTTAAAACATCTGAGAAAAGTTTTTGAAAAATGTAGAAGGTATGGTCTGTCCCTAAACCCCAAGAAAACTGTTTTTGGGCTGCAAGAAGGTAAGCTTCTGGGCCACATTATATCTGAGAAATGGATTAGGATAGACCCCCAGAGAGTTGAGGGATTACTTCAAATTACACATCCAAGAAACATCAAAGAGCTACAATCCTTCATCGGGAAGATTAATTTCCTTAGAAGATTTATCCCCAACCTTGCTGAGCATCTTAGGAAAATGACCGAAATGCTAAAGAAAGATGCAGGAATCAAGTGGACTGTTGAAGCCAAAAAATCTTTTGAGTCAGTGAAGCTTGCACTCACCCAGGCCCCTGTCCTTATCAGCCCTGACTTCTCAAAAGATTTTCTGATCTTTTCATTTTCTTCCCCACACACAATAGCTGCAGTTTTGCTGCAGAAAAATTCAGAAGGTAATGAACAGCCTATAGCCTTCTTCAGTAAAGCCTTAAGAGATGCACCCTTAAATTACAACATCATGGAAAAGCAGGCCTACGCCCTGATTAAGGCCTTAAAAGACTTTAGGGTATACATTCTGCATTCCCACACCATCGCCTATGTGCAAAATATAGTCGTCAAAGATATCCTGTCCCAAGACCCAGATGGGAAAAGGGGCAAATGGATTGCTACAATTTTAGAATATGACATTGAAATCAAACCCACCAAGCTGATCAAAGGTCAAGGCCTGGCCCAATTGATGGCTGAATCTAATCTACAGGCCCTTGATATTAACATGATGAATGCCCTGGATGAGCAGGAAGGATTACCCCATCCAACTGTTGAGGAGCAGTTTCAGAACTCTCCTTGGTATGCTGATATCCTTTACGTGCTCACACACCTCAATGCCCCTCCATAACTGTCCAAAACAAAGGCCAGATTCATAAAACTCAAAGCTAGAAATTACTGCATTATGAATGAGAGTCTATATTGGAAAAATCCAAATGGCCTTTTACTGAAATGCTTGTCTGAAACTGAAGCCAAAAGAATCAAACAAGAATTCCATGCTGGGGAGTGTGGAGGCCACCTGAGTTGGAAGGCCACTGCAAATAAGATACTCAGGGCTGGGTACTATTGGCCTACACTCTTTAGTGATGTTCATAAAATGGTCCTTACCTACCACAAATGCCAAATTTTTGAGGGCAAAAGAAAGCTCCTTCCCCTCCCTCTGCAACCTATCACCATAGAAGGTCCCTTCATGCAATGGGGCTTAGACTTCATTGGAGAAATCCACCCCTCTTCTTCTGGGAAACACAAATGGATCTTGACTGCTACTGATTACTTCACTAAGTGGATTGAAGCCATACCCACTAGGAATGCCACTGATTCTGTCATCATTAGGTTCCTAGAAGACTTCATCTTATCTCGGTTTGGTTGCCCAAGGAAAATAATCACTGACAATGCTGCTGCTTTCGGATCCAAAAGAATGATTGATTTCTGTCACAGGTACGGAATTGCACTTGGACATTCAACTGCCTATTACCCCCAAGGTAATGGCTTAGCTTAATCATCAAATAAAAGCCTGGTTACAATCATTAAGAAGCTACTGGAAGAGAATAAAAGGTCTTGGCATAAAAAGTTGATACATGCCTTGTGGGCAGACAGGCTCACTACAAAGAAATCTATTGGCATATCACCCTTCCAGCTGGTTTATGGGACAGAAGCAGTTTTTCCTACTAGCCTTGGGATACCAGAGGTAAAGCTTATTCAAGAAGTCCAATCAGAAGAAGACAGCATGATAAGGAGGATTAATGAAACAATCCATCTCCAGCAAACAAGGGAGCAAGTTTATGACAGAGCTGTCAGAGTGCAGGAAAACATGAAGAGACAGTTTGACAAAAGAACCAAAGCAGCAAATTTCAAGGTTGGGGACAAGGTCCTGAAGTGGTATTCAAGAAGAGAGGATAAAGGCAAACATGGCAAATTTGACAGCTTGTGGCAAGGTCCATTCATCATTCAGGCCACTGTGGGTCCTAATGCATTTTTCTTACAAGAACTTGATGGTACAGAGCTGTTTGGGGGTCCTGTCAATGGCAGGATGCTCAAACACTATTTCTGCTAATTCTCCATTTCCAGTTTCATTTCCATTGTATATACCGTTGCAAATTTTCATTTTCAGCAAAAAAGTGAAGAAATTGTTCCAAAAAAAAAAAAATAGAATGAAAAGAGAGGTTCAGACATGCTCAAAACATGAACCTCTGAGGCAAAAGGATTGGCTCTAATAAACTCAAAATCTGAGCCAAAGGGAAGAAGAATAGCTGGTCCTAACAAGCTCAAAATCTGGATTAGCAGTGAAAGAAGATCCAGCTCTAATATGCCCAAAATCAGAGCTGGAGCAAAGGAAAGAAGTGACTCAAATATGCTCAAAACCTGAGTCACAAGAAAGAAAGAAGGATGTTTCACAGTTGCAGAATTCCATGCCTTCTCAGTTTTGTTTTCTTCAAGTTTCTGCCCAGCAATTCAGACAGTCTAATCCTGGCTTGGCTGTGTTTAAATTTCCTGTCTTAGAATGTAGGTGAAGAAACCTGTTGGACAGTTTAATCCCAATAGGTAGTAGATTAGGTAGAGAAATAGATGAGGCCAACAGTCTAACCTGGCCTCATGGAGCAATAAGGGTAGAATTAGAATAGGTTTGTTTTTGTTTTGCAAAATAAAATGTAAAGGGTCTGCTAGTTCAAATGCACCCAAGGGAAAATTGTTAGAGTTCTAGTTTGGGTAGGTAGATTGGTTGGGAAAATGTTTCTGCTGATTTGTGTATCTAATATATTGTGGCAGCTAATCTAAAGAAAGAAGAAAGATGGCTTATAGCAGCAGGCATCTGGCCTACACCAAGAGATCATTTTCTGAATTCTTGACTCCTTCAAGAAGAAGCCATCCCCATGTGGAGCCACTGTTAGCCCCCCTATGAAATTCTTGACAAGTCAGTTGGGGGCTAGATTGTTTTGAGCCTTCAAGGAATGCCTTTCCCCTGAAAACCCATCCTCCTTGAAGTCTCTCAATTGTTGTGCCTAATACAAATCCCCCTCTCCTTGAAGTCTCTCAGTTGCTGTGCCTAATACAAATTCCCCTCTTCTAGTAAATTGCTAAAAAGGGCCTATTATTCCCCCCCTTTACCCCTGCAACATACATCAATTCCCCTTCTTTCCCTTTGTCCGAATTCCTTTTCTTCTACCCCCAAGATTCCCCTTCCCTACGCCTAAATCCCCCCAAAATCCCCTTAAAATCATTACCCCCGCCCTTTGTTGGCCTCTTTCCCCCTCTGTTCCTCTATCGTTTCCCTTTTGAACCCTCAAATTTCATTTGAATGGGCAAAAAACCCACTTCCGACCTTATTATAGGCCTAAGCCCCTTTCAAACCACTTCCCCACATGTGCCCCGGCGCTGGGACCAAGCGCTTAAATCCCGAGCGCTCGTCGCAATCGGAACATGTTAAGTGCACCCTCCGATCGGCCCATCGCAAGCGATTGCGATGCGATTGATCGCAAGTCTTTTTGCCCAAGCTCCGATTGCGATCCTCCGATCATATCCCGATCGTCGATCCGTCCCGCCGATCCGACGGCCAGCGCTCAATCGCAAGTCCCCTTCCGATCGCAATCGCAAACCTTCCCGTCCGACTCCCGATTGCGATCCGCCATTTCCATCACAGCTGTCCACCTGTTTCACGATCCGACGGCCATCGCACACCCGCTCCAATCGCAATCGAAACTTTCGATCGCACCCTCCTTCTGCGTATTGCGATTGCGATTCCCCGATCCATCCTGAGCCGTCCGTCCCGCCAGATCCAACGGTTCAGATTCATCCCGCTCCTCTCCCATCATCCTTTTCTCCTGCCCCTCCGATTACATCCCAGCCGTTCATTCCTCCCCCAGATCAACGGTTATCGCTTAATCGCCCCACCCCTCTAATCGCAATCGGAACTTTTTGAATATGTGTTGCGATTGACGCTCGCTCCGACCTCCGATTGCGATGGTGCCGATTGGATCCTGGCCGTAGATCCTCCCCGGATCCGACGGTTCTGATCTAATCGCCCTCCGCCTCTACTAGGTCCCACTCTTTCATTCATCTCCGTCAGGTTTCATGTGTTTTGTATATTGTTTGCCCGTTTCACATATTGTTACGCCGCTCAACCTCCACCGTTGATCTTTGTTCCCAGGCCAAGATCTAACGGTCTACGCTGCATATTATCACCAAACTCCATTGTTCATAAGGTTTCATCATTTCATTGCATTTTGTTACCATTATGGTAAAAGGCCATCGCTCCACCACCGCCGCACTACCATTTCGTCCACCCTGCATTCATCGCTCCGTCCACTGTTTTCTTCATGAGTTCGCTGTGTTGCAGAGTTTCTAGAGGATGAGAACTGCCGCTGTTTAGTGTACTACCTCAATGACAAGCAGCGCAATCAGGATCAAATCTAATGATCCAGTACCATCACGAAAGCCAAGGAATGGGGCTGTCAGGACTCACATTAATGGAGAGCAGAGTTCAAACGCCGAAAATCATGCTGGCGCCATTTAAAGCTCAAGCTAACTCGACAGAGGCAGTAACGAAGCAGCAAGGAGTTTCAGTACAGAGCAGAGGGATTAGCGCACATCAACGAAGATCTTGAGCTCTGAACCAGAGGTTTAAAAAGGCAAAGCACCATTTTGAAGACCCCGAGGACCGATCTGGAGATCCTGAACATCAATAAGAGGTAATATCAAGGTTTACTTGTCAGCAGAATGTTTTTCCACAAAGGACGAGGTCTCCATACGGTCTTATGCGCGTGTCCCTGAAGGAGTTTCATGACTACGATTCAAAACAATCTAACTTCTATGGGGCAGACCTCTCGGCCAATTTCTTTCATTTTTGTTCAACTCACAGGTACACTCGACCAAAGGTCAAGTTATCCGGAGCGGATCTTTCTTTCACTAGGTGTAGCCAAAAGATTAAATATACAGCATATCAAGCGGAATGGGCCTCGGCCCTGCATTCATTGTTGTGTTTAAATGTAACATTTAAAATTCACCTACCTCCTCATTCGTTCCTCTGTGTCTCTTCTGCTATAAAGCACAGAAGGATATCATTTTAATGGTTGTTGATGCATTATCAGTGAATTGCAAGCATTTTTGTCCCGAGCCAAGTTCCCTGTGTAATGATTGTATGATAGGCTGAGAAATATGATGTATTCAGGCTGAATGTAAAAGCTTTGGGCAGTGATGTACCTGATTGGTATTGTGTTTAACATGATAAGCAGTTTTCATTGGATCCTTATCTACAGCAGTTGGTGATGTTTTTCTTCCTCTCTGCGTTTATTTCCATTTTATTTCATGTTCTTCTGACTGGCATCTGAACGCGTGACATAAGATTTACCCTTGTTAGGTACCTTATGTCCCAGCTCTCTCAGTATTTAATGTTTTCCACTCATATGTGTATCTGAATATTGTTTTAATTGACTAAACCAGTGTAGTGTATGATTATTGCCTGCTCTCTGATGTGCAAGTTAATAGAATCAATGTTCAGATGTTTTTGTTAAGATTTAATTGAAAGAGGTTAGGAACATTGGGAGGTGTAAAGCCTGTCGCTGCCTCTTCATAACCTACCCTTCCATATAAACCTTTTCAAGATCCCTTGTGTTGCCTATGGTTTTTTCCAAGCAGGCCTGGAGTTAAATGACCTCTGGCTTGATCTATAGACGGAATCATATGGTTCTCCATCCTTCACTCTCATTCCTTAGTGTTCCATCCCACCAATCAGTATTTGAGATCCAAATGCTCTAGACGACTAGCCCAACTGAAGCTTACACATTGAACATAAGTAAATCCTTTCTTGACTCCATTGCCCAATGGCCTTGATGTTCCCTGAGTTATCTATTCTTGCCTAGCTTCCTTCTTTACCCATCCTTGTCTTATGGTGAAACCTTCCTTCCTGATTCTCAACAACCAAACTCAAAAAATCAAACAAAAAACCTTGAGCCTATAACTAGCCTAAAGTCACAATTGAGAACTTCAAAGACATATATCCTTTGATAATCATAGAGAGATCCCTCTCCTCGGACCTAGAGGGTTAGATCCTAAGGTCTAAAAGTGGTTCTATGTTGTCTCATCTTGGTCTCCGTCAACCCTGGCCAAAACATGGGAACCCCAACACTCTCATCCCCAAAGAGAAAAGAGGTGGTTATGCTAATTCTCCCAAAGAGTTATGTATCTCCTCCATCTCAGACTGATCCATGCATCTCCTCATATCTTGATATATCTCCTCCTT
The DNA here is from genome assembly GCA_034641835.2 of Pinus albicaulis. Classification (NCBI taxonomy): domain Eukaryota; kingdom Viridiplantae; phylum Streptophyta; class Pinopsida; order Pinales; family Pinaceae; genus Pinus; species Pinus albicaulis. The sequence goes on along the minus strand of CM076578.1, from coordinate 496,020,581 downwards.
AAAAGCCCTCCAAAAAATACCCTCCATGATGGTGTGGCAGTTTCCTATAACAAGTGGGATGAAAAAAAAAGGAAATCCTCCCCGAGTCGTTTGTAGCAATTCTCTCCTTGAGCTTGGTGCTCTAGGAGAAAAGGTCCTACCATGATAGAAGATGACCCCCATCTCGACCGAATATCCATCTTCATGCAACCGGTCATCCAATATCATACAAGGGAAAATATCCTTGGAATATTCCACCAACAAACTCGGGAGTTCCAATATGGATCTATCCTCCATAGTGACAAGACTGATGATCTCATGAAGAGACCGTCATATGGTCATCCCTATGTTTGACATCTACCATGCCAAAGATGCAAGTTGGAAGGTTGTTTTCCTCTTCCCCTCGCTACTTCCGCCTACAACGCGTAATCCGAAATGGAAGTGGGTATTGATGATGTTGAGGGAATGCTCCCCTCTCTCCTTGAGTCTACCCTGACTCCCACGTATATCAAGCTCTCCCAAGGTTCCCACTCCTCCGAAATCACCGAGTAGTGCCCAATCGGTGAAGCATCCATCCTCCTTTGCTAATCCAAATCGGTCTCCTTGCAAAATTTCTCTATGTAATGAGACATCCTCAACAAGATATGACTAAATATATGAATGGAAAAACCTCCATGCTTCCACTCCAAGGTATCCACCCAACTTTTAGGCGCATCAAACTCCCGAAGTGATAGGGATGTGTACATCTCATCTCATGATGTCAGGGTTCTCCTCCCCTACCTTCTCCTTGGGTCTCCATGACTCAGCACTCCTCAACATTGGCACATGTAGAACATGAGTTGTGCCTTGATCTCCACACATGAGATCCCGGGAACTTCCTTGCAAAGATACAAGAATCCTCTACTTGGAGCAGGAGCTCCTCCTTCCTCTCGCATGAGGCATTAGATATCCTCTAGATGAAACAACGTTGTTGCCCTCAATCTCTACAAAAAGAATGGAAAACCTCCCAATGATTGTATCCCTTTGAAAAAGAGACCCCCATGTTTCCTTGCTCCAAGGTGTGAGAAGAATGTATTTCTTCCCAAGAAGGTGTGGTGCAAGTTTTCAGCCTTCCCCATGGTTTTCGCAATGGTACCGCATTCTCATGCAAGGGTTTTGTTTGAGTTTTCTTATTTATCCCCACCATGTGTGTCTCATGAATCCTTCTATCAAATATTTCCACTAATTCTTTAGTGAAACTTGAATAAGATGCAATGCTTACGTTTTCAAAGAAAAGGATTCAAAGATCCACCAAGCATAAGCCTTACCTCTCAAATGTACAATAGAATTTTGATGTCTTCATCTTGAAGAATGTGATGCTTCGCAACAAGGTCTCTAACTCCTCCACCCAAGTTTCTACAAACATGTAGGTGAACCCCCAAAGATGTATAGAAGAAATCTATCCCGGTGCTCTCTTCCTTTCACCTTCATCTTGCAAAAACTATGAAAATTGAAAGGATCTCGTAATTTCGAGTTTGAAACTCATACTCTTTCAGAAATCACTAAGGGTTTCCCTCCTATCAACCTCTTCTTTCTCTTTCCATCTCTCTTCTCAAGTAATCCCGGGCATGTGTGATCGTGCCGTGTGTTAGACGTGTAGCTACTTGCTCACACTCCCGGGATGTCAACCTAGAGCTTGCTTTAGATTCAAAAATCTCTCTGGAGATTCTCCATACATCTCCCTCCTTATCTTCTTGAAGTCTTCATGAACAATATGTATTGATTTAGGAAGAAGTTTTGTAATCTTATCCTTTCTTCTCTTCAAATATGGGAGTCTTTTTCCCCGCTATTTCTATCTCCTTGTTGATGAGAATAGGAAGTGTGGGCCTTCCTCTTCTATTTGCTTATCCTCCTTGGGAGGTTCTTCATGATCTGAAAAATGATGAGATAAAAACCCATCCTCTTCGCTCTTCTTAATCTTCTTGGGATGATGCTCATTGTGTTGAGCCAAGAAGGTAGCTCGATACCACCGTAATATACCAAAATCGGAACCGGCTAGCAAGGCATGACCGGAAAACTCATTTTCTAGGAATGGTCGCTACATGATTTGAAACTGTGACTCCGGATCCCTTATATCAATGAATCTAAGACTGAAATCCAAGAGGTGGCTCAAAAGAAATCCTCTAGGTGGGTTAAACAAATCTCCTACACCTAGTTGTCTTCGCAAGTGCCCGATGAAGGGCCTCGCAACAATGTATGAACATACAATGGAATGACAACATTATTATTATGAGCTATGAGACATGAAGATAAAAATATCCAAACATTGTATAATATCGCAGCAAAATAGTACAATGCTTTGAGGAATCAATCATTCAATCTTGGCAATGGAAGCCTCAACATAACATGTAGTAGAAACTCTGAAGAACATTGCTACATAGAATTTACACAAGGCTATACAGCTACAGCTTATAGAGATTAATCGCAACATATAAACTAATAATACAAATATATGACAATAGGAGTCAAGAAATGGGGGAGCAAGCTCTCGAATCCTCGAAAAATAACAATACAATAATCCTTAAGAGGATTGGTCGTAATTACATGTACAAATGGAAAATATGCGTAAATGTCGAGTTGTCAAGTAGCAAACAGAACGTAAAAATAGAAATGGATGAATATAGCTGATGATGCTACATATGACACATATATCTCATCCAATGTATCTTGGGTGAAAGGCCGATTCAATCCCTAAAGATCTCACCCTCCAAAATAGTGGAGCAAGCCCCCACCGCAAATGTGCTCTGAATAACACAAGCCAAGGAGTTGGATTGCGTTGTAGGAGATAGGAGATGCTTGGCCTGGTGCCAAAGATGTACAATCAGGCTTCCGAAACCTTCCTCACTAACCTTCCTAAGGAATAGGAGCTCCCTCCTCCGAAAGATGAGCTAAGGAATGGTGTTGTGGAACCCTCCACTACTAACACTCAACAACACTACGTTATACTTCACAGAAATAATGCAAGACTGAAGGAAGTGGCTTTAGCCTTGAGCCAAGATGTGGAGAAATGAAGTGCAATCCTTCAATAGGTCTCTCAAGAAGGAGAGGAAATCCTAAACAAGAATCCCTCGTGCTAAACAACACGCAACTTAGCTAAATAGTCCGAGAATACAAATAGTCTTCTAGACCAAAAAATCAATATACTCAAAGATGTTCCCACTAGGCTGCCTCTTCCTTTTATGCAAGTGAATGCTTCTTTGGACCCGACCCCACACATTAGGGTTTTCCACAAATAATCTTTCTCCCTCTCAAACTCGCGTTGTCTTCTCAAGAAAGCTACACCTCTAGCAACATCAAGTTGACTTGTCAAACTTCTGACCTTGTCCTTTATTTGTCCTTTTCACACTAGAAGGTGCAAATAAATTGCTCCATTGATCCCTTTCACACTATGAGGGATTTATTCCTATTTATGGGTCTCTTCACCCATTTTATTCACCACCTGCATGATATAAGAGAAAATTAATATTCCAATTTGTCATTTGCAAATTTTGGAATATGACAAAGTGGAATTATATTCAAGATCTAATCTTCTTTTCTTGTAAATTACTTTTTTCTTTCCCGAAAACTATCTTGAAAGTTTTTCAAAGTTTTTTGTATGATAAAGATGATCAAAATCTTTATTTTACCTATTCGAAAAGTGTAAATATCGAGTTTTCCTTTTATCTTGGTTCACATCCATTTTCTCGAATCTTATGATGACCATCTTGAAATTGATGAGCCTAAAGAGATCAAGACTGATCTTACAACTTCTATAAATGCTCCTACACCTTTTATGGTCCTGAATAGATATAAACCTCTCATATTGCCTCCTATACTCCATGCTTTCCAAAATCATTACCTATATCTTCCGAGGTTTGATGGTTAATATGAAACATCAATTGCTAAGATAAATATGAAGAATTTTGAGACTTTACTTGACCATTTTGGAAGTTGAAAAGAGGATGTCGCATCAGCTATTTGCTCTTTCTTTACAAAGAAAATTCAAGAGTTGGTTCAAAAATTTCCGTCGCGAGCATCTCGCATTTCAACAGCTCGTCAAAGTTTTCCCAATGTGTAAGGTCAAACAAAACCCTTCCCTAATTCTAAAAGAGTATGACCAACAAAAGACCACTATGGGAGACAGCATACGTCTTCTACCGCATTCAATCAAGTCTATTATTCGATACTCCGTTTAATATAGGACCCCCTCCCGGCTCAACTCTATTAAATTACTCATATGTTCTTGATTCGTAAATGGATTTTCAGTTAAGAGAAAATAACCTTACAACACTTGAAGAGATGCGTAACAATGCAAGAGATGTAGAGGCTAATCTATTGATCGAAGGGCAAAGTCAAGGAAGAAGAGAAGAAGAACATCGTTGCAGCACCTAACATCTTCTCGCAGGTAACACTCCTCGACATTTTGGTAAGTACACAGAGGAAATGGTGCAAATTATCACCATTAGGATGTATTTTCCATTCAAGATGATCATGACCCACTTATTCTAGAAAAAGAAAAAACATTTCAAGCCCTAAACATTTTCTTGCTAATCCCAACCACCATAGATCGAAAATGCATTTGTAGATCAATCCGAGGAGAGACAATCTCGATATAATGTATGATTGGTGACATTACTTATAGCATTGATGATTTGCCAAATTTTGATCAAGATGACAATAATTATGTTCTCCAAACATAAGCTAATCTGTAGAGCACCGAAGTTGGTTTGTGGAAGGATGAATTTTAGTTTCAAGATCTCAAATATATCGATTAATGTATTTAATATTTATGATGACATAGATGAGGAAAATGCCAAAATTTTGAAATAAGTAAAGGATCTTTGCCTTTATGATTTGCTTCTATTTCAATTTCTCGAAAGAAATTTTTTCCAAGATTAGAAATTAGCGCTCTTCAGCTTTTGATGTCGAGGTTGAGGTAGATAATGAATTTCTTGAGAAAGTTATAAATTGGTCGAGGAAATCATTTGCGACATAGAATCCTCTCTTTAGCTCCGCATTTGTACCACCGAATTCCATTGAATGTTGTGGGGTTGCATATGGAGGCTTGGAAGTTGAAATACATAATGAAATGATGCAAGATGATTCTCTACAACTATGTTTTGAAGCATTTCACTTAAAGCAAAATTTTCATAATATCTCTAAAGAAAAGGGATGGGTGTACTGTAGAGTGTCAAGTGCAATTTTCATTAAAACCAATGGAGACGTTTCAATGTTTTTTTCAAGTTTTTCATGACCTAATAGTTGATGTGTTGGATGATATTTGCAACAAAATTCCTTCTCCATTAGCTAATCGTGAGCCCGAAAGAGGTAGATATAAATCCTTGGTCCGACAAATTCTCGACTTCATTGTCTTCTGTTTCAAGAGGGTATTTCATTACAAAGGCCATACCAAGATTTGCAGTCATATTAGGAGATTAATGAAGAATATTCTTGTTTTTTTGTTGATCATCAAGAAAAAAATAGTTATTCACGAGTTTCAAGATCCTTTTGTCAACTTGCTCGTAGTCAATACGTAAAGAAAGCATAGATATTAGGAAAATTTTAACACCAAGGTACAAAGACTTAGAGTAGAGAAGTAATGTATTAAATGGGCTAGAAATCAATACGTATTACTAAGGAAGATCCCTTCATAGCATTATTTAGGTCGATTTAAGTGGGTTTCGTGCTTATGTAATCTTCATCAAGATTCAATCTCGTTGACAAGTTTTCGTCATAATTTCCTTGGGTAGTTCTCTTCTTGCTCATAAGCAAGTACTTGCAAAGAATTGAACCAGCCAACTCCGAATTCTTACATGGTTGCATTGGTTGTTCCATTTCACTTGATAAAGTGATGAATGGATTAGTTTGGAGTAGGTTTCGTTGAATAAGCTCAATTCTAAGCATTTTTTTTTAGTTTGTCGGGGCTGTGTTTTTGTCTGAATCAGCTTAGTTTATTGAGTCAAGTTTTCAAGATTCGGCTAGTCTTTAGCTATCGACTCCATTCCTAATGAATTGTGCACTTGGACTACTTGCTCTGCACTTCCAAGGAGCTACCATCCCTAGTCAAGAGCCAATCTTAGTGTTAGTATTTGCATACTTCCACCAGGGATCAAAACACATTTTTCATGTGCATCTTAGGTGTCCCACTCTAAATAAATTTTCCATCATTCCAATAGGTCATGATACAAAATTGTTCCATTTGTGGTTTTGTCAATAAAACTTCATTCTCCCCTCGAAGATCATATTGGTCGACTCATTCCTATGTATCCTTGATCATAACAACACCTATGGAAATTCCTTTTCATTAAGAAGTCTTTTAAATAAAATCTCATCTCATGGAAAAGTTAGGTCTAAAGAACCTATTGGGTCATTATGTTTTTCTTATTTTCAAGGTCACTCGTCCATTTCAGATGAGGTCAAAAAATATATGAGAGGAACTAAATAAGAAATTTTGTTTTCCTATATAGAAGATCATTATGATGTAATTATCATACTTTCAAAGCTGTATTTTTTGAGTTTAATGATTTTTATATCAAAATGTCATTTTGATATAAAATTCAATATGTAATTTATTTATATTTTTCCAAATGTAATTTTAAGATCTCATATGTAATAAATTCATCCTAAGCCGTCAAATACAATCATTTCTAGCCTAAGTGGAGAAAGGAAAGCCATAATCCATGTTTGATCAACCCGTAATGCCAAAAATTCATAAATTTAAAAGAGTATCAATGCCAAGGTCCAAAGGGAAAAGTGAACATTAGAAAAGTGGGTGATTCAAATTAAAAATTTCAAATCCATTATGCTATAAAGCCTTTCAAAAACACCTCAAAGCAAGTCATCGTATCCACTAGCCCATCAAAAGTTCCGTTAAAGGAGAAATTTCAAGTTTTATGAGCATTTTGGGTCAAAATTTCAAGAATTTGCACGTTTACCCAATCCAAGGCTACGCGTTTGCCCGATTACTTTAGACCAAAATACATCGGGCTACTGTATTTTCACAAAGGCGCTACGCGTTTCTTCTAGGCACCGCACGTCTCTCCATAACGCTGCATGTTTTCGAGGAGGGTTTTAAAGAGTTTCACCACCATCAACAAGCTCAAATCTCCTCACATTTTTCTTCAAAATCCTTTAAATCAGTAAGTGGACCTTAAATCACCCTCTCCAATTATATATTTTGTTTTACATAAGAAAATTGAAGTGCTTAATTGTTGTGAAACCCTAGCCTCCATTTCCTTCCCATTTTTTCATGCACCATATCAATATTCATGTCCGTAAACATATATCAGCCATAAATATTGTTAAATCCTAGGGTTTTCATAGACCTAGGTTTTCATTTATATTCACTCTCAATTTTCCTTAAGCTATTAATTTCACCTCTCACTCTCTTCATCTCATTCTATTTACCTTTAGGGTTTCCAAAGCCTTCAAGCCCACAATGTATGAAGAGGAAGACAAAAAGTGTCAAGGAGGAATAAACACTAAATAATAAATCACATAAGAAATGAGGAAAATCATCATATATGAACCAACAACCACAAAATAGCTACTAGAGTCATAATGTTTCACAAACCCTAATTTCCTCTCCCACTAAGCTTCGTTTACTATGGAAAACGAGACATTTGAGTAGAGGATCCATAAGGTAGGTCATATCAATAAGTATGAGGTCATTTCATTCATAAACATCATGTTCCATCATTTTTTGAGAATTCATTCCAAAAGTCAAGTCATTTTCCACTCATAGGGTCGGTTTTTTTTTTTTCAAACTCGTGTTTCCGACCAAAAAGAGAAGAAATTGGGAAACGTGAGACATTTTTTTTCCATAATAGGTCAATGAAGGAAAACTCATTCATGTTTTACACAGTGTCATGGTTTTAGAGAAATGTCAAAAATACAAGTGCCACTAAGGAGTTGCCGCACTTTTGGAGTGACCTGGGGAAAATAAAGTTTTCTTACATATGGAGTGTCCAAATAACTTTCGGGATGAGTCAAATGATAACAAGACAAAGAGATATTTCCAATGATCTATCATGAGCTCAATCTCTGAGTTGAGGAATGCCTCCAAAATTTTCCCCGCACCAACACTCGCATTTCTACACCCCTCTCAACACGTTTTAAATAGTCTTGGGAAAAACAATTTTGACAAGGTAAATGAACTACAATAAGACAACTAAAGAAATATTTGGAAAATAGACTTGCATATATTTCCAACGAGCTATCAAGGGCAATACTTGAAACCCTTAAGGCCTCCAAATGTGGTCTTCAAAAAGGTGAAATGTCCGTGTTTTTGAGTATTTTGCAAATTTTAAAATTTCAGCTAAACGCGCAAATACTCTCCGCGTTGAACTATTTTGGGCATCCAAATGAAAAATTTTCACCACCATATTTTTCCGAATGATGAATATAGAATCCCTAGCAAGTTTAAGAAAATTGGTGGAGAATCCATCCCTCAAAAGTGTAAAACTCACCAAATTTTAATGTTTCTACTTTTGCCTAGGTGCCGCATGTTTACACGTTTTGGGGAGATTCATCGTTTTCACATGGAAAATGAGGTTCATTTTGAAGCTTGAGGTATATTTGGAAACTATACTCAAAGAGATTTCCAATGATCTATCATGGAGCTGATTTGGACACCAAAAATGCCTCCAAATGTTTCTTGCAAAGAGGCTATTTTTCCCGTTAGGCGCTCGCACGATGCTGTGAAAATTGCATTTTCACCATCTTTAGAAAATTTTGAAGTTTCACTCCAATTTGACTTTTTACTTGGGAAAATGAAGAAATTACCGATGTAAATGGTCATGGTGAATGTAAATTTCATGTTTTTTACTTTTATCTAAGGTAGATACATTAGGCGAGTCTTCTAGAGGTCAAATGAATCTATTTCCTTTATTTTAAAGGCAAATTGCTGGGTCTTCCTAGTCTTCAGCTTTGCTTGGGAGTAGGTGAAACTAATTCCTATCTCATGGATTCAACTCCTTGAGTCTAGGGAGAGTGATTTTCAGGTCTATATGATGTATTTTCTTAGTCATTGTTAGGTTGTGACTCACTGAGGTTTGGCTCTCAAGAGACACACTTTTTGTACGCTTTTGGCCCGGACATTAATCAAATTTGCAAGTATTTCTCTCTGGATCCATGTGGTATTGTGTTTAGTTTCATTTCATTCTTATATTCTCATATGATATAATTTTTTACATTTCTTCTATCATTTCATTGCTATTGAATGAATGTTTTCAAGTTAGATGAATAGAATCCATAATTTCTGTGTATGCTCGGGTTTTTGGGTAAACATTCATAATTTGTAATTTCTTAAATTCTAGAAATAAATAATGAATTCACCATGCTCTTTCTAGCTCCCAACCTATCATGATCATCCCACCATCGAAATCCCAAAGTTCCAAACATTGTACCTACCTTGCCCCATAGAACACCCCCTCCAAATCTTGACCCACTTTTCTTGCCCTCACTGCTTGACTCCTCTGATCCAAGAAAACTCACAAAAATCAAAAATTAAAAACCATGAGCTACTATACCTAGCCTAAAATATTCTTCCTTATTCATCTTGGCTGTGATATTTATGGCGAGAGCCCTCTCCCGGCCTAATAGGGTTAACTACTTGGCTAAGAATGGTTTGAGGTTACCTTGGAATTCCCTTCTTTAGCTCCGAGGTTCAATGCGAGTGATAAAATTTGGTACTCATACTTGGGAAGTGAAATATCATATTTCGAAAGAATGATAAAGTATGGATTCGGTTACTAATGGTGGATAGCAATCAGATGTATATGAAGGTCAACTCTTCACCTTGCGACTCAACTTGATGTAAAGAATCCATCAAGGATCGACCTGGTAAAGGTGAAAATGGGAGGATATTACACAAAGGTCATGTATTCAAAGTGGAATTGTATTCAATATCTAATTTGATTTCTTGTAAATTAATTTTCTTTTCCCTTTAAACTATCCCAAAGTTTTCCCGAGTTTTTTGTATGATAAAGATGATCAAAATATTGATTTTACGTATTCGAAAAGTGTAAATTACCAAGTTTTCCTTTGATCTTGGTCCACATCATTTTTCTAATATTATGATGACCATATTCAAATTGATGAGCCCAAAGAGACTAATACCGATCTTACAACTTATGTACATACTCCTACACCTTTCATAGTCCCGACAGATATAAACCTCTCCTCTACCTCCTATACTCATTTCCCTAAAATCATTACCTATATCTCGAGGTTTGATGGTGAACATGACAACATCACCGCCGAGAGACATATGCGTAATTTTGAGACTTTCTTGACCTTTTTGAAGTTATCAAAGAGGATGCCGCATTAGGCTATTTTCTTTCTTGCAAGGAAAAGTCAAGATTTGGTTCAAAAACTTGCTTGCCGCGAGCATCTCAAATTTCAAGTAGTTCGTCAAAGTTTTCCTTGATAGGTGGGTGGTCAAACAAAATAATTTCCTAATTATAAAAGAGTATGACCTACTAAAGATAGCTAGGGGAGACAAGACAATAGTTTTCAACATCTCAATCAAGTCTCGTTATTCGATAATTCGCCGATATAAGACCCTCCTCGCTACTCTATTACATTACCTAGATGCCTTTGATCCGGAAATGGAGTTTCAACTGAGAGAAAGGAACCTTACAATACTTGAAGAGATGCGAACAATTCAAGAGGACATAGAGGCTAATCTATGATCGAAGGGAAAAAGATGAAGAAAGAAGAGAAGAAGAACATTGCAAAACACCGACATCTGAGGTAAAGCTCAAATTCTTGGTAAGTACAATAGAGGTGAAATGGTGCAAAGGGATCACCATGAGGGATGTATTTTCCATTCAAGATCATCATGACCCACTTATCCTAGAAAAAGAAAATATTTCAAGCCCCAAAGATTTTCCGCTAATCCCAACCACCATACATCATAAATGGATTTGTAGATACCCTGAGGAGAATCAATCGGATAGTATAATGTGTATGATTGGTGACATTACTTATATTGATTATTTGCCAAGTTTGATCGCATGACAATGATTATGTTCTCCAAATAAAGCTAATCTTGTAGAGCAATCAAAAATTGGTTTGTGGAAGGAGGAATTTTAGTTTCAAGAGTTCAATATAGTTATCATCGAATGCATATTTATGATGATAGAGATGAGGAAAATGCTAAATTTTTGAAATAAGTAAAGGATATTTTCCCTTATGTTTTGCTTCATTTCAATATTTGAAAGAATTTTTTTTTCAAGATTAGAAATCGCAAATTTTTCAATTTTTATAATGAGGTTGAGGTAGATAGCAATTTCTTTGAGCAAGTTATAAATGATGAACATTATCCTAAATTGGTTGAGGAAATAACTTGCGACATAGAATCCTATTTAGCTCTAGATTTGCAGCCATCGAATGAAATTGAATCTTAGGTTGTAGATGAAGGTCTGAAGTTGAAACACATTATCAAATGATGCAAGATGATTCTCACTCACTCATGTTTTGAATCATTGCAATTTCTAAAGAAAAAATTTCATAATATCTCTAAAGAAAAATATGGGTAGCCCGTAGAGTGTCACACAATGTCATTAAAACCGATGGATACATTTCATCAGCTCTTTAAAGTTTTTCATAACGCAATAGCTATGTTGGATGATATTTGCCGTAAAAGTCCTTCGTTAGCTAATCATGAGCCTCGAAAAGAGTGTAGATATAAACTTGACGGATAACCGATTTACTATTTGTTCAGTGTTTCATTACAAAGCCCATACCAAGATTTGGAAATATATCAGAGAGTAATGAAGAAGATTCTTGTTTTGTTGTTGATCATCTCGGAAAAAATAGTTATTCACGAGTTTCAGATCCTTTTTTTCAACTTGTCGTTACCATTAAAGAAAGAAAGACAGATGTTAGGAAATTTTAAAACTAAGGTATGGAAGATCTACCTTGAGAAGAGTAGTAACGTATTATATGTAGGAAATAAATCAATATGTATTCCTATGAAGATCCTTTGCGCATCTTTAGGTCATCCTGGGCTCTTGCTTTGCACAACAAGACTAATATGTTGACAAGTATTCATCGAGTTTCTTTTAGAGGTTCTCTTCTTGCTAATAAGCAAGAACTTGTAGAGAATTCAACTAGCAGCCATAATGCTTACATGGTTGCATTGGTTGTTCCATTTCACTTGATCAAGTGATGAATGTATCAATTAGAGTAGGTTTATTGAATAAGCCTCACTCGAGCATTTTTTTTAGTTTTTCAAACTTGTGTTTTAGTTTGAGTCAATTCAGTTTATTGAGTCAAATTTTCAAGTATTAAATTAGTCTATAGCTATTGAATCCATGCTTAATGAATATGAATCCTTGGTCTACAAGTATTTGGCACTTCCAAGGAGCTACCATCCCTAGCCGGGAGTTAATGTTAGTGTCGTATTTTCATTACTTCCACCAGGGATCAAAACACATTTTGTATGTGCATCTTACGTGTCCCACTCTAAAGAAATTTTCCATCATTCCATTAGGTCATGATATAAAATTGTTCCACTAGTGGTTTTCCTTGTCAATAAAACTTCATTCTCCCTAAGAAGTTCATATTGGCTAACTCATTCTTATGTCTCATTGAGCATAACAACACCTATGGAAATGCTCTTTTCAACAGAAGCTTTCCTTAAATCAAATCTCATTCATGGAAAGTGAGGTCTAAAGAATCCCATTGTGTCATTAGGTTTTTTATTTCTCAAGGTCACTCCTTCATTTCGTATGAGGTCGAAGAATAAGTATATGATAGAACCAAATATGAAATTCCGTTTTCCTATATAGAAGATCATCATGATGTAATTATCATGCTTTCAAAGTTGTATTTTTTGAGTTTAATGATTTTTATATCAAAATTCATTTTGATATAAAATTCAATATGTTATTTATTTATATTTTTTGAAATTAATTTTATGATCTCATATGTAATAAATTCATCCCAAGCTATCAAATGCAATCATTTCCACTAAATGCAAGAAGGAAAGCCAAACTCCATGTTTGATCAACTCGTAATGCCAAAAAGTCGAAAGCTAAAAGAGTATCGTCAAAGTCCAAGGAAAGTGAACATTAGAAAAGTGGGTGATTCAAATTAAAATTTCAACCACTATGCTATAAATCCTTTCAAAAACACTCAAATCAAGCAAGTCATTGTATCCATTCAACACGTAACTTCCCAAAATTGTTAAAATAAATTTTAAGTTTTCTAAGCATTTTGGGTCAAAATTTCAAGGCGTTGTGCATTTGTCTTGGCAATCGCGCATTTACCCAACGACACGCACGTTTTCGATAACTTTAGACCAAAATATATTTCAAGTGCATGCTTGCACATAGACACCGCGCATTTGCCCGGGTGCCGCGCATTCCTCCAAAACATTAAAGGCTGCACAAGGAGGGTTTTGAAAGAGTTTCACCACCTCCAAACAACCTCAAATATCCTCATAATTTTCCAAAAAGTTTTAAATCGGTAAATGGACCCTAAATCACCTCTATATTTGGTGTCTCACAAGAAAAATTTAAGTGGTTAATTGCTATGAACCCTAGCCTCCATTTCCTTCCCATTTTCATGCTCCCATATCGATATTCATGTCCGTAAACATGAGACGCAAACATAAATATTGTTAAATCCTTAGGTTTTATAGAACTATGTTTTCATTTATATTCACTCCTCCATTTTCCTAAGCTATTTATTTCACCTCTCACTCCTTCTATCTCATTCCATTTACCTTGTGGTTTCCAAAGCCTTCAAGCCCACAATGTCGAAGAGGTTATTTTAAGTGTCAAGAGGAACAAACATCAAAGAATAAATCATGTAAGACAGAGTAAAATCAATGATATGAACCAACAACCATAAAAGAGCTATTAGAGTCGAATTCTTCACAAACCCTACTTTCCCATCAGAAGCATAGGGTTTGCTATGAAAACGAGACATTTGAGAAAATGAGCCATACAGGGTCATATCAGTAGGCATGAGGTCATTTCATCTCATAATCATCATGTCTCCATCATTTTTTGAGAATTCATTCCAAAAATCAAATTCATTTGTCACCATAAGGTCGGTTTTTTTAGAAATCGTGTTTCCACTAACCGTTATCACCTAAAAATTTAGCACATAATTGTGACAAGGTTACAAAATTTTATGGTTCAAAATTGGGTTTAGAAGTCAATTTTAGGTTTGGTCAAGGGTAGGTTTTAGATTTTTATGATTTAAATCTCATCCTTAGATTCAAATGAAGTCCTTTATAAACTTCTTTCATGTCAAATATTCATTATTTTAATTTGTGGTTCATTTCCTAAAGTTTCAGGTCAAAACTGTTCAATTACCCAAAAAACCTTGTTTTCGTAGCACCACCTGTTGAAAAAATTTGTTTTGCGCTACGAAAACGCTAATAGTTTCGTAGCGCAAACATGAAAAATTGCATTGTAGGCACTACGAAAGCACGGATTTATAAATGTATTGTCAAATGAGCTGGAAAATGTGAGAAATCGTTGGGAAAGGGCAAGTTAGTGGTATGATGAGCTAGGAAATGATAAAATTCGATGTACTCACCCATGTTTGCAGTCATCATTGTCATTATAGGTTATGAATGAGGCATCATTCGGTTATGAGATGACATTTTAAATTTCAAAATATTTCCTAATTGGTCAATCTCATTTTCCTTTTTCCTCCATTCAAAATTTCTGAGCTCTGAAGTGTTAAACTAAACCTGTGGCCGGTTCGTATAAAGGTTTTCTACACCCATATCAAGCGAGGCTGACAGGATTTCTGAAAAGTATGGTAGAGGACAAGAAAATTCACAGAGGAGGACAGTGCTTAAGACATGAACCTGAAGATATGAGATAATAACTGAAGACCCACAATGATGGAGGCATTCAGAAAAGTAGGCTGCTTATGGTTTTGTGCAAAGTTACAGGGATCTCACCCACAGGTATCCAAATAATTTTCCATGAATTTTAATGGAACAACTACTAAGGTTGGGATGATAAATGTATATGTTACACCAGAGACCATTGGTGTTGTTACAAAGACAGCAAGAGGTCAAGAAACTTGGTTTAAAAGTTCAAGTTTGATATGGAGCAATGCAAAGAATTCATGAGGCCTGAATACACAGACATGGACCTTAACAATGTTGTCCCTAGAGGCTGCATCAAAGACACTTATTCAAAGCTACTGCTCAACATACATAACTATTTTACATGTTAAGGAAGATATCACAAGGTTTACTCATATCATTTCAAGTTGCTTCTGCATTTCATTGGTAAGATTTCACTCGATTTGCCTTTTTATCTGCATAGGAGTATTGCAAAGATGGTTGATAAAGTGAAAGCGAAGTCTGAAGGGAGTGAAACATCCTTGTTTCATCATGGTTTAATGAAGTTATTAATTTTAGATGAACTTCAGAAGATAGGAAGGGATTGGTCATCTTTCTTGTTTATAAATGGTTTTGAGTTGGAAACCCTAACCCCTTCAAGAAACCCTAAAGCTAAAGGAGTTCCATCACCACCAGCAGCAGAACCAAGTCAACCTGTGGTTGTAAAACCAAAATAATTTTTAAAACTGAAGCCAAGGAAACAAATTGAGAAAAGGGCAGAGATGATGCAAATGCTTGATACACCAACTCCATCACTTGCAAAACAAAGGTCAAAGGTTGTCAAAGATGCAAAACAGAAACAAGCTATCAGTAAGCAGGAAATCAAAAGAGTAACTAGAAGCCAAGAAATGGCATAAAAAGGAAAGGCAGTTTCTATTGAGGACAACCTAGTAGCAAAAGGAAATCTAGAGGAAATTCTTCATGTTATTGGCATAGAGGAGACACCCATTGTTCAAGCTGAGTTCATTGGGAAAGATGAGCATAAACTGAAAAAGGAAAAGTCTGCCAAAAAGCTAGAGTTCATTGGGGAAGATGCAGCTTTCATCTTTCAAGTAAGAAATCCTATGACTAGGCATGTTATGAAACTGAAGGAACGCAGTAAGGAAGTTCATAAACCCACTGAGACACCTAAAGCTCCTAAATAAGTTGTTGATCTCTCATCACCTACAGTGAAGCATACAACCAACAAAAAAAAGAGGGGAAAAGAAGAAATGATAGAGAAAATAGAATTTCAGCATCTTAAGGAAAAATTGAGGTTGGCAGCCCAGCAAGTTTTTGTCATGAGGAAAAGGGCTAGAAAGCATAGTGTTGAGAAAGCACAGTTTAAAAGGATGAAGGCACTGTGGGAAGGACAAATTGATTCTATTTCTAAAACTCCAAGTAGTGCAGAGCAGTTTTTCAAATGGACAGTTCCAGCAATAAAGGAAGCCAAGTTTGTCAGAATAATAAATACTCACTTGAGACATAATAATAGAAGACTTAAAGATTAAGTGGAGGACTTAGAGCAGTAGCTGAAGTTGATTCAGGATGAGTTAAAGAGCAGAGGCATTAAAATAATAGTCATTGAAGAGCCAATAGCTAAATCAAGTGCAAATGAAGAAGGAACGTCAAGAAAGCTACAATTACTATGTTTTTACAGTTAATATGGTTTTTAAATGTTGCATATAGGTGTATTCTAAGTTTTTGGCATAACTACAGTTTTCACTTTTGAAATTTTTTTTGACAAAACTGCACACTCAGCAGTTTTGTAGTGCAGACAGTGTAAAAAAACAGAAAAGCGCTATGAAGCTGCTGTAGCTGCTTTTCTACTCATTTTACTCATTTTTTTTAAAGGTTGAAAAGCGATTTAAGGACTGGAATTCATATGGGAGATGTATTAAAGGGAAAATGAAATGATGCAAGTGGAAAGAAGTCGAAAATTTGAAGAATAAGTGTTAAAATGGCAATGTAATAAAGGCACTACGAAACTGTTGTGTATTCGTAGCGCAGTACATTACAGCTCTTTTGAACAGCTTTGGAGGTGGTTTTGGACAACTCGAGCCTAGGGAGGAATTTTGGGATGTATTAAATCAACTTCAAAGAGCTAAGGACCTCGAAATAAAGAGTACATCATGGTCATAATGTTCAAAGAATGCACAAGACTTTATGCCTATAAAACAAGGGATTGTTTCCTATTTTGGTGGAGATCAGCAATATGGTCATGAAGAGTTGAAGCCCATCCTCCAGATTTAACCATGTGATGATACACTTGGCAACGATGTAAATTTGAATAGATAAGGTTGTTATAGTTAGCAATAAGTAGTTTGAGTCCTTTTTGGAATAGGACTGTTTAAACAGATTAGGTGTCTTTTTGTAATAAATTCCATGTCTTATGGTTATGCAAGGTGCAGGAGTAAGAAATTCAATGTATCTAGCCTAGAGGCAAATAATTTCATGTTGTAAGAGGTCTTTTAAATGCCATGAGGTCAAATTAGTAAAGGGTTAGACATTTTTTGCAAAACTGTGCTTATTGTAATTGACTAATTTTCAACTAATACAGAGATTTTCTGCTTAACCAACTTAAGATTCAGAAGGAGTTTTAGTGTGTTCCTATTCTATTTGCATCTCTTTTATTATCCTATTGCAGTGGTGTTTATCTATATTATTCAAAATTCATCTTTTAGATGCTCTGACTTCCTATATAAATGAACTGACTGTGTTTTTTACAGTTTCATACGTGTTTATCTCTTGACTAAAACTCTGATATGACTCAACTTCCATGTTAAGTAGATCCATTGAATTATTGAACTGTTTGACTCCATAAGCCCAATGTATACATGCTAATATGATTCTTAACATATATATGTCATTTATCTGTTCATTACTCAAATAGATTTAGCCATCTATATCTTTATCCAAATCATTAACCCTTGAGAGAGCCCTCTCAGGCTAAGGTGGCTAAGCCTTATCAAAAGATTAGGTTTGAAATAGTTACATGAAGTTGACTGATCAAGCAGCCTATTAGATCCAATTTTGTGTTAACATTTTGGTGTGTCTACCGGGAGCCTAAAGATTATACTTTCCTGAAATTTTGAAGCTGAACTTCTGAAGGTAGCAGGAGCTTAGGAATATTTTCGAGGCTGCATCTACCTTGGTGACTCCATTCAAAATTTATATGATAAAAGGTGGCTTCGAGAATGAGACACATGAGGAGTAATCCTGACCCAGATCCACCACCATCATGGAAAATCCAAACACTATTTCCAGAGGCAGTCAAAGAATTTCTGAAATATCAGTTACTCCATCACATTCGAAACCTTTTTCCTCTAAAATATTAAGAAGTCCTGAAGATAAAAGAGTTGATGATAAAATCCAGGAAATCTTGTTAGGTCTGAAATTGAAAAATAATTAATTGAAATCATCTTAGATTTTCATAAGAGAGGCATTGATACCTCAGCTCTAGTAACACAAGAAGACAAAGAGGAGTTTTGGGAAGTTGTTACTTCTGAGTTGTTGCTGGAAAGATAGTCTTTAAATAAGTTGAAAGAGCTTGACCCTTTTGAAGTTTTGTTGAAAATTAAAGTTGGTTTACCTCTTCCTTATTGGACTTTAATTGTTAGTGGACAACAAATACCAAATAGTCCTCCTCATAATAGTTCTTCATCCTCTACTGCTGCTATCCCAAAAGCTGCCATAGTCACTTTTACCATGGTTGCAAATGTAATTCCTCCACCTGCTGCACCTGCTAGATATGCCCCTCTTGTTCTGCCAGCTGTTTTACATGACCTCCCTAGTAAATATGCTGCTAGAATAAAAACTTGGGGAAGTGATGAAGAGATTACAACAGAGGCACATGTAGACCAATTTAATGATTTTATAGACAGGGAGGAGTTTGATCATGAAGATGTTAGGTTGAGATTGTTTGCTCAAATTTTTACTAGTGAAGTTAGGAAGTGGTTCAAAGCCCTTACTCCTCGAAGTATTCATAATTGGAATGATTTTGAACATATATTTTTGAGAAAATGGGGAAATAGAACTAATCCAGTATAAGCCCTCACTGAGTATAATAGTTTAAGAAGAGTTGTTGATGAAACTGTTCAAAACTTTTCAAAGAGGTTTAATAAGGTTTATGACTCTATTCCTACCCATTTAAAACCTCTACAGGCCTTAGCTCAGATGAGATATGAAAAAGATTTTGATTATGACTTTTCTATACTACTTAGAGAGAGAGAATCCCCTACACTTGTTGAAATGAAAAATGATGCAGTGGAGGTTAACATGATAGCATCCAAAAATTCAAAAATGGGTAAGACTAATTTAAAAGAAGAAGAGAAGCCTTCTACCTCTACTTCTGATGATAAGTTTGATTCAATGATGAAAACAATGGAAAATTTGATGGATAGGTTGGCCCTTGGGAATACCTCCGCCCCTCCTGCACAACATGAACCTCAGTTTAGAAACCCTCAGTTCAGGAGACCTCAGAATCAACAGAGACCAAGAGAAAATAGAAATCAATAGCCTAATCCTCCAGTGAGACCTCCTTTCCAGCAGAATTTAGTTGATGAAGAAGATGAACCTGAAATTCCCAAAGAATCTATTCATTGTTTTGATGAAGAAATGTCTGTAAATTTCTTGACTAAAGAGGAACATGATGAATTAGATCAAGGAAATCATGGAGAGGAACCTTCAGATTATCTCAAAGGAGATCAACATGCTATCTTTGAAATGCAAAAGCAGTACAATCTTAGAAATAGAAATGTGCCTATCATTGCAAACAAAACACAGCCTAAGAAAGATACACCTAAGGTTGATGATGGAAATAAATATGCTCCTAAGGTCGCTGAAGGTAAGAAAGATATGCCAGCTCTTCCTCCTATCAAATAAGCTGAAAAATCTGTTCCTGTTTTCAGTTTGGAGAAATAAATTTCTAAGATTAAAATTCCAGTACCTTTTCGTGAGATTCTCAAATTCAATGAGTATAGAAGCAAGATTGTTAAAATGTTAAATTCACAACCGGGAGCTGCTGATATCTTAAATGTGCAAGAGGATCACCCAACCATATACTTGGGTACAAGATTAGAAGATGAATAGAATGAGGAGGTGCCTCCTTTTTATGTAAGCCTTAGCATTCATGACATGACATTACATAATGTTGTGTTGGATTCAGGGGCCTCTCACAATCTTATGCATAAAGTAATCATGGAAAGGATATGGTTAGAAATAACTAGACCATATAAGGACTTGTTTTCTTTTGATTTGAAAAGAGTTCAATGCATTGGTTTAATTAGGGATGTTGTTGTTGGTCTAACAAAAGTTCCTACTAAGACTGTGGTCATGGACATCATGGTAGTAGACATTCCACCAAATTTCAGTATTCTATTATCAAGTTCATGGGTAGCGAAAATCAAAGGTACAATGCAGATGGACCTTACCTATGCCACCATACCTGTATTTGGTTAGCAAAGTAGATTGTATCGAGAGACAAGAATGGCTTACATGGTGAGTAGTAAAGACAAACCTCATAATTTTCCAATTTATGCTCTTGATACTGAACTTGGATCTGCTATTCTTTTCAATGAGTTGACTAATGAAGCAGAGGATGAGAAGAAAATAGAAAATTAGAGATCTGAAATTCAACAGTTTTAAAATCAGCAAAAAGAAGATCAGCAAGTTAGTGATGAGGAAGTGGAAGGTTGGTGGTCATTACATTTTGATGGATCAGCAGGAAGAGATGGAGCAGGAGCTGGGATTTCGATCACAAGTCCAAGCAATGAAAGTAAGCTTCTTTCTTACAAATTGAACTTTGATTGTACAAATAACATGGCCAAGTATGAATCCTTGATTTTGGGTTTAGAAGTCTTGAAAAGAATGAATGCTCAAAAGATTTATGTTTTTGGAGATTCAAAATTAGTCATTAAACAAGTTGAAACTACTTATCAAACAAAGGATATAAGGATGAGGGCATATAGAAACTTAGTTTTGGACATGTTTGAAAACTTCCAAGCTTATTCATTCATTGTCAAAACTAGAGACCAAAACTCCATTGCTGATTCTCTTGTTGTCTCTGCAAATCCTTTCATTATTCCCATACATTCCACTGAAAAATATGAGGTTGAAGTTCGCCATAGACCAGCTATCCCTGATAATATTCTCATTGGTAAGTTTTTTAGGATGATCAACAAGTGAAGAAATTTATTAAGCTGAAAGAAGAGTTTGAAAATATACAAGTAGATTAGAAAAATATGCTTGCTGAATCAAAAGGAAATCCTGAAGTTTTGCAGCTAAAGAATAACTCCATACCAAAGGGTCTCATACCTCTTGAAAAAAAATTTGATCAGAATTATAGTTTTAAATCTCCTAAGATACAAGCCGATGATGAAGAGCTTGAGAATTGTAATCTTGGTACAGAAGTTATGCCCAAAATTATTAAACTTTCAAAGTTTCTTTTAGTTGATATGAAGTATAAGTATATTGAGATGATGAAAATATTCATAAATGTTTTTGCTTGGAATTATGTTGATTTGAAAGAATATGACCCCACCATTATTAAGCATACTATTCCCATTAAAGAAAATTAAAGGCATTTCAAGCAGAAGTTGAGGAGGATTAACCCACTTCTCATGCCATTAATTGAGAAGGAGGTCAAAAAACTCTTTGATGCCAAAATCATTGTCCCAATCAGATTTTCAAATTGGCTTGCAAACTTGGTTCCAATTAGGAAGAAGAGTGGAGAAATCAGAATATGTATTGACTTTAGAAATTTTAATAAAGCCTCTTTAAAGGACAATTATCCTCTCCCAAAGATGGACCAAATTTTGCAAAATATTATTGGTTCTCAAAGGATGTCTATGCTTGATGGTTTTTTAGGTTATAATCAGATCCTTATACATCAGGATGATCAGGAAAAAACCACCTTTGCTACACCATGGGGCACTTTTATGTATGCCAAGATGCCATTTGGTCTCATGAATGTAGGAGCTACCTTTCAGAGGGCAATGGACATTGCTTTTTATGATGAGAAGGACAAGATCGTGGTTTTTTATCTTGATGATATAACAGTTTTATCAAAGAGGGAAGAAGATCACTTGAAACATCTAGAAGTAATTCTGCTGAAGTGTAGAAGGTTTGGCATATCTCTAAATCCCACCAAAATTATTTTTCTTTAACTTCAGGTAAATTACTTGGACACATCATTTCTAAATATGGGATTATTATTGATCCAAATAGATTCAATGCAATTCAGAAGGTGGATTTTCCAAGAAGCAGGAAGGAGATTTAATCTTTCCTTGGAAAGGTAAATTTTGTAAGGAGATTTATTCCTAATTTTGCTGAGATTGTGAAGGATATAACAAGGATGTTGAAGAAGGGATTTTACATTAAGTGGACAGCAGAAGCAAAGTACTCATTTGAGGAGATCAAAAGGGCACTCACAGAAGCACCGATATTAATCAGTCTGGATTTCTCAAAATAATTTTTGGGTTTTACTTTCGCATTAGAAAGTACTATTGCTGGAGTTTTGTTGCAAAAGGGACAACAAGGTATTGAGCAGCCTATTTCCTTCTTTATTAGGACATTAGCTAACTCTGAGTTGAAATATAATGTCTTAGAGAAGCAAGCCTATGCCTTGGTGAAGGCTATCAAAGATTTCAGAATTTATATTCTACAATCTCATATTGTGGCTTTTGTTCCTAATACTGTAGTGAAAGACATCCTCACTCAAGATGATCTTGATGGTAAGAGGGGAAAATGGATTACTAAGTTGCTAGAGTATGATATAGATATTAAGCCAAAAAAATTGGTCAAAGGGCAAGGCTTAGCAAAGTTGATGGCACAGTCAAACTTTGACTATCTTGTCATGAACTTAATTGCAGAAATATCAGAAATTTCAGATGAGGAAGAAGAACTAGTTTCTATTGAAGAAAGGTACATCACTTTGGATTAGTACAAGGATATTGTTTTTGTCCTACAACATCATAAAGCACCTTCTGAACTAAAAAAGTCTAAGGCAAGATTTGTGAGACTAAAATCCTTGAGATATTGCATTTTTGACAGAAATCTGTTTTGGAAGGATACTGGCGGAATTTTGCTGAATTGTTTAATGGGAGAGGAGGCTAATAAAGTGATAGAGGAGTTCCACAAAGGAAATTGGAAGGTCACCATTATTGGAAGGCCACAATGAACAAGATTCTTAGAGAAGGCTATTATTGGCCTACAATTTTTAAGGATGTCTACAAAAAGATTACTGCCTGCCATGAATGCGAGATTTTCGATGGTAAGAATAAGCTTGTACCTTTACCTTTAATGCCTATCGATGTGGAAGCGCCATTTCAACAGTGGGGGCTAGATTTTATTGGAGAGATTCATCCATCATCATAAGGTCAGAATCGCTGGATTCTCACAGTGACTGATTTCTTCACCAAATGGATTGAAGCAATCCCAACTAGGCAAGCAAATGATTTTGCTATTATTTCCTTTTTGGAAAATAATATCTTGTCTACATTTGGTTTCCCCATGAAGATTGTTAGGGTCCTATAATAATAGGGTTCATAAATTTTGAATTGACTTTGATAGTCTTGTAAATATGTACATACCTTGCTTTCTGCAAGTTGTTTTCCCATATTTTGAAAAAATGAAAAATAATAAAAAGCCAAAAAGAGGGTAGAAAGTCCTAAAAGAAAAATCAAGGGACTTAGAAAAATATAGACCCCAAAAGAAAAATAAATAAAACCTGAAAGTGAGCAAGTCCAAATGCCACTACTTTTACTTTTTACTACAAGAATAATGATTATGTGCAGAGTGTCAATAAATGTCATAATCCATGATTAGTTAAACAGTTTAATCTTAACTTTTCATGTTTTATATAGAGAATAAAGATTTGTCAAACAGTTTAAACCTAGAAAATGAGTAGATAGGTAGAGAATAATGAGGAGCTCAACAATTAAATTTGAGCCCTCGAATGAAATAAGGTAAATTTAGATAGTTTTATGCTTTGAAAGAAAAAAAATTGAGGTTGCAAGCCTAAATGCACCTACAAAATGAAGAAAAAATGTTAGAAATAAAGTTGGGTAGGTAGAAAGCAGTTGAACAATCATGTAATAAAGCATCATCGGGAAAAATCACTAGTTTCCCCTCCCCTACAAGTATTCAATATTCTAAACTATCAGTCAAAAAGGCTTAGAGTATTTCTCTGACTTTTGTTGGGACTAGACCCAAGGCTCAATGACTGATTAGTTAAAAATATTGAGTTCGCACCTTAAAACCACATTTATCAGCATTTACCCCTCATTCATACATCTTAATCCCTTTTTTCCTAAGTAAAACACATTTTTTACTTAGTAAAATTGTAACCCTAAAATAATTAACTTCATTCCCTTCAAAATCATTCATAAAACCCTAAAAAAAGAATTTATGCTAAGTATAAGTGAAGTAATACAACAAACATGAGTAATGTTTTATTTTTTACACTTTACTTAGTGGTAACATATGCTTTGCTTTCATTCTACTACCCTTTTTTCACATTAACACCTAATTTAGTGTATTAAATCCCTAACTACACCTACCTGTATATATTAATTCCTTTATATTTAAAATAACCCCCAAAACCCATTATTTTAAGTTTAGACGAAAGTTTTATATCCCACATGTGAAATATAAAAACCTCGCCCTAACAATCCCACTGGTCTAAAGCTATCAATAAACTAAATCGCTCCCCTATAGTACTCAAACAAATGCAACACCATTTGAAAAAAATATATAATATAACCGCACCCGTATATGTATTATTGAAACATTTTTATAAATGTTTTAATTTAAATATACATTTTATTTTCCCCCGCCATCGTATAACCCAAGGTTTTGAATTAATTAAAATGGTTATTTATAAAGTCAAAACCCATTGCCGCATATATAAAAGCCCGGTCCCACCTCCCATTCCAACGCAACTTCCGAACAAATCCGGACCCTTCGCATCGATCCCCCAAATCCGACGGTGGATATCCAATATCGCATGGAAAAGATGCACAAGTATCCAAACACCAAAGCTGCTCGAAATGGGTTTTTTTTAGTTTTAACTATCCATTACGTGGAGGATTCCTACAAGATCACGTGGGTTAAGCCTAATGACACTTATCACCAAAAACATGTGCGATAACCACAGGTTTTTAACTCATTGAATCCCGAAACCACCCTCCCTGCCGATGCAACCTGCATTCAATGCAAAATAATGTAACCAAAATGCATATTTCAACCTTGGAAATGCATTCATTCATCTATCTTCTGCGCATTTAACCTAAACCCACTACACAGCCTACCCGAATTTAAAAACACTCTTTTTAAACCATTAACAGTCATTTTAATGCCCGAAACCTGCATAATTTTCCCTGCAAACCATTGAATACCGCCAAGGAGTTGCACATTGCTCCAGAAAAGCTAGAGAAGCAATCAACTCAGTCGAAACCTCAGAAATTGTTCCAAAGCCAAATACCTGCATTATTACAGGTATTTTTCTAAAAATTTGAACCTGCAATCGATTTTAAAGCCTTAAAAAGAAAAAAACACTTCAGATTTCAAGAAATCAATTAAAATAAACTACCAAAAAGTCCCAAAAACAGGCCAGACTCTAGCAAATTTTTCCTAGAAACCCTGTTTCTCTGTTGCGCTCAATTTTTCATGAAATTTATAAGTTTTCACAGTTTAAATGATCTATTTCAAGCTCTGAAATAAGCCAAAAAACCTCTGTAGGTACCATAAACCTCTGTGATCCTTTTCAAAATAGTTTTCAACCCTATTTCTTAGTCAGAGACTCAGGAAACCCTTTTTTTCTGTTTTAAACCAGTTCTAAAGCCTCTAAACCTATTTGATAGGCCTAATTGGACATAAAACCCAAAGAAGAGACTATACTTTGCTTGTTTTCCCCATTTAAGCCTCTGCTAAAAGTAAATTGCTTCTGCAAACTGTCTAAACTTGCAGAAGTAAATCAAAATGCCTAAAAAATAGAGCGCAAGCAAGCCTGAAGCTTCCAAAGCACCTAAACCTACCGCTACCATGACTTCAAGTACTGTTATTGTTTTCAATCCATTACAACCCCCAGTTATTGATATTGAACACATTCCCCTAGCTGATACTAATTACAAGATAGCAGATCCCATTATTGAATTTAACCTGCTAGATATCCATAACTGGTGTTATGAAAAGTCTTTAGATGATCAAGAATAGGTCCATATTTGGTAATCTCATTTGCCCAAATATGTTGTCCCATTAACTCACCCCTGTCAGGAGGTTATTAGATTGTGTTAGCAGTACTATGTTCCAAAGCAAAGAGCCATTGTAAATGTCAGTAAATATATGCCTTTTACCATCACTGCAGAATCAATTAACCAGATGTTACAGCTTCAGTTTGCCCCCAAGCAGTCCCTCTATCTATAGAGGCCTTCACCAAGTTATATATTGGCCCATATTTTCCTAAAAGGTTCATGATTTTTCAAACTTTTATGCCTAGATGCGTGTAGAAATTCCTAGGTTAAATCCTCCATATTCTACTGCTAAATTCCCTGAAGGTTAAAGCCATGTGATTTCCACGTTGTCCTTCATCATTGGATATTTCACTAATGAACACACAGATGAGTCCATCTTGGGATTCTTATCCACCTTTTCTCCAGGTCAACCACCCTCAGTAATCTTTGATTATGTTGGTTTCATTGCTGATAGTATTCATTATCAGTTGACCAATTTGCAAATTGAGGGAGTATTCAGATATACCTCCTACCTTTTCCATATGTTTCTATACTTCCAATCAGATAATTTTCCAATTTCACTCCAAAAAATTGACATAGAGGGAAATCCTCTATCTATCATTTTTTGGACATCCATGCTCAGGAAAGAACGTACAGATTTCAGTTTT
Source organism: Pinus albicaulis (assembly GCA_034641835.2). Lineage (NCBI taxonomy): Eukaryota > Viridiplantae > Streptophyta > Pinopsida > Pinales > Pinaceae > Pinus > Pinus albicaulis. Next base: position 495,993,825 of record CM076578.1, on the reverse strand, counting down.
TTTAGAGTTATTTTTACATCCAGTGATCACAATGTTGACCAAGATAGAGCAGCCAAGAGTAAATGAAGAAATGAAAAATATATTGTAGTTATCAGAGCATAGTAAAGTTGGTGACTGGTATTTTTATGAGAAATATACTGAAATCAGAGTCTTTGGGTCAAAATTGTTACCTTACAAGTTACCCAAACATCCTTCAATGAGGATCTTTGCCTTGGAGAATATCAGGCAGATCCTAAACTCTAATTCAATAAATTTCATAGCAGCTAAGAAGAAGACACAATTCAAACTTAAGAATCAGATAGAGCCATTCATATACAATCACAGGGATGCAGAGAAAGAAGCAGAAAATCAGTTATTGGAATATAAATTTAAAGAGAGTTTCTCGTGGAACTATGATCCACAAGGGATCTTGAGAAAGCTAAGGGTTAAATGCAAGTTAAGACCCTTTATTCATGAAGCGAAACCAGAAATAGAAACTTTTTCCAATCAGATTGTGTTATGGCCTAAATCTACCTCAGGCTGAGAAAGGCAGAATCTAGGGTAACATCAAACCATGCTTAATCTGGTAGTTAGCCCTACCAGATCGGGAGAGGGCTCTCTCCTGGTCAATCTCAGCAAAAAATGATCAGTGAGGCTTGAGATGACTTGAATAAAGGCTGATTTTAGGCTAGGTATATATGTAAAATATTTTTATTTGATTTTGAGGGTGTTTGTTGGATCAAAGGGAAGGGCAGATTTTGGGTCTAGGGAATGAGGCCTAGTTTTTGCAGAGATCTAAATGGGGCAAGGTAGGCAATTGTTTTGACACTTCAATTTTGAATGAAATGGATAGCTCAGACCAGTGAGGAGTTGAAGAGGGCAAGAAACTTTCAGGAATCCTCTTCAAACAGTTTAAAACATATAAAATCAAACAAACCCAAGGTAGGGCATAGAAAATTTGAATGAATTCCACCTTTATCCTTGATTTTTTAACTTAAGAAGAAATAAGAGGGAAAAATGATACACATGAAACACCATTAAACTTACATTAACAGAGATAAACGCATCATCAAAACAAAGAGCCACATTAATCCCAAGGAGTGCTGCAAACCCTGGTTTATTCCTTTGCCAAACTGCAGAGATGAATGTACAATGATGCTCAAAGCAATCTCAAGTGTCCAACCAGGAAAATGACTAAAAAAATACAAGATATAGACAAACACTAACTCATACCCAGCCTCTAGGGGTCAAGCTCACAATTTTAGGAGCTTTTTCAACAAGATCTAAACTGAGAACTTCAAAATAGGCAGTGGAATAGCTTGCCTCTATAAGATAGGAAACTGATTCATTCAGTTGCAATTCACCATTTGATGGATGAATCTACCTCCATGAGTAAAAATTTTACAAAATTATATCAAGGCCCATCAAATTACATCAAATTACATCATGATTTTAACATTTGGAAGTAAGAAATTCAAACTGTCCAAAACTAGGCAAAAAACAGAGTTACTGAGTCCAAAATGAGCAAAAATCCCCAATGTGTCGCGCCAGTTTTCCCTATGCGTCGCGCCAGTTTGGAGCTGATTTTGGAAGCCTTCATGGTGTCCCAATTTTCTCCAAGTGGGCTTGTTGGAAAGGTCTACCTGTCTACTTTCAAACACAAGTGGAATTTCTGAATTTCGCTTCCATTTTCCCCTCTAAAAATGAGTTCTCCCAACACTGCTTTCTATGTGTCCAAAAAGGGGCAGAAAGGTCATTTTTAGGGTGTTTTTGACCCTTCTGGAAGCCCAAAACCTGTCAAAATATCTTGGCCATAGGTAGGCATGCATAACGTTTCATTACAAATCCAAAAATATAAAGTTTTACCCAAGAGGAGCCTCCCATCAAAAGCGTGCGCCAAGTGGCGTGACGTGTAGAGCTAAAAAATCTGTGTTTAGGCCAAAAAAACAAAATTTGCAAAATGTGTCCCAAATTTCTTGAAATTTTGGCTGAATGTCCTCCATCATGTACTATGCTGGGCCAAGGAAGCCTCATCCAAAATCTGAAGCCTATCTTGCCTTTTCCGACGCTTTGAGGCCTTCTTCAACTTAGCCTTCAGGATCTTGATTCGTGCCTTGCAAACATGATTTCTTGCCCAATAATGATTCGTCATGTGCCTCAACATGTTCTTTTCCTTTTTGGCCTTCTCCAATAGCTTTTCCAAATGAATATTTACCCTTTCAAGCCAAGTTTCGCGATCAGCCTCAATCTCTTGCTCAATGGATGTCATCTCGGTTTGTCTCCTTTTGGCAGCCTGCCGGTTCTCACGTATGTTTTGTAACTCCATGATAGTTTGCTGATCTTATAGCTATTTTTTTCTCTGCTCAAGGTAGTTGATTATCCATTGGGCTCTTTGCAACTTGACAGACAAAGTGTTTATTTCCGCACTCTGCTCCTGAACAATCTCTCTCAGCTTTGAGCTTGGTGAGCCCAAATCATCATCAATGAGTATGAAATCTGTATCCTGGCCTCCTGAAGGCCCCTCATCATGTATTGGCCTCTTACCCTTGTCCTGTACCTGTACTGCTGATGAAGGAAGCGAGACCCCTTCCACCCCGAGTGGAGATAATACTCGATTGGCCGCTGCAAACAACCCTCTAGTGCCCCTTTGATAGGTGACAAACACCGGCACACTAGCGGTTTGTGTCTCATGACCTCCATACTGATATGAAGGTTCACCTGCCTCATGAAAAGCCTCCGAGGGTACCTGAGAAGCTTTGAATAAATCATTAGAAATGAAATCCTCCCATGAAATATCCTGCAAGCCGAGCTGATGCATAACCACAATTTTGATGAGTGAAAAGTGATAGATACTGCTATACTGCTGCTCAGGAGTTTTCCTTTACACGAGGGTGGTCATCTTCTCAATATTCTGGCATATGAAGTAAGGGAGGTTCATCATCCTCACCCTGGTAAAATGCATCAGCAATCTGATATGATAGGCATAGAGACGTGAAAACCGGCCCTCACAACTGAAATATTTGATAATGAGTTTCATCAAAGGAGCATATGAATCTTTTAGAAACCGAAAGGGAAAACTCTACTGAGTTGTCTAAAAAAACCGGGCTTGATATATGGCTCATAGTGTTCCCTGTCCACCTGCTACCTTTTGTTCCATTTCTCTCCAACATTTGGAATTTGGTTGCTTGAGAGATAGTTTCAGGTGTTAAAGTGAATGTCACACCTGCAAGAGTGACTTGGCCATTATGTAAATGCAACACAAACAATCGGGCCAGCTCATGATGGTTGTGGACTCTAGCAACCATCTCACAAAATTGATAACATGACTGCTATTGGAAACATGAAATAGAAAAAGGACAGGCCTGTAGCTCAACCAATGAAGTAGGCTCCTCCCTCACATGTCTGCCACTCTTGTGAGGTCTCCTAGGTGCATGCAATTCAGTTGTGGAGTCACTGTCTCGGTCATAAGAAGAATATGTCTCCATGTTTTCCAAAGTCTATGTTGCCTTAGATGAATATGAGGAGTTTGGTGTCTTTGGTTTTTGTTTCCAAATGTGTAATAATATGTGAGGGACTATGAAGGGAGAGGGTAGGGGGAATGATGGGATATTGCCAATTGAAATTTTCAATTGAAGATTTTAGGGGCAGTCACTAGGTTTTTTGGGATAGCATTTGGGTTTGGGAAATTTGTAATTAGGATGTGGGATAATGGGAATTGGGATAGGGAATGAGTGATTTAGGGATATAAGGGAATAGGGGAATGGGCTAATGTAACAGGATAATCAGTGAGGAGGGAATAACAAGGTGGGGAAGTGGGAGTGTTAGGCACAAAACCAAATTATAAACCCTAAAGAAGCATTCTTTGAACAAGATAATAGGGTTTGAATTTTTGTTTAAATCCTCATAGATATCACAAGACACATGTTCATTGGCAGTGACAACGTTTATTGACTTACTTGGACCGGAAGTGATCGAATAGATTTGAAGTTTTGAAAGAAATGGCAATGAATTTGCTTTGCGGCCCTACGCGTTGCGCAACAAACCCAATGCGCCGCGTAACTCCTATGCGCCACGCAGGAGTAATTTCAACGCAGTGGGGGTCGACCCAATGCGTCGCGCCCGTCCAATGCGTTGCGTCACCCAGCCAATGCGTCGCACAGTGAAACTTGCACAAATCTGCCTTCAAAGTGCTTCCTTCGCTCTTCACGGTTTATCCTTGGCTCACTCTATCCTCTTGGCATAAAAATGAGCTTTTGAAACATGAAAATGATTTATATACCTAGGATCTTTAATTATTCATTTCAAAAAAACCCACTTTGTAATGTTTCAGATTTTGACACTTTTCAAAACTATGTTTTGCTTCATTTTGGCTTTTTGACTGAATGATGTGTTTTCTGTTTGTCCTGCAGGGAATGGATTGGCTGGAGCTTAAAAAAGGTGACCAGGGTTGCCAGTGAAAATATTATTACAAATGAGAAAAATTGAAATTACATTACATTTATACATAAAGATGAAATACTCTATTTTTCTTCAAAACAGAGTTTTGAAGAGAAATACATTATTAAGCATATGATGATGAAATTTTTAGTACTGAATCCTTATTTCAAACTCCTCATGTTCCTGCTGACCATTATTGGGTATTTTGAAAACCTTATTAATGAAACCCTAGACCTAATGACACTAAAACCCTAAAAATGACTCTTTGTGACTGCAAATGATCTTAATGGACAGAAATAGGTCAGCAGGTAAAGGACATGAGGGACATGAGCAACAAGCCAATGTCGTCAGATGATCCATGCTCCTAATGGAATGCAACTGACTGAGTGAGACACCTAATATGAAATGCAACAAGAGGATTTTGATCATTGACGGAGGGATGAAGATACTGACACTAACATTGGCTCCAATGGGGATGGTAGCTCCTTGGAGGTGCCAAGAACTACAGATCTCTGGGAAAGTAGGTAGTGCCTTCGTCCATTGGGCTATGGAGTCAATAACTTTGAAAAACCAAAACAAGACTCTTGACTCATTTTCAGAACTGAAAACTGACTCAAAACTGACTCAATTTTGACACCAAAAATGACTGAAAGACATGACTCAACAAACCAAAACAAAACGGAAATCAACCTTCAGTTTTATAGCCTTCACTTCGGGCCCCAAACTGAAATAATGATGACAGCACACGCTTGCAATGAAACTTAAACCAACCGGTATGTACAATGACATGTATGACAGCAAAAAACATTTCAAAAATAGTACCGTTTGAGGAGTCGACCATTGACCGGCCCTCCTGGACAATCTTCTCCATTAATTTCTTTCAAAAGGAAAGCATTTTGGCCTCGATATGCAGCAATTCTGAAAGGTCCTTTCCAAAGATTCTCGAACTTTCCATGCTTACCTTTATCTTCATTTCTTGCATCCCATTTTAGCACTACTTCTTCTATTTGAAACTTGTTCGCCTTTGCCTTCCAATCATATATCTTCTTGATTCTCTCTTGCAGCTTGAAAGTGTTCTGAAAAACCTCGTCTCTAATCTGCTGTAAATGGATCATTTGATTGATTCTCCGTTTCATATGATCATCTTCGCTGCCAGCTTCCTGCAGAAGTTTAACCACTGGAACTTCGAGAGAGGCCGGGAATACCGTGTCAACACCATACACAAGCTCAAAAGGAGACATGCCTATAGATTTCTTTTGACTCACTCTGTCTGCCCAAAGTGCATTAACCAATTTCTTATGCCAACTTTTCTTGTTTATTTCCAGTAGCTTTTTGATAATATTGACCAAGGATTTATTTGAGGATTTGGCCAATCCGTTGCCTTGTGGATGATATGCGGTTGAGTGCCCCAAATTAATTTGATACTTATCACAAAATTAAATCATTCTCTTAGATTTAAAGGCTGCTGCATTATCAGTAATCAGCTTGTTTGGACAACCAAAACGAGACAAAATATTGTTTTCAAGAAATGAAATGATTACCAAATTTTTGGCCTTCCTGGTGGGAACCGCCTCAATCCATTTGGTAAAATAGTCCGTCATTGTAAGGATCCATCTATGCTACGCTGAAGAAGCAGGATGGATTTCGCCAATGAAATCCAAACCCCACTGCTGAAAAGGAGCACTTACCTCAATGGGCTTGAGCGGCAAAGGCTGCAATTTTTTCCTCCCTTCAAAAATCTGACATTCATGGCAGCTTTTAACAGTTTTGTACACATCAGCAAAGAGATTCGGCCAATAATATCCTTCTCTCAAAAAAATTTTGGCCGTTTTTTTCCAGAAAAGGTGACCTCCGCAATCACCCTTATGAAAATCTTCCATAACCTGTTTTGCCTCCTCTTCAACCAAAAAATTTAGCAAGACACCACCAGGATCTTTCTAATAAAGCACATTATTCATGATACAAAACTTGGCAGCCTTTAATTTCAGTGTCCTACTTTTGTATTTAACCATTCCTGGCGGTGGTGACAGATTTTGGAGCACATAAACAATGTCTGAGTACCAAGGAGAAAGAACAAATATTTCTGATACCTGAACAAGCGAATTTTCTTCATTTTCCTCGAACATAGCAGCAATGAGATTAATGTCCAAGGCATGAAAATTTGACTCAGCCATTAACTTAGCCAACCCCTATCCTTTGATAAGCTTTGTAGGTTTTATCTCCACGTCATATTCCAACAAGGCTTCAATCCATTTGCCTCGTCTCCTTTCTGGATCTGTTTGCACTAAGACATCTTTAACAGCAACATTAGGAACATAAGCAAGAATGTGAGAATGCGGAATATATACTCGGAAATCTTTCAACGCTTTTACTAAGGCAAGAGCTTGTTTTTCAATAATATTATACTTTAAGGCTACATCTCTTATGGTTTGGCTGAAAAAAGAAATTGGTTTCTCAATCTGGTCTCTTTTCTGCATCAAGACTGCTGAAATAGTATGATTTGAGGAAAATGAAAACAAAATAAAATCCTGAGTATAGTCCGGGCTGATCAAAACCGGAGCTGAAGAAAGAGCCAATTTTACTAAATTGAAAGACTTTACTACTTCCTCAGTCCACTTCACTACACTATCTTTCTTGAGGATGTTTGTGTTTTCCCTTAAATGTTCTGCAAGATTGGGCACAAAGCAACGTAAGAAATTCATCTTACCATTGAATGATTGGATCTCCTTTTTGTTTCGGGGAAGATAAATTTTCTGAATAGCTTCTACTCGAGCTGGATCAATGCGGATGCCATCTTTTGATATAATATGGCCAAGAAGCTTGCCTTCATCCATGGCAAACAAACTCTTCTTTGGATTGAGAGATACACCATATTTTCTACACCGTTGAAATACAATTTTCAAATGATAAAGGTGCTCTTCATCTGAATTAGAAAAAACTATCAAATCATCAAGATACACAACCAGAAAGACATCTTTCTCATTTGCAAATGCCATATCCATTGCTCGCTGAAAGGTCGCACCAGCATTCTTCAAACCGAAAGGAATTTTAGCATAATGGAAAGTTCCCCACGGAGTGGTGAACGCTATTTTGTCTCTATCATCCTCATGGACCAGAATTTGGTTACAACCGGAATAACCATCGAGTAGCGACATGTGGGATGCTCCAACTACTCGCTGAAGTATGTGATCCATTTTGGGCAATGGATAGTTATCTTTCAAAGATAGTTTATTCAGATTTCGATAATCAATGCATAAGCGAATCTCACCTGTTTTCTTACGCATGGGCACCAAATTAGAAATCCAATCTGAAAATCTTATGGGAATGATGATACCAGCTTTGTACAACTGATTCACTTCCTTCTCTATTGAGGGCAACAACCTTGGATTTATTCTTCTCAATTTTTTCCGAAAGGGCTTTTGATTTGGCTTAAACGGAATGGTATGCTGAATTATGTTTGTGTCATATGTCTTCAAATCTGAATAGTCCCAAGAAAATACATCAGCAAAGGAAGATAACAAACTGACATACTTTTCTTTTACCTGTGGGGGAAATGCTTTGGACAATTTCACCATTTTAGGATTTTCTGCTGATCCAATGTTCACGTCCTCAACTCCTTTCTCGGTCGGTCGCAAGGTTGCTTTTCGAGCTACATCATCTTGGTTGAAAAGCTCCTCTAAAGGTATTAGACCTTTAGGAATGACATTATCCTTCAGCTGCAAAACTTCCATCTGATTGACTTCTATCTCTGCTTCGCCATCATTATGCTCCCCATCAATAGAAGTGTCTTTGAATTTACCTTCATTTTGCATAAATTCATCAATTTATTTATCATCTTGAAACACTTGCCAATACCTTTGATTGTCAGGGACAGTCGGACGATGCTTCACATGAATTTCAAATTTGTTGCTTGAGTTCATCAGAATTTTCAAATTACTTGTTTCTTTTGCAAGTGCATTTGCAATGCCATTCTGAATACGAGGGACACATGTCAAAGTATAATTTGAAAACAATCTCAAGATATCTAGTACTGCATTGTGGTAGGCCCGCATTCGAGGATGTTTAGCTTGGTATTCACCTTTCACTTGCTTGATAACTAACTCGGAGTCGCCATACACTGCAATCCTTTTGGCATTTAACTATCTAAGAATTTTCAGACCAGCAATTAAAGCTTCATATTCAGCCTCATTATTTGAACAATCAAATGCCAATTTATAAGAACAGACCCTTACATTACTTGGCACTTTGTTTGGGGAGGAAAAAGGGTTGCATACCCAAATGCCAATTCCAGCACCATCATTTCCTACCGCACCATCAAAATCCATGGTCCACAAACCATATTCATCCTCTTCCAAATGTTGAAAATTTGTTTGCTATGTTACTTCTGCTTGCTGTCCATCAACATTTCGCTGCTGTCGGAAGGCTGATTGCTCAGCGGTATTATCAAGTCTTTGTCTCTCTTTCTTTAGGACCTCTCTGAAATTTTCAGTGATTTCCGGAATGTCGTCTACTTCAACTAATTGGCTATTTACATCGTTAAAGCTATCTGAGTATAAAACAAATGATTCTAAATCAGTATGTACATAATTTATTGGATGATTTACTGGTTTCTCCTTGCTAGTGATCATATACTTCATCTTTTTCTCCCAGTATAATTTCCTCATCTAACCAAACATGAGAATAGTAGCATAGGATAAATCAAGCTGCAATGTCCCTTTAAGTTTTGCTCCCCAAGATCTGGAAAGAAGCATGCCAAATCTAGGAGGAATATCCACCACAACCACATCCATCAAAACATTTTTAGTCGGAAACTGATCTAAACTGACCACCAAATCTTTGATAAGCCCAATGCATCTTACTCTACTAGAATCGAAAGAATAAAGGTCATGATACTTTCTAGTGATATCCAATCCCAATTTCTTCATGATTGCCCTAGGCATGAGATTATGAGAGGCTCCGGAATCAAACATAGCATTATGTAACCCATAGTCATGCAATCTAAGGCTGATGTAAAAAGGAGGTACATCACTATCTGGAGACTCACCATCCAATGTTGGATCAAAAATCAACTCAGGTTGATCATCTTCCACATTTACCATATCAGATAATGGATCTAAACTCAAAATATTAGACACTTGACCCTTATAGCTGCTATTCTTCATCAATTCAGTCAAAGGAATGGATACTTTTAACTTAGCCATTTCATTTTCTAAGTTAAAAATTGAAGTTTTCTCTACCTCTTTAGCGGGAACATCCTTCTTTTCAGTTTTCTCCTTTGATACATTTGGCTGATTAGATCTTTCATTTGCTGATGGTGATTTGCTAGTAGTAGGATCAGCTGTCTCTTTTCCTTTCTTCTGCACAACGGGTGAATCATTCTTTGGTGCTGAAGCTTCTTTTCTCTTTTGAATTGGATTAACGGGTACATCTCTACTTCTGAGTGAATATTGTCGCTGCTAGGCGGTCAAGGCATTCATGTATCCCCTCTGATATTCATCAGACTCTTCTTCAAGAGCTGTCTCATTTTCCAAGATGAAATTCTCGTCCTTTTGTACAGATGAGTTCTCAGAATACTCCTCATCTTCAGTGATAAAAATTGGCATATCATCAGGTGTAAATAAATGATTCTCTTCTCCGATTACATTCTTCTCATCATCTGATTCCGGACCATGAACAAAATTCTGCTGTAAGGGTGTCTTCACTTGTTGTTGTACTGCTGGTTCTTGTGCTCGCTGCTCTCTTTGCTTGATTCGAAATTGTGGTTGCTGCTGGCCACGGAAGTTAGGATTTCTGATTTGAGGTTCAGACTTATCAATTGTTAATATTTCAAACATTTTTCAATCTTACAGAGCACTTGATCTGAAGTGGAAACCTCTTCCTTTATTGCTACTTTCTTTTCAGCTTTCATTCTAGCTCTCCTGGCATTCAAATTAGCTTCAACGCTGACTGCAATTTTCTGCATATCTTCTAAAGTGCCCGGATCTCTTTCTCTTAATTGATAGGCCATGTCAGGATCAAAACCATCCGGAAACTTAATTAAATCAGACCGCCTAGGTGGCTTTATATCAGCAGGAATTGCATTGTAAAAAGAATTGAATCTAATACAATAATATTGAACAGACTCACCAATGTTCTGCTTGATATTGTCTATTCGGAAAGGATCGAAAGAGGGTCTTTCTTCACTTCCCATCGATCCAAGAATTGTCTCTGAAGATTAGGCAATGTAGCAATACTTCTAGCTGGAAAAGCTCTGAACCACTTTCTTACTTCGCCTCCAAAGGTTTGTACAAACAGTCTCATTGTCACATTTTCCGCATCAATCTCATGAAGGTCAAAGAAATCTGCCATCCTATCCACATGTTGCTGAGCAGTAACACTTTGAGGAGTGCCATCAAACAATGGAATTTTTCTTTGATAATCAGCGGGCATGTCATCCAAGTTTTGAGGCAACACAAGGGGTGCAAATCGGGCAGCCATTACTCTGGGTGGATTTACAACCGGTTTTGGGGATATAGGAGGAGTCGGAGCAGTTGATGTATGAGGTGTATGTGGTGTGGAGGGAGGTTATACTACTGCAGATTGTTGATCAGAGATAGAAGGTTGCACGGGAATGGTGGGGATAAAAAGAGGCTCGGTAGGAATTTGTGAACTAGATGTAATTGCGGATGATCCAAGAGTTGCAGATGCAGACTCTATGAATTCGGGAATGTTTGTTGCCACAATGGAATTATGAATATTCAAGATGTAACTGTCAATGGATCTATTGGCCTTTTCAATTTCAAGATATTTGACAAACTCTGGATTTAGGACAGTAGAATCAATAGCACTTTTAGATTTAGTCTCAAACAATGACAACTCAAATTATTCATCAAACTCAAGATCTTCAAGATACTCAAAAACAACAGGACATGAATGAGATTTGAACACAGGAATCACAGGACTTTCTCGATGAAGGATTCTCGAAATAAGATTGGGATTTTCATACACAAGAGGTGGATCGGGATCCGGATTAGCTCTGGTGTGTTGTCTGGAAGCCAGTGTGTTGAATTATTCCCAAAAATCAAACAGACAAAATCAACTTGTTCAGCCTATCAAATTTTAGACTCATCACCCAAAAGTCTAGAATCATCTGATGTATTAGGGAAATTTAAGAGTTAAATGTTATGTTTATAAGACTAGACCAGAGATTGACTGAAGCAGTGTATATCTACTTTCGCTAATGCAAAGCAAGAGTGTTTCGAAGGCTACCTGGCATAACTTCAGGCTCCGTCTGTAGTTTATAAAAAGAATAACACTAACAAGCAAACAATTTTTTCTTCCCCAGTATGGTCACCACTATGTTATGGCCTAAATCTACCTCAGGCTGAGAAAGGTAGAATCTAGGGTAACATCAAACCACGCTTAATCTGGTAGCTAGCCCTACCAGATCGGGAGAGGGCTCTCTCCTGGTCAATCTCAGCAAAAAATGATCAGTGAGGCTTGAGATGACTTGAATAAAGGCTGATTTTAGGCTAGGTATATATGTAAAAGAGTTTGATTTGATTTTGAGGGTGTTTGTTGGATCAAAGGGAAGGGCAGATTTTGGGTTTGGGGAATGAGGCCTAGTTTTTACAGAGATCTGAATGGGGCAAGGAAGGCAATTTTTTTGACACTTCAATTTTGAATGAAATGGATAGCTCAGACCGGTTAGGAGTTGAAGAGGGCAAGAAACTTTCAGGAATCCTCTTCAAACAGTTTAAAACATATAAAATCAAACAAACCCAAGGTAGAGCACAGTAAATTTGAATGAATTCCACCTTTATCCTTGTTTGTTTAACTTAAGAAGAAATAAGAGGGAAAAATGATACACATGAAACACCAGTAAACTTACATTAACAGAGAGAAACACATCATCAAAACAAAGAGCCACATGAATCCCAAGGAGTGTTGCAAACCCTGGTCTATTCCTTTGCCAAACTGCAGAGATGAATGTACAATGATGCTCAACGTAATCTCAAGTGTCCAACCAGGAAAATGACTGAAAAAATACAAGATATAGACAAACACTAACTCATCCCCAGCCTCTAGGGGTCGAGCTCACAATTTTAGGAGCTGTTTCAACAAGATCTAAACTAGGAACTGCAAAATAGGCAGTGGAACAGCTTGCCTCTATAAGATAGGAAACTGATTCATTCAGTTGCAATTCACCTTTTGATGGATGAATCTACCTCCATGAGTAAAAATTTGACAAAATTACATCAAAACCCATCAAATTACATCAAATTACAGCATGAGTTTAACATTTGGAAGTAAGAAAATCAAACTGTCCAAAACTAGGCGAAAAACAGAGTCACTGAGTCCAAAATGAGCAAAAATCCCTAATGCGTCGTGCCAGTTTTCCCTATGCATCGCGCAAGTTTGGAGCTGATTTTGGAGGCCTTCCCGGTGTTCAAATTTGCTCCAAGTGGGATTTTTGGAATGGTCTGCCTGTCTACTTTCCAACACAAGTGGAATTTCTGAATTTGGCTTCCATTTGCCCCTCCAAAAAGGAGTTCTCCAAACACTGCTTCCTGTGTGTCCAAAAAGGGGTAGAAAGGTCATTTTTAGGGTGTTTTTGACCCTTCTGAAAGCCTAAAACCTGTCAAAATATCTTGGCCATAGGTAGGCATGCATAACATTTCATGACAAATCCAAAAATATAAATTTTTACCCAAGAGGAGCCTCCCATCAAAAGCGCGCGCCAAGTGGCGCGACGCGTAGATCTGAAAAATTTGTGTTTAGGCCAAAAAAACAAAATTTGCAAAATGTGTCCCAAATTTCTTGAAATTTGGGCTGAATTTCCTCCATCATGTACTATGCTAAGCCAAGGAAGCCTCACCCAAAATCTGAAGTCTATCTTGCCTTTTCCGACGCTTTGAGGCCTTCTTCAACTTAGCCTTCAGGATCTTGATTCGTGCCTTGCAAACATGATTTCTTGCCCAATAATGATTCGCCATGTGCCTCAACATGTTATTTTCCTTGTTGGCCTTCTCCAACAGCTTTTCCAAATGAATATTTACCCTTTCAAGCCAAGTTTCGCAATTAGCCTCAATCTCTTGCTCAATGGATGTCATCTCGGTTTGGCTCCTTTTGGCAGCCTGCCGATTCTCACATATGTTTTGTAACTCCATGATAGTTTGTTGATATTCTAGCTGTTTGTTTCTCTGCTCAAGGTAGTTGATTATCCATTGGGATCTTTGCAACTTGACGGACAAAGTGTTTATTTCCGCCTTCTGCTCCTGAACAATTTCTCTCAGCTTTGAGCTTGGTGAGCCCAAATCATCATCAATGAGTATGAAATCTGTATCCTGGCCTCCTGAAGACCCCTCATCATGTATTGGCCTCTTACCCTTGTCCTGTACCTGTATTTCTAATGAATTAAGTGAGACCCCTTCCACCCCGGGTGGAGATAATACTCGCCTGGCCACTGCAAACAACCCTCTAGTGCCCCTTTGATAGGTGACAAACACCGGCACACTAGTGGTTTGTGTCTCATGACCTCCATGCTAATATGAAGGTTAACCTGCCTCATGAAAAGCCTCCGAGGGTACCTGAGAAGCTGTGAAGAAATCATTAGAAATGAAATCCTCCCATGAAATATCCTGCAAGCCGAGTTGATGCATAACCACAATTTTGATGAGTGCAAAGTGATAGATACTGCTATATTGCTGCTCAGGAGTTTTCCTTTGCACAAGGGTTGTCATCTTCTCAATATTTTGGCATATGAAGTAAGGGAGGTTCATCATCCTCACCCTGGTAAAATGCATCAGCAACCTGATATGATAGGCATAGAGACGTGAAAACCGGCCCTCACAACTGAAATATTTGATAATGAGTTTCATCAAAGGAGCATATGAATCTTTTAGAAACTGAAAGGGAAAAACTCTACTGAGTTGTCTCAAAAAACCGAGCTTGATATATGGCTCATAGTGTTCCCTGTCCACCTGCTGCCTTTTGTTCCATTGCTCTCCAAAATTTGGAATTCCGGTTGCTTGAGAGATAGTTTTAGGTGTTAAAGTGAATGTCACACCTGCAAGAGTGACTTGGCCATTATGTAAATGCAACACAAACAATCGGGCTAGCTCATGATGGTTGTGGACTCTAGCAAACATCTCACAAAATTGATAACATGACTGCTGTTGGAAACATGAAATAGCAAAAGGACAGGCCTGTAGCTCAGCCAATGAAGTAGGCTCCTCCCTCACATGTCTGCCACTCTTGTGAGGTCTCCTAGGTGCATGCAATTCAGTTGTGGATTCACTGTCTCGGTCATAAGAAGAATATGTCTCCATGTTTGCCAAAGTATATGTTGCCTTAGATGAATATGAGGAGTTTGGTGTCTTTGGTTTTTGTTGCCAAATGTGTAATAATATGTGAGGGACTATGGAGGGAGAGGATTGGGGGAATGATGGGATATTTCCAATTGAAATTTGTCAATTGAAGAGTTTAGGGGCAGTCACTAGGTTTTTTGGGATAGCATTTGGGTTTGGGAAATTTGTAATTAGGATGTGGGATAATGGGAATTGGGATAGGGAATGAGTGATTTAGGGATATAAGGGAATAGGGAAATGGGCTGATGTAACAAGACAATCAGTGAGGAGGGAATAACAGGGTGGGGAAGTGGGAGTGATAGGCACAAAACCAACTTATAAACCCTAAAGAAGCATTCTTTGAACAAGATAATAGGGTTTGAATTTTTGTTTAAATCCTCATAGATATCAAAAGACACATGTTCATTGGCAGTGACAACGTTTATTGACTTACTTGGACCGGAAGTGACCGAACATATTTGAAGTTTTGAAAGAAATGGCAATGAACTTGCTTTGCGGCCCTACACGTCGCGCAACGAACCCAACGCGCCGCGCAGGAGTAATTTCAACACAGTGGGGGCCGACCCAATGCGTCGCGCTCGTCCAATGCGTCGCGTCGCACAATGAAACTTGCACAAATCTGCCTTCAAACTACTTCCTTCTCTCTTCACGGTTTATCCTTGGCTCACTCTGTCCTCTTGGCATACAAATGATATTTTGAAACATGAAAATTATTTATATACTTAGGATCTTTAATTCTTCATTTCAAAAAAACCCACTTTGTAATGTTTCAGATTTTGACACTTTTCAAAACTTTGTTTTGCTTCATTTTGGATTTTTGACTAAATGATGTGCTTTCTGTTTGTCCTGCAGGGAATGGATTGGCTGGAGCTTGACAAAGGTGACCAGGGTTGCCAGTGAAAATATTATTACAAATGAGAAAACTTGAAATTACATTACATTTATACATAAAGATGAAATACTCTATTTTTCTTCAAAACAGAGTTTTGTAGAGAAATACATTATTAAGCATATGATGATGAAATTTTTAGTACTAAATCCTTATTTCAAACTCCTCATGTGCCTGCTGACCATTATTGGGTATTTCGAAAACCTTATTAATGAAACCCTACACCTAATGACACTAAAACCTTAAAAATGACTCTTTGTGACTACAAATGATCTTAATGGACAGAAATAGGTCAGTAGGTAAAGGACATGAGGGACATGAGCAACAAGCCACTACCGTCAGATGATCTATGCTCCTAATGGAATGCAGTTGACTGAGTGAGACACCTAATATGCAATGCAACAAGAGGATTTTGATCACTGACGGAGGGATGAAGATACCGACACTAACAGATTGAATGGATTGAAAACACCTTAATAGATGCAGTGAACAAAGGTAATACTAGGCATACCTTAGAGACTGCAAATCAACCAGAGAAGTCCATTAAAAGAGTAAGGGAAGAAGGAGCCTATGTGGCAGAAACTACAACTGAAACCAAGTTTAAGATCATATACAACAAAAGGCCCAAATTAGATTCACCAAGTAAAGGTAAAGTGATAATATATGTGGAAGAAACAGAGGCTTTAAATACCAATACAGATTTTCCAGAGACCAATGTTGCTACTGTAATTATCAATGAGCCAACTGCTAAAAATCAGAATGAAGAACAAATCAATAACGAAGATACACAGTTGATGGAAGGACATCAAATCATGGAAGCTTCTTCCTCACAGGCAGCTGAGGAAAAGGATTTGGATATCAAAGAGAAATATAAGCAGATTAAATTGAAGAATGAAGAGATAAAGAATAACATTTATTCTCAATATCTCAAACAGACTCCTAGTGTACAAAACAGGATCCTTTCTGCATTTGATTATTCTAATCAAAAGCTAATCATGTCAGTATTGCAACCCATAGTCAAAACTCCTAAGACAGTGGTTGATTATAATAAATTTGATTTAGAGGTCCAGACAGATAAGATCCATGCTCTTGATCAAATTGAGTTCCACAGGAAGACTTTAGAGATGCCTTATTATATTGTCACAAATAAAGCCATGAGTGCTCAAAAGCTCCAAAATACCATCTCCAACATGCAAGATCAGATGAAATTGGAAAAAGCCTCATTGTATGCCAAGGATCTAAGGATAAAAGCCTTAGAAGAACTAGTTTTGCAGGTAGGATATGATCCTGCTAATATCAAAGCAGCAAAATTATTAGTGAAAAAGAAAAATGAAGATACAGTAGCATTGAGGAAACAACTCAAACTTCCTCAAAGTGAGCATACCCAGACAAAAGAAGTCATACAGGAACATAATGAAAAAGATGAAATGATGAATTTAATTCTTCAGTTGACAGCCCATGTTAAGGAAATGGAAATACAGATGGACAAACTTGTCCAAGAAAAAGGAAACAGTGAAAGAACCAATGATTCCTACAGTCATTCTTGTTATCACTGCAACAGTGCCTTCAAATTTAGGAGAAAAGTTGGCACCCAGAGAACCACTGGTTACTGCAGTGCCAGTGACTTCTTCCACAACATCAGCTACTGAATCATCTACAACAACAATACATCCTATAGATGATGCCAGCAAAATAGTGAAAGCAATGGAAGAAATTTATTTAAAGACAAATGAGATTAACAGGTTGACAAAGATGGTAGAAAATATTGAGAAGTCAAATAAGTTAGCTTAGGTAAATGAAAAGACACATGAACAAAATGCCATCAGGCTGAGTGAAGAGTTAAAAAATTGCAAAAGGAGTTAACTTTAAAGGATCAGATATCATACATCAAAAATTACCTTTGGAATAATATCATTGAAGCCATCCATGATGTATGGCCTTCAATTCAGGTAATTTTTTAGCAAAGAGAGTTATTACTAGCAGCCCAAGCAGAAATTCAAAAGACTCAAACTAATTTGGCTGACAAAACAGAACAAGTTGTAAGGCTAATCAATTTCTTTAACAACAAAAATAGACAACAGTTGGAAGAACTCAAAATCACCGATATAACTGCAACTATCCTAGAAATTAGGAAAGTCACAACAAAGAAAAATTTGATGAGACAACTGGAAGAAAAGTGTGAAGGTATGAATATTGCCATAACCAGGTTTATGGTTAAGTTCACAAGTTTAAGACAAAAATGACTGTCTGATATCATGGTAATTAATGATAAGTTAATGCCTCAAAATGACCATGATAAGAAAATAAGAGAGTTTGCAAAATAACAGGTAAATAAACCAACAGGTCAAGGCATCCCAATAGGAAAAGTGTTACTCAAGAGTTTTGAAGACTTATTCTACTTGCAGCATGAGATCAAACACTTATTTGTCATCAAGCCAACCTTTTCTAGATATACAGAAGCCGATGAGAACTTTAGGAAATTAAAGAATATTCAAATTCCTAAAAATGAGGATTGGCAAGCACTCACAGATTTACTGTGAAGGATAAAAACAAGCAGATGAAAGGAAGACAATTTTTTTTTTCAAAATTACAGTCAAAATAGATTTTACAGTAGTAAACAATTTTTTGAAGAAGGATTAAAGAGTATCAATTTAGAGAGTATCAATGAATAAAGATTATCTGAGAAAGAGTATCAGACAAGGCAGATCAGATTCAAAAAATATCTAAGAGCTAGCAAGGAGGACACTATGGCAGCCAGCTGCATCCTATCCTCAAAACTGTTTCTATTTCTTTTGGATAAAATAGGATAGCTTGCTGATTTGTTAAGAAGTTGTCTCTATTATTATTGTAAAGATATTTTATTTTCCTAAGTTAATTCCAAGAAGTCTTCTAGGATATTTTGTAAAACATTATGCATAAATACTTCATCTTTAGAAGTATTTTGTGTGGAATAAAATTGTTGGGATTGTTATAGTCATTTCTTCTTGGACTTCAAAGATTTTTTGTGTCAAAATTCGAGTAGCAGGTTGGATCAAACCAAATTTGCATCATACTTCGGGATTCCTGTGATGAGCTATTTGGAGTGAATTATTGTCTAAACTTGTCATTATTATATTTCATTGTTACATGCATCCATTTATGTTTATGCTAAATCTGAATGTATAACTAGGAGTATTACTGCAGGATTTGTTAAAAGCGCCATGTTTTTAACTAGTTATCATTTATATGTTTTCCTATGATTTCTAGTGTAGGGAATCCTTAATTTCTCCCTCTCTCATTTGAACTCTTCCTTCTACTCCCTTTTTCTGGATCAAAGGATTCTTAAGTGCCCTTTATCCCGATCATACCACCTCATAAAAACAACTTTCCAAGATCTCCAAGGGCTATCTATCTTGCCCCGAAAACATTTTACCTTTTTTCCCTTTATCCCAGTCTTGTTTAATTTATTTTGACTCCATAGCCCAATGGACAAATATATTTCCCACTATCCACCCTTTCAAGTGATTTTCCCCACAAAATCTACCAAAACAAAACCAAAGCTGCACTTTCATAACTAGCCTAATATTTACAAACTAAAACAAAGTTAAACTTTAAAGAGAGAGCCCTCTCTGAACCATAGGAAGGGTAGATCCTAGAGTTTGAAGTTTTTTTGTGTTTACCTCTAGAATTATTTGACTAAAAACCAAAATCCCACAACTTGAGAATTACTAGAGTGATAACAAAGATCATAACTGATAATGCACAGGCATTTAAGTCTAAGAAGTTGATCAATTTCTATCATCAATATCATATTACTCTTGGGCATTCCATTGCATATTATCCACAAGGGAATGGTCTTGCTGAATCTTCTAACAAGAGCATTGTGAGGATCATTAAAAATGTGTCGCAGGAGAATAAGAAGGCTTGGCATTTGAAGCTGAAATATGCCTTATGGGCTGATAGTATATGCACAAAAAGGTCAATTGGAACTTCACCATATGAGCTGGTGTATGGAGTTGAAGCTATTTTTCCTACATCATTAAGGGTACCTGTCATGAAGCTTATTCAAGGATTAGAAGAGGAACCTAATGTAGTTCAGATAAGAATCAATCAGTTAATAGCTCTGCAAGAGAAGAGGGATGAAGTTTATAACATCAATCAGCAGCTTCAAAATAGAATCAAGAGGACATTTGATAAGAAGACCAAGGAAGAAAGATTTCAAATTCAGGATGAAGTGTTGAAATGGGAGGCCAGAATTGAAGAGAAAGGAAAACATGGTAAATTTGAGAACTTGTGGAAAGATCCTTTTAAGATAGCTTCTTTCCATGGAAACAATACTTACATACTATAGGAGATGGATGGAAAATCATATGTTGGAGGACCTGTCAATGGCAGGTTTTTAAAGCATTACTCTTCCTAAAAATATGTTGATCATTTATATCATTGTACATATTTCATTTTATGATTTTTTCTGCTAATAATGACAAGCTAAATCAGCAAGCTTGAGCCCGAGGTGAAGGCCATTAGAGCTTGAGGATAAAGCTTGGCAATTTCAAAAAAAATTCGGTTTTGGAAAGAAAATGGATAACAACACTGGAACTACTAGTTGTTAGTGTACCAAAGGGGCAAATATCCCAAGTGGAGCCACTGTTATCACCTAAAAATTTTATCACATCAATGTGACAAGGTTACAAAATTTCATAGTTCAAAATTTGGTTTAGAAGTCAATTTAGGTTTGGTTAAGGGTAGGTTTTGGGTTTTTATGGTTTAAATCTCATCCTTAGATTCAAATGAAGTCATTTATAAACTTCTTTCATGTCAAATATTCATTATTTTCATTTGTGGGTCATTTCCTAAAGTTTCAGGTCAAAACTGTTCAATTAGCCAAAAAACCTTGTTTTCGTAGCGCCACTCGCTGAAAAAAAATTATTTTGCGCTACAAAAACACTGATAGTTTTGTAGCACCAACATGAAAAATTTCACTGCAGGCGCTACGAAAGCGCAAATTTATAATTTTCTTGTCAAATGAGCTGGAAAATGTCAGAAACCATTGGGAAAGGGTAGGTTAGTGGTATGATGAGCCAGGAAATGATGAAATTCGATGTACTCACCCATGTTTGCAGTCATCATTGTCGTTATAGGTTATGAATGAGATGACATTTTAAATTTCAAAATATTTCCTAATTGGTCATTCTCGTTTTCCTTTTGCCTCCATTCGAAATTTCTGAGCTCTGAAGTGTTAAACTAAACCTGTGGTCGGTTCATACAAAGGTTTTCTACACCCATATCAAGCAAGGCTGATACATATATTCAAGCGAGGATGATACAATTTATCAAGCGAGACTGACAGGATTTCTGAAAATTATGGCAGAAGACAAGAAAATTCACAGAGGTGGACAGTGCTTAAGACATGAACCTGATCAATAACTGAAGACCTAGCAATGATGGAGGCATTCAGAAAAGTAGGTTGCTTACGATTTTGTGAAAATTTGCAGGGCTCTCACCCACAGGTATCCAAATAATTCGCATGAATTTTAATGGAACAGCTAATAAGGTTGGGATGCTAAGTGTATCTATTACACCAGATACCATTGCTATTGTTACAGAGATACCAAGAGGTCAAGAAACTTGGTTTAAAAGTTTCAAGTTTGATATGGAGAAATGCAAAGAATTCATGAAGCCTGAATACACAGACATGGACCTTAATAATGCTATCCCTAGAGGCTACATCAAAGACACTTATTCAAATTTGTTGCTCAACATACAGAAGTATTTTACATGTGAAGGCAGATATCACAAGGTTTACTCATATCATTTCAAGCTGCTTCTACATTTCACTGGTAAGATTTCACTCGATTTGTCTTTTTATCTGCTTAGGAGTATTGCAAAGATGGTTGATAAAGTGCAAACAAAGTCTGAAGGGAGTGAAACAACCTTGTTTCATCATGGTTTAATGAAGTTATTAATTTTAGATGAACTTTAGAAGATAGGAAGGGATTGGTCATCTTTCTTGTTTATAAATGGTTTTGAGTTGGAAACCCTAACCCCTTCAAGAAACCCTAAAGCTAAAGGAGTTCCATCACCACCACCAGCACAACCAAGTCAACCTATGGCTGTAAAACCAAAATAATTTGTAAAACTGAAGCCAAGGAAACAAATTGAGAAAAGGGCATAGTAGATACAAATTCTTGATACACCAACTCCATCACCTGCAAAATAGAGGTCGAAGGTTGTCAAAGATGCAAAATAGAAACAAGTTGTCAGTAAGCAGGAAATCAAAAGAGTAACTAGAAGCCAAGCAATGGCATCAAAAGGAAAGGCAGTTGCTACAGAGGACAGCCCAGTAGCAAAAGGAAATCTAGAGGACATTCTTCATGTTATTGACATAGAGGAGACACCCATTGTTCAAGCTGAGTCCATTGGGAAAGATGAGCATAAAATGAAAAGGGCCAAGTCTACCAAAAATATAGAGTTCATTGGGGAAGATGAAGCTTTCATCTTTCAAGCAAGAAATCCTATGACTAGGCATGCTATGAAACTGAAGGAAGGCAGCAAGGAAGTTCATAAACCCACTAAGACACCTAAAGCTCCTAAAGAAGTTGTTGATATGTCATCACCTACAGTGAAGCATACAACCAGAAAAACAAAGAGGGGAAAATAAGAAATGATAGAGAAAACATAATTTCAGCATCTTAAGGAAAAATTGAGGTTGGCAACCCAGGAAGTTGTTGTCATGAGGAAAACGGCTAGAAAGCATAGTGTTGAGAAAGCACAGTTTAAAAGGATGAAGGCACTGTGGGAAGGACAAACTGATTCTATTTCTGGAACTCCAAGTAGTGCATAGCAGTATTTCAAATGGATAGTTCCAGCAATAAAGGAATCCAAGTTTGTCAGAATAATAAATACTCACTTGAGAGATAATAATAGAAGACTTAAAGATCAAGTGGAGGACTTAGAGCAGCAGTTGAAGTTGATTCAAGATGAGTTAAAGAGCATAGCATTAAAATAACATTCATTGAAGATCAAATAGCTAACTCAAGGGAAAATGAAGAAGGAACCTCAATAAAGCTACAATGACTGTGTTTTTACAGTTAATATGGTTTTTAGATGTTGCAGGTAGGTGTATTATGTTGGGTGTGGAGCCTGATTTTCATCCTGATTCAGAGATCCTTGTTTTAGCATGATGTATACCACGGGAAAACTGTACACCCCTGTAGCGGGGGGGTGCGAGGGGTACTTGTCCCCCCCCCCCCTCGAGGTCCGGGGGGGCTGACTCCCTGGTTGGGGGGTCCAGTGGCCAGCGGTCCCCCAGCGATGGTTTCGGGGGCAGCGCCACCGAAGCTAAAAACAGATGTAAAATTTCCATTTAAAAGTATAGTAATTTCTAGTCAATATAGGTCATTCATTAGGCAGATGATATGACGGTATAAGTTATGTTTAGTTCAGGGTTTTTTGCCCTAGAAGGCAACCCCTCACTTTGTATGAGGGTATTGTATTGTGGCTGTGTATTGTATGTGTATTCTCAGAGTGAGAAACAGATAGGAATATTGTGAGAGAGAACAGAGGATATTACAACGGATCTGTTGTAGGTTGTGTCTCTTCATTTTACTAGATAATAGAAAGGAAGGACTTGTTGAATCTTTGGTTAAACTAAGAGGGGGGGTGAATCAGTTTAACACATGCATTAGCTTTTTAAATTTTCAGCAAACTTATTTACAGCTTAATATGTGAACAGTCTTAAAATGTTGCAACAAGTATTAAATTAATGTGACATCAACCTTATTGTGAGAGCAGCAAACAAATAAACAGATTGAGTGGATCATATCAACATCTAAGCAACACACATAGAGACAGAAGATGTAAGTGGAAACCCATAAAGGGAGAAAACCACATCTTATTATTGTTGTGATGCAAAGGCAAGCTCCAACTCCCTTCTCACCACTATTTTTCTGCAGGCACCAACCTCAGTCAGCTACAACTGACAGCTATCAAGCTTCAACTTGATAGGGAAGCTCCAACTTCCTCAAATTATCTAAAGAAATGTTTGCTGATTTATCTCAGATATCAGCTCTGTTCTGTAGAATCTCTTTCTACTCCTCTCTTCCTTATCTTCTCTGCCTCAATATTCTATACTCAGCAATCTCTATCCTTTCTCTCTCTAACCTCACTATGCATATCAAGTTGATATTATATATAGAGTTCATCACATGACTGTTTGTATTCCACAAGGAATTTGGAGTGAACAGCCATGACTCTTTGGCTTCTACCTTCTCATTCCTTTGTCCAACTCATTAAAAAATTATAACAATATGTAAAAATTTCAATGTTATAGTGGGATTTTTCTTTTCCTTCGGATACTTGCCTTTGCATCACAAACAATATAAAACAATTAAACATTTACATTTTTAGTTTCAATATATAAACTTCACTCAGCCCTTGGCTTGTTGATTTTGTCCTTTCTGTTTCTGTCATGCAACTGTCCTGCATACCTCTGTTTACTGCAACTCTGAGCTCCTATGTATGTATACCTGTTCACTGCAATTTTAAATCCCTTCGTTGCATACCTCTTGAATTCTACAGTCTCTTTTTACCTTTGTACTTATTCTCCAAGCTCACTGTAGTTGTGTATCTACTATCTATATATTCCTTTTTTATAAGTTTAGCTCACCAATAAACCAACGCACACGGACCATATATATATATATATATATATATACACCTTATATTATAATCTTGGCTCTCCTTTATACAACATTCTACATACAATTGGAGCCTTTCTTTAATACAGAGATTTAGACCATGTTCATAATTCAGACCTTAGCGCTTTAATAATAATAAAAAATCGGACGCCTTTAAACATATACATCAGCGCCTATAGCACCCAACTGTGGTTTATAACATTAATATAGCAATTCATATCGTGGGTGATTCACAGATCCCACACATACAATAGAGAATTGTAATCGCCCGTACCTTGAGTTATCTTCTGTGTTAATTGACGTGCGACCACCGTTCGATGGACCCGCCTCCAGATCGGACAGCGCATGGCCATATCACGTTCATTCCATCATCGATGGTTAACGCGCGATGGCACACGATGAGGGTGGTATCTCCAAACCGCTTAAGGCCACGTGTCTGCCTATGACATTGATCGTGTTCGAATTGGTAATACAACTTACCGTACAAAAGCGGTGCGATGAAAACCGTTGGGTGTTCCAAATCCATTGTCGTTGTTCATACCTTGTGGTTCCGTTCAGTTGCACTCAAGGTTCTGTTCCTTCCTTCTTATGTTCACGATCCCAATATGTCTTCTTAACTTCGTTTTCATACGGTTCTTCGTTTATTCTCTGTCGCTCCTTCTCATATGTTATCCCTTGATTTGTCAACACTTCAACACGACGCTTGTGCTATCATAACGCACAACTCCATTTACGCATAGGTTTATCACCAGTCCTCTACATTCGATTCATGATTCCTTAATGCAGGGCCTTATCCCCGACTTTGTCCCGGGGTCCCTCCTTCGCACTATAGATATCCTCCATCTATTAGGAGGGTAGCCATACAGTTGCAATTGCTAGTTATTCATCAGAGGAGTGCGGAACTCCATTACTCCCTTTTAATAGATTCATTTACCCATCAATAAATCAACTCCGGAACTTTAATTCATTACTCTGCTCCCGGTTCTCCAATACTGAAATGAACATCCGGAATAGATTTCCTTATCAAACAGGGTTACAACAATTCAGGATCTTTGCAGGGTTAAGGAACAAATGAATTCACTTGCATGACTTCTTGTCCTGGCCAGATCTTTGAATCAAGTGGTTCTTCTGCAACCTACTCTCTCTCTCCATCTCTTCAGCTCTCTGCTCTTTGTCTGTCTCCTTTGCCTTTCTTTTTCTATCTCTGTTTGTCTCTGTTTCCTCTGATGTCTCTGCTACCTTTATGCCCCTTGAATGATGTTTCAGGTGCTCCTCCTTTGTCATCTTCTTTACCATCAATGACAACATTTCCAACAGTCTCCCCCTTTGGCATTGATGGAAACACCTTCACAAATAATCTAATGCTTCCTCCAAGTCTTCCTCTGGCCTGGCTTCTTTTAGAAGATCCTATCTTCTGTTACTTTCTTTTCCTCCCCCTTTGACATCAATGGCAAAGGGTTGCACATTTCCTAGTGTGCTTTCTACCTCTTCATTTCCTCTCTCGGAGATGTGTTTAAACCTTCTTCTTCTGACTTTGTACCCTACTGCTCCAAACTGGTGTACACGAGTTGTTGAGAGAACACTTTTGAGAATATTTGAACTTCTCTATACATAGGTGATGAAAACCACATATAATCATATTTGTATAATTAGGGATGCATCATTGGATCAATACTTAAGGATTGTGAATGCTCCATGTGACATATAAAGCTTGCTTCAGCTATACTTCTGTCTATATTATAATCTTCATCTGAAATCCATATCTGTTGAGGAATTTATAGTTGGAGTATGTCTTTTTCTGCAATACAAATCTGCAGTACCACACCTGTTCAATTATGATGGTCTTCCACACAACCTAAATTTTTTTGATTGAAGTCTCAGCAACCAAAATTCACAAAGTTTATGAATAATCCTAAGTCAGAGGCCTTGAAGATATATAATTGCTGACCTACGAAAGGCATTCAATTATAGAGAAAAAGATATTGCTTCAATGCTCAATATAATGTTTCAAGAGTAAACAAAAATATTGATCCTTTAGCCTTTTCATTGACTCTTTTAGATGTACTCTTGCCATAATCCTTTGATCCCGAGGACCTGTTTCATGCTTCCCTTACTAGCTGATCTCTCCCTGGAATCATATTTTTGTTTCTGTTCTCCCCCTGAAACTATGCTTTCTCTTCATATCAGAGAGTAGCATCTACAGATACTACCCCTAGTCTATCTCTCAAATATTCAAATGGTTCTCTAGCAAGAGGTTTAGTAAATATATATGCTTTCTGTTCTGTTTTTGGTACATACTCTAGCTTTACTACCTTCTGAGCCGCTTGTTCTCGGAGAAAGTGATACTTGATTGGGATATGTTTATTTTTTGAATGGATCACAGGATTTTTTGATATGCTTATAGCACTTGTATTATCACATTTGATTGAGATAGGTTCATCAATTCTTACCTTCATGTCTTGGAGGGTTTGCTTCATCCACATGACTTGTGTACAACATGTTGCTGCTGCTATGTATTCTTCTTCTGATGTAGATAGAGAAATAGATGTTTTCTTCTTACTTATCCATGCCACCAGACTTTCTCCTAGATAGAATTCACATCCACTTGTGCTTTTCCTATCATCCACATAGCTGGCCCAATTTGCAGCTGTGTATGTTGTCAAAGTGAAGCTTTTTCCTTCTGGATACCAAAGTCCATACTGTGCAGTTCCTTGTAAATATATTAATATTATTTTCACTGCTAGAAGGTGATTTTGTTTAGGTGCTGCTTGATATCTAGCCACAAGTCCTACTATTGGCATGATGTCTAGTCTTGATGCTGTCAGGTACAACAGACTTCCTATCATGGATATGTATAGTTTTTTATCTATGTCACCAGATCCATCATCAGCACACAACTTGCATGCCGTGATCATGGGAGTTGACATAGGTTTCCAGCCTTCCATTTTGAATTTTTTCAACATTTATTTTAGGTATTTTTCCTGTGAGATAAATGTATATGTGTTATTTTGCTGAATTTGAAGTCCTAAATAGAAACTGAGCTCTCCAATCATAGACATCTCAAACTCTGATTTCATCTCCTTAGCAAACCCTTTTGCTAGCTCATATTTGTTGCTTCCAAACATAATGTCATCAAAATATACTACAACAATCAGGAGTTCATTTTCATGGGCTTTTATGTATAGATTGTTGTCTACTCCTCCTCTCTTAAAGCCTTGTTTTTGCAAGTATTTATCCAGCCTTGAGTACCAAGCACGAGGATATTGTTTTAGTCCATATAGAGCCTTCTTTAGTCTGCATACATAGTCTTCTTTGTCTGTTAATGATAAGTCTTCTGGTTGTTCCATGTACACTTCTTCTTCTAGATCTCCATTCAGAAATGTAGATTTCACATCCATTTGATATACCTTGAAGTCTTGCTAGCATGCAAAGGCCAGAAACATTCTAATAGCTTCCATTCTAGTTACAGGAGCAAATTTTTCATCGTAATCAAGTCCTTCGATTTGTGAATATCCTTTGTAGAAAAGTCTGGATTTATTCATGATTACTTGTCCTTGCTCATTCATTTTATTTTTTAATACCCATTTTGAGCCTATGACATTTTTCTCAGTAGGTCTAGGAACTAGTTTCCAGGTATTGTTCTTCTCAATTTGGTCCAATTCTTCATTCATAGCATTCACCCAATACTTGTCCTTACTGGCTTCTTCAAACTTCTTTGGCTCTATTTGTGATAGCATGGCTATGTATACCTCTTATGTCTATTCAGTTAGCTGCCTTCTTGTCTGGACCCGTACTCTCTTGTCTCTAATGATCTGATCTTCTAGATGGTTCTTCTGAGTGTATCTTGAGGGGGCTTTCGATCTCAATTCAGCATCTTCTGTTTTCTTTCTTGTTTCATCATCATCTTGGTTTTGTTATTCATGGTTTTCTGATGGACTGTTGCAGTCTGTATCTCTTGTATTGTTTGTAAGTTCTTCATCAAATCTCACGTAAATGCTTTCTACTATTTTTCGAAGAGTCTTGTTGTAGCACCTGTACCCTTTACTTTTGGATGCATATCCTAGAAATATTCCTTCATCTGATCTTGCATCAAATTTCCCAATATTTTCATCATTATTCTTTATATAACACTTGCTTCCACAGATTCTAAAGTGTTTGATTGAAGTTGGTTTACCATGCCATAGTTCATAGGGAGTCTTGTCACTGCTTGGCCTTAAATGATCTTTGTTAAGGATATGCATGGTTGTGTGTACTACTTCTTCCCAGAAGCTTTGAGGAATATTACTCTCTTGCATCATGGCTCTGGAAATTTGTTGTACAGATATGTTTTGTCTCTCTGCTACTCCATTCTACTGAAGTGTCCCCGCAATAGTAAATTGTTGCTTTGTGCCATGTTCATTGAATAGGTCTGCAAAGTCATAATCTGTGAATTCACCTCCTCTGTCTGATATGATGCATTTTAGCTTGCATCCTGTCTAATTTTCTGCTGAAGCTTGGAATATTTTGAATTTTTCCAGATCTTTCGATTTATTCTTGAGAAATGAAACCCAGGTCATTTTGGAGAAATCATCTATTATTAGCATGAAGTAGGATTCTCCACTTGGTGTTTTAGTTCTTGCAGGTCCACACAGGTCCATGTGCAGAAGCTGGAGTGGTCTTCTTGTTGATAACTCATATCTGGCCTTAAAGGATGTGCGGGTTTGTTTGCCCAATTGACATGATTTGCATATGGTATTAGAAGGCCTTTTTATTTCTAGCATGTCTCTGAAAAATTTATTCTTGCTTAGTCTGATGATATGATCGAAGCTGAGATGTCCCAACCTCCTATGCCATAACCATGACTCCTGAAGTTTGCTAAGATGGCATGCTTCATCTTCCTCTTTCACTATGTAAACATTACTCTCTGTTTGAACACCGTTGAGCAGAGTCTTACCTGTGGTGGTTGATCTGACTTCACAACCTTGTGCTCTAAAAAGAACTTCACAACCTTTATCACACATTTCATTGACACTCAACACATTTTCTTTCAGCCCATCTACAAATAGTACATCTTGGGCCTTTCCTATGCCATCATCTAGGCTGACTGCGCCTTTTCCTTTTATTTTTCCTGATTTATCATTACCAAAGGTAACATTGCCAGATTTCTTTTCATCAAAAGTTATAAACTTGCTTCTGTCTCCATTCATGTGTTTTAAACAGCCACTGTCCAAATACCACTAGCTTTTCAGGTCTTGAACAGTTAGAGCCAGGTCACATTTATTAACCTTCTTTTTCCACTGGAAGCATCCTTTTGTTTGGTGTCTTTTGTGAGATGATGAACTACATCTTTTGAGATGACATTTGGAAGGCATATGTCCAATTTTATTACATACACAACATTTGATTATGATTTTTGCAGAATTGTGAGTTTGGGTAAAATTTCCTTGATTCATAAACCTCCTTGAGGTGTTGAGCATCAATCTTTGTCCATATTTTTTGCATTCAATGATTTTATGGCCAAATTATTTACAATAGAAACAGTAACCATAGAAACAATCTGCATACCTAATGTGAGGTTGTCTTCTCCATTTTTTTTCTTTAGGCAGTCTCTTCACTGTTTTTATCTTTTGTTGGTTTGAATTACTCCTCCTTGTATGACAGTATACAGCAATGTGTCCTAGCTTGTGGTAGACATAAAAGGTAGCATTTTTCATACGAGGGAAGAATCTCCTTTGATGGCTTCCGAATTTGACATACTCAGGGGTATATGAATCTTTTTCTATTGTCTGAGAATTAATTTCATTCTTTGTTATTAGAGGATTCTTCTGAGTTCTGTCTCCCTCCTTACATGTTTCTTCTTTTGTAGAAATTATTTGAGCACTTCATCATCCTTCTTTGTTTTTACAAAAATAATCTCTCTGTTTTCTTTTTCTTTGCTTTTACTTGATTCTCCTTCATAGCCTATTCAAGTTTTTATCATAGGAGATATTTGAGCATCCAGAATTTCTTTGAACTTACCAGAGCTTGTTGTTTGAGAAGAATTTATAGCCACTTTCCTTTGATCATTTTCTAATTTCTTCTTGAGACATACTATTCCTTCTTCCAACTTCTCTTGTTCCTGAGTTTTCTCCTTGATTTTCTTAAGTAACATGTCTTCTATCTTCTTGGCTTCTTCAAGCTCTATCTTTAGCTGCATGAGGACTTATGAATTATGTTCTTCTCATACATACTTGAAGAGAATGTCCTTTTGTTTTCTGCACTTCAGTTTCAGTCTATCAATCTCTTCCAGAGAACTTCTTAGCTCCCCCTCAAGGTCGAATTCACCTTCTTCTTCTTCATCTTCTAGAAGGAGTCCTTCTAGTTCTTCTATGGCCATCAATAAAAATTCATAGGTTCCTTATTCACTTGAGGGTTCATCTGTGTCTTCAGATGCACTGTTGTCTTGTTGAGCATAGAAGGATTTTCTACTAAATTTATTTCCTTTCTGCCAGTTCTTTGATGTATTTTTCCCTGATTCTTGAGCTTGATTCTTTAATTTCTTGTGAGGACACTTAGCAGCATAGTGTCCAACTCTTCCACAGTTAAAGCATTTGAAGGGAATTTTACCTTTGTATTTTCCTGAGCCTTTATCCAGTTTCTTGACAAATTTAGCCTCTTCTTCATCCGAGCAAGAGCATATGTCTTCCTTTTCTTCTTTCTTCTTTTATGTTTTAAAAGTTGCCTCCCTCGTACTTGGCTTCTTCTATGGGAGCCTCATCTCATATGCTGTTAGATTTCCAAGTAGCTGGTTCATGGTCAAGGCTTCCTAATCAGCTGTTTCTTCTATTGTAGACACCTTGGGGTTAAAACTAGGTGGAAGAGATCTTAGAATATTTTGTACAATTACAACTTATTTTATGGTTTCTCCTAGAGCCTTCATGTTATTTACTATTTTTGAAACCCTTAAAAAGAAGCTAGCAATGTCTTCATCATCATTCATTTTTAAGTTCTCAAATTGGGCTCTATAGACTTGAAGTTTGGCAGTCTTTACCTTCTTGTCTCCCTCATGGATGTTCTCTAGGGTATCCCACATCTCTTTGGCAGTGACTTTGTGCATTACTTTGATAAACTATGCCTCACACAATCCATTTAAGATGGCATTCATGGCTTTTACGTTAGATACAAAATCTTGTTTAGTTTCTCTTTTTTAGTCAGTTGCCTTTGGGGCATATCTTAATTCCATAGCAGCCCAAAATTCTATTCCTAGAGACATTATGTATGTCCTCATTCTAATTTTCCAGAAGGCATAATTTGCACGAGAGAAAAAAGGGGCTTTATTGGTTGAGCATCCTTCTTTACTAGCCATCCTAGCAACCTAGGATCTCCTTTCAGTCGTTAAACTGATACAAAAGGAACCTGCTCCGATACCTATTGTTGAATCTTTGGTTAAACTGAGAAGCGGGGGGGGGGGGGGGGGGGGGGGGGGGGGGGGGGGGTCAGTTTAACACATACATTATATTTTTAAATTTTCATCAAACTTATTTACAGCTTAATATGTGAACATTTTTAAAATGTTGCAGCCATTATTAAATCAATGTGACATCAACCTTATTGTGAGAGCAGCAAATAATTAAACAGATTGGGTGGATCATATCAACATATAAGCAACAAATAGAGACAACAGATGTAAGTAAAAACCCATAAAGGAAGAAAACCACATATTATTATTGTTTTGATGCAAAGGCAAGCTCCAACTCCCTGTCACCACTGTTTTTCTGTAGGCACCAACCTACAGGAGGCTCCAGCCTCAGTTAGCTACAATTGACAGCTATCAAGCTTCAACTTGATAGGGAAGCTCCAAATTCTTCAATTTTTCAAAAGAAATGTTTGTTGATTTACCTCAGATATCAGCTCTATTCTGTAGCATCTCTTTCTGCTCTTCTCTTCCTTATCTTTTCTGCCTCAATCTTCTATACTCTGCTTTCTCTATCCTTACTCTCCCTCTCTCTATTGTATGCATATCAAGTTGATATTATATATAGATTTCATCACATGAATATTTGTATTCCACAAGGAATTTGAAGTGAACATCCATGACTCTGTAGCTCCTTCCTTCTCATTCCTTTTTCCAACTCTTTAAAAAATTATAACAATATGTACAAATTTCAATGTTACAGTGGGATTTTTATTTTCCTTCGGACACTTGCCTTTGTATCACAAACAATATAAACAATTAAAACATTTACATTTTCAGTTTCAAAATATAAACTTCACTCAGTCCTTGGCTTGCTGGTTTTTTCGTTTTTGTAGCAGTCATGCAACTGTCGTGCATATTTTGTTCATTGTCTTCTGCATATTCCACCTATTCACTGCACTTTTGAATCCCTT